>JAUPFP010000010.1:5478995-5656495 GCA_036925085.1 Brachycybe producta | reverse complement strand
CGAGTTTTCTAAGTTAACCAGTGTTTTATTTTGCCCTTGACTTTGATGTACGACAGTTAGTCAATTCCGCTTTATAAATTGTTCAAACTTAATGCATCCGTATAGGAAGTCATATACCGTATAATTGTGGAAACCCATCGTCGGTAATTATTGGTAATGTAACTGGAACCCCAATTGCTGCTGGTGTGATTCATCGTAGGAAGGCCATTTATGGTTAGTTGTATTTATGAATGCACAATTTGTGACATTAATACTATCTTTAGCCTCTAGTATTGTAAATGGATGTATTTTTATCTTTCAGAGGATAAGTCAGAATTGGCCGATGATGATCGGACAGTTAGGAGAGTGTCATATCTGAGGGCCACTTCGGGGGAGCCTATTTCTAAAAAATCAGAGTCCTTTCAGAGTGATGAACACAAACAACTGCACGTTGAACATTCAAAAGAGTAACGTGTACCGTATTCTCAAATTTCTATTATAGACAATTTCCTTGATGCTCAAGCGCGTACTTATGTTGAAAAATGAAAGCTGTTTTCCCGGGAGGGGGGAATGGTCGTTCAAAACATTAAGATGGTTTATGATTAATATGTATTTATTTTATTATTCTGTAATTTTGTGATTGTTCTATACCCCTGGCCTGGTGTGATGGCCTTCATTCCGCCACACCCTCTGGTGAAACCTCCTTGAGATAGACACCATTGGTGTTCATGGTGAGAGGCTGGAATGGATAGAAGATGGCGGTTACCTACTAGCTACCACAGAAAGTGTGACAGACTGCTAACAGGATTTTGTTTGCTACCACCAATACATTCCATACACATGCCATTTTCCTGGTGTTGCACACTTCTTCCCCGTTCCAATTTAGGAATGGGTCAGTTGAGCCAATTCTTGAGTTGCCATGGTCACCAGCGAAGGAACCCACTGGCGTGCCGGCCACAGGCACACTAGTCATTCACCACCCAAAGCCGAGATAGAACTCCGTGTTTCCGTGTGTCAAGTTTCCTCGGCGCCCACATGGAGAACCCATCGGTCACAACGAAGGACCTGACTGGTAAGTCGTTCCACCAGGCACATGGCGGGATTGTGTCACTGTCTGGTGCTGGATGAGTACCGTACTGATCCCTACTAGGTTGTATCCCAGAATTTGTCGGATGAGTGGGGCAGCGCACTGAGCAAGGGAGTAATCTAGCAGAAGGATGGTTACCATCCACTTCTGGCCGCCATTGTTCATCTTTCTCTTTGTTGGAAGTTCTGCTGCTCAGTAGGGATCCATATGCTTTCTTGCCCTATGGTGTCTCCGGTTTGTCTAGAGAAGGATTAGTTTCAGAACAGTACACAATGCAGTTTCATATTGTAAACACTATTCATTCTTACATAGAAACATCAACATTACAAGAATGAATTCTATTAATTAAAGGTGCGTCCACGGGCCCATGATGTGATACGGATATAAGAATTGGCGTAGTACAAAAGTTGAACAAAGAACAAAGAGGAGCATGGTCTTTTTATTTATATCTTCGACATGTGTACACCTACGAGGTGTAACCAGGTCCAAGTGACCATGGTCATAAGAGTATCACTCCGCCACATAAATTTAAATGTAGAACAAGGGGAGGGACAGAGATGAGTCACTCAACCTCCCAGGCTAGTGTAACGACCCGACTTGGTCGCCACAACACCCTGGTAAAACTTAACCGTCTTACTAGCTGCTGACCTCCTTTGGACGGGTCGAAGCGCTGACCAGCCCTCCTCTTGTACCATTGGTGGTCCTGGTTGACGACGGTCAGAAGTATTTCCCCAGACGTCGATGGTAAATTGCCGCCGAACCGGCGAAGAATCCACGGTAAATCCCCGATGGATCTAACCGTGGATAACGCCGTGAAGTACTGGCCGATTGAGACAGAAATAGGACGGTGTGTTGCCGGTGTATCCCCACCGGAAACCCCCACCCTCCCCTCGGTGACTTCCCCAATAAACAACACGGACACCAGTGTGTAGGTTTAAAGTAAAAAGGTAATTTATTCAATACCAATAAATAAGTAAAGACTCACTATTAATTACAATAATCTGCTGGATGAATTATCCAGCAGAGAACCACAAAAGATGATCCAGAAGAGCACAAAGGAGATCGGTGATGGTGGCCATGTTGGCCACCCACAAAAAACAAGCACATCATCACTCCTCATCAGGGTCAAACACACTGCCCAGTATATAATAGTGCCACCCATTATATACCCCCATGTTGCTCCACCTGGGGGTTGACAGTGACCCTTGGCCTTTCTGTCATCTGCCGGGCAGCCTACTACAGGTGCCTAGCAGATGACACAGGAGGTTAGTCTGCACCTACTTAAAGGAGCAAAACTGGGTCGTCAGAATCCTCTCAACTTCTCTGATCCGCCCCGGGATCAGGTCTGTCGAGCCAGCAAGGATTGTGCCTGTGACCCCCACTCAGTTTCAGACTGATTTCATCGTTGGTGGATCCGTCGAAGCTACCACCCACACTGACATCCACCGACGTACCCACCATGAGCACATCCGGGTGTTCCGCCACCCGATTCCGAGGTCAAAATCAGTAACCCTGAGTTTTGCCTCCTGCTGTCAATACTCATCGATGGCAAGATTGGCAAGCGGTGGACCCTGCCGTAGGGCCCGACTTGTCAGAAGATCTATGAGCGCGGCTGCAGTTGGGTAACAAATTCCCCAACCATATCTTCTAAGTCGCAGCCAAGGAGATGCTGGACGTATGGTGCCGCGAGCTGAGCTAGGTGCACTAGTCCAGCTCCTGTCCTCACCACGTCCAAAGTCACATAGCATCTCCTTACTGGGTTAACGACTAGCAAAACCGGATAATCTCTACTACCAAATGCCAGCACATAACGCATGGCAAATCATGGTGCCCATGGGACTGGGAGTGGCTCTCCCAGACGATAATACCTGTGGTATTGGTACTCTCCATTCCCGGCTGGTCTTGCCACAGACCAAGCCGGTTATTCATAAAGACCTCTCCTTCTGAATACGGAGGCTGCACACCAAAACGTCGACCCTCATTCTCCGCCCGGGCAAGCACCGTGGTACATGGTCGTAGCCATCGCCAACGGTAATCGCTCGTTCGGAACAGGCCAACACCTTTTCGGCCGGTCCAAAACCTGCAATTCTTGGCTAGGTACATTGGGCGGCGATTTCCACGGGTTTACACTGTGCAAAATCCTGTTCCAACCGTGCAAAACCTGTGACCCACTGTAAAAACCGTCTTTCATTTGAGTCGCCCGGTCTGAACCAGCCAAACATAAGTTTGGACCGTCCAAATCCCGTCAGGATCTAGTCGGTGTGCCTACACCGATAAGATCTCATCTTTCAGAAACTTGACCATTTAAGCGGTCGTAGCCCTTCGTATTGTCTTCTCCATGCTGTAACGGGTGAAATAGTGCGCCATGATCAAAACATAGTGACTCCACCCACGGACGCAGGAAACGGCTCAAAGAAGTCCATTCTCCAGGCAAGAACTGGGTACTCTGGAACTATCGGTTGCAAAAATTCTTGAGCTCTTGCAAACTGTCGTACTCTGGAACTATCAGTTGCAAAAATTCTTGAGCTCTTGCAAACTGTCGTACTCTTTGACACACTAAGCATGGCTTAACATACTCCACCGTGTCACGTTTCATACCTAACCAGTAGAAACGAGTATGCAACCATTGGTATGTCTTGTACACTCCGAAGTGACCAGCTTCTGAGCTATCGTGCAACTTTCGCAAGCAGTAGGCTTGACACGACCTTGGCACTACCAACACAGTTCTTGTGCAATCCTGGATGGATTTGATGGCATACAATAACTTGTCTGCCACCACAAACTTGAACCGTAAGTTCGAGTTGGGGTCGGTGAAGAGCTCATGCTTCACCTTGGAGCACCAGTTGTCATTGGTTGCTCCATCATCCAATCCACCTCGGAACGGATCCGGTAAATTACCTCACCCATGTCTGCTTCGACGTGTTCAGGCAAAGAAGGATCTTTGACTTCACTTACCGGATAATGACTCAGTCAGCATCCTCATGAAGCTTCCCCTTCTTATACTGAATCTTATACTGGTACTCTTGGAACTGCATTTGCCAACGCCCCAACCTGCCTTGCAGGTTTTTGGCAGTCTGCAAATGACAGAGCGCATGGTGATCAGTTATGATCACAAAGTCCCGGTTAAAGATGTAAGGTCGGAATTTACCCATGGCAAACATGATCGCCAAGCATTCCTGCTTGGTGACAGAATACCGTGTCTCCGGTCCCTTCATGAGACGGCTAGAGTGGCCAGAAACCGAGGAGCCTTGTCCTCGGGTAACTTCTGGTATACTACGCCACCTAGACCGTACCCCTCGCATCAGTGTGATTTAACACCTCACCACGTTGATCATCCACCATGGAGCACCATGGGGTCTAACGCTTTTTGTATTGTGGCCGAAGCATTGCGGAGTCTGAAGGGCATTTTCCGAAACTCAAACAGACCTTGAGAGCATATGAATGCTGTCTTCTCAATGTCCTGCTCCGCCATCCTGACCTGCCACTAGCAAGTCCAGGGTTGCAAACTACTTCGCTGCGGCAAGCGAATCGAGGGCATCATTGATGCGAGGTAACGGATACTGGTCCTCTTTGGTTTGGGCGTTCAGTCTCCGTTAGTCCACACAAAAAACGAAAACCACCATCCTTCTTGCGAACTAGTAAAATACGGCTTGCATACGGACTACGCGAAGGTTCGATTACCCCTGCATTCAACATCTTTGCTACCTCTTCTCTCGATTGCATGTGCCGCTGGAGCGTTTCTTCGCATTCTCTCCCGACCCGGAGATAACCCGCCAGTATCAATCGTATGTTCGACGAGCGGGGTTTCCCCCAGCTCTGTATAATCGAACACGAAATGATCACGGCGTTCCAGCAGGAACACCAAAAGCTATGCCGCCTCTTCATACTTCAGACTGGGTCCGATTTCAAGGCACTCTTCAAGGGTGGGTTTCACTTCCAACTTGAGGACCCGGGGACTTTTAACGGTCACCCCTCTCAACTTAGACGGACTGTCCAGTGTTACCACAATGGCTGGCTCCACAGCTTGAGCTGTTGCGACACCCTCCCCTGTTTCCAGTGCGATGGGAACGTCAGAAACATTCTCAAGCCAGATCTCGTAAATGCATTGGTCTGTGGCCTTGGCAATACCTGCCACCGCCAACAGACCACGACCTCCCAAGGCTTTCCAACGGGGCTCTATGAGAAGCAGCTGTCCAGGGCCAGCATGCTCTATCAGACTCACGGGAACCACTTTCCTCTTATGAGCTGATAGCCATATGTTCAACAGTTGCAGGGAACAAACGCTCCTGCTCCTAATTGGAAAACAGGTCTCTGCGAGTTCAGGCAACACAATGTAGACCCATGCATCCACCTTTCCAGGATCTGCTGGCATCCCTTCCGTTATCCCAAACGGAGGGAGAAGCAGAGGCTCCACAGAATCGTGAAGCTTCGCCAATGCCTCCAGTAACGAGTTTGGAAGTTGTACTTCTTGCGAAGCATTCTGCAAAGCCTGATCGGTCATTGCAGCATGAAGCACATATGGATGTGTGGTCCAGATGTCTTCCCGGAAGTAAATCTTCCGGCTCACGATATCCACCAGAAGACCAAACCGAGAAGCCAGGTCAACACCTACAATGGCCTCTCCTCCCTCTACCAGGAGAAGATGGCATGAGGGCATGAGGGGAGGTTAACCTTTTGCACCAGTAACTCCATCTCCCGGCCTACCGATACCTCGGCACAGGTGTCGACGATCATCTCAACCAGACAATCATCCATCGACACCAGAAGACGTGGTGCCCCTTGCATGTAAGCAAGGCTCTGAAGCTGGTGGTTTAACAAATGCGAACCTTCATCACGTGCCACGGGTAGATGGAACATCTGTCCATCGTTCTGCAGTACCATGGGTGCCAGACCCGGTAAGTACTGCACTGCCTGACTTGCACCAGATGTCACCCTTGCAACATGTCCTTGGGCAACAATCCTTCAGGTGACCCATTTGGTTACACTTGGAGCAAGGACCGGGTTGCCTCTGGGTGGGACCTCCACCTCCAGCCATTTGACCGGACCCAGATGGTGCCGCTGTGGACTGATTTCCACCCTGGTTCTGCCGTCCAGTTTTTTTCCCTTTCTGCCCTTTGGTCTTTGCAGTCGCACCGTTCGATTTGGACGGTGCAGTCACCTTCACACCCGTATGGTTGGAAGCAGACTGGGCAGAGCTTTTGGGCTCTGCCACAGCACCGAAGGCCTTGACCGTAGTCTTGGTCTCTGGTATCGTCAAGGTACGGGCAGGCAATTCACCCGCCGTCAGCATTTTGGCCTTGACTAACATTGCATTGGCAGTTTTGGCCCTCGATCCCCAAAGCGGTTTGAGGATCACCGGCTGCAGTTTTTTCTTGAAACGGAGGAGTTGACAAGACTCATCCTCTCGAGAAGAAACTCGTTCTGCCAGTTTAGTAAAAGCGCCAGTAAAACGCCTGGAGCGACTCGGTCGGCCCCTGTTTCATTGTTTCAAAACGGTCGAAACAGGCCTGAGCCTGATTCTTGGTTCTAAAATGCTGAAACATAGCCGCCTTTAGCTCCGGCCAGGTCAGGTCCGGCTGAAACTCCACCAAACTGGCATAGTACTCTTCAGCCGGGCCATCCAGCAGATACGTTAAGTAACTGCATCTGGCCTCATCCGTCCAGCACTGAGCCCGAGCCTTAGCTTCGAACTGCCGGAGAAAGGGCATCATGTTCTCTTGTCCATCATACCATATGAACGAGTGGACTAGGTTGAAAAATGGCCGGAGCAGGCGTCCACTGCACTACTTACCCGCCGTGGTGCCCTGCTCTAGTTCCCCAAAATCTCAGCATCAAGCTCAGCTTCTGTGGGTTCCACCAGGTGGACCCTCGGCCGCTGAACGGGCGGAGGAACTCTGCGACCGACCCCTGTAGGAGCAGTCCAATTTTTTCCGGTAGGTATCCGCCTGGTCAAAACCGGCGGCACCTCCCTCCATACACCTCTCTGGTGCATGGGCGATGGTGTAAACCGCGGTTGCTCTTCCCGGATCTCTTGGATCCCTTTTGCAGATGTCCCTGCAACCGCAGGACATCTATCCCCTAGGAACCGCTAGAAGTTCTTCGGGCATCAATGCCAACCATGATGCCGTGCCCTGCAGATTACCCGACAGTGACTCCACCGACTCACTCAAGAGTCTTCCCCTGCATCCAACCAGACCAGTGGTGGTGGAGGCCTATTCCTGCCGGGGTCCTCGCAACCCCTTCAACACCGTCTAACGGTGCTCCGTTGGTGACAATACCTCCTCAGTGTCGGTGTCTCCCAGCCACTGGAGTATCGGTCTTCCCCACAGGATGATAGTACAACTTACCATCAATTATGGTGGTCAGATGTGGGCGTCCACCATAAGTTGCCACAGCAACGTCCACAGTTTCACCTCCTCCACACTTGGACCGCCTCCACACATGCATGGAGCCAACCTTGCAACCACTTGTCCAGCAGACTTGACCGTCTGTGGACAGTCATGCTTGAAGTGGCTGACCTGGCCACAACTAAGCAGGTACCCGGCTGTTTAGGCACCATCTTCTGTCTGGTTGCACTGGTACTGGTTCCACTTACCAGAGGGATTCTTCCTTTTTTCTTTCTATCATGACCCATTATCTTGGCTGTTTAACTATGCTTGGAGCAGTTGTTCGCCCTTTGCACCCACTATGGAAGAAGCAAATCTACCGGAGCTACTAAGTTTCGTTTTTGTCTCCAGATGGTTCTCTGTCCTCACAGGTATGTCAGCCACCATACATGTGTGACGACCCAGTTTTGCTCCTTTTGGAGCAAAACTAAATCTCCTGTTGTCGTCGGCTAGGCTGGCTATTTGGCTGCGTGGCAGACGACAAAATGGCCAGCAAAGGGTCAATGTCCTCCCCAGTTGCAGCAGCCTGGGGGTGGTATATAACGGCGGCGGCCATGAATACCTTGACAGTGAGATAGTGAACCCTTTATTTTATGCAGGTGTGATTGTGCTCGGTCTTTTCTCTGCAGGTGGCCAAGATGGCCACCATTTCATCTATCCTTTAAGATCATCATGGAGTCATCTCTTTTGTTTTGTTTGCTCTCTGCTGGTTAATCTAACCAGCAGATATTGCTTAATTGCATGTTTTTCATAATTTGTTCTGTGAATAAATTATATATATATACTAGTGGGGTAACCCGTCATAAATGACGGGAGCAAAATTCACAGGCAATTGTGTGCATGCGTGTCGTTTGTTCCTTTTTTACTCCTTCCATTTCAATTTCAGTCACCCCCTCCCACTTTTTTCCCCTCCACGTTTTCTTTGTCTCCCCCCCTTCTACACTTTCCAACCTTTTTCCCTCTCCAATTTAATATCATGGGGTTCTTGGATGGGAAGGGTGCAACATATAGTTGACCTTGAGAAAAAAAGCTGTTCATTTTATTTATTTAAATTTATATAAATTCCGACGTGCTTCAATGGTTTTGTACAGTTACTCCACACACACACAGACCTGGGATATTATATATATATATAATTATTTTCAGTCAACTACTGGTGTCCGTGTCTTATTCTATAATAATTGGGAAAGTTACCGCGGGGAGGGTGGGGGTTTGTCGGTGGGGTTTCACCGTCCATCCACTGTCCTGTTTCCGCCATGTATATCGACATGTCCCCGGTACTTCGCGTCATCACCCACGGTGAGATCCACCGGGGGTTCACCGTGGGTTATCAGTCGTGTTTGGCGGCCATTCGACCGTTGATCTTCGGGGAAGATCCTCTGACCGACGCTACCTACGGACACGGAGGACAAGAGGAGGGTTGGCCCGTGCTTCGACCCGTCCCAAGGAAGATTACGCGGTGGTAAGTTGGGGGAAATTTACCGGGGCATTGTGACGGCCAAATCGGGTCGTTACACATGCCTCCAACAGGTGGGCAGCTTCAACTGATGTTAATGTGGTCATCATAGAGCTCCGGATCATTCTGTCAGAGCTCTGGTACAAAGAGAAATGCATTTAACTTTAAAACCATCACTTTTACAACAAAAAACATGTGCAACACTTAGATTAGCATTCATTTTTCTTCTCGAAATGAAACTTATTTAAAATGCCACATTGGCGGCGCTACTATATTGTGCATGCACAGTGTGCGATCGCGGAAATCGTCGTATTTCATTGCCATTTAATAGTTCTTTAACTATTTTTTTGTTATTTTGCATGTGTATTTCTATAGGTCCAATGTCAGTTGTCGTAGCCAAAGTATTCAGAAGTTAAAGTCATTTTTCGGAGAAAAGGTTCGAAACTTGATTTTATTGTTTTATTCACTTTAGTGTTTAATAAACGTGTTTTTTAAGTGTCACATAGAAACAAGATTTCTCTAGCTGGGTCCACACCTAACGAACGGGTGCGGACGAACAGAACAACCAAAAAATTACAAAACGAATGCATACGAGCAGTCAAGGTTGAATTTGCATATATTCATGATGTTCCATCGATGTTCGTGCTTGTTTGTTATGTGTGGACGCACCTTAAGGATGTGTGCTTGTGAGCAAAGTCGTTCTGGGTTGAATCACTTAAGAATGGATAGATATAAATCGGTGTGCTATTTATTATTTGATACAAGACCGTTATATTATAACGAACCACCTTTATGGGGAATAGAATTTACCCAGAATTGGTTGGAGAGGTCACTTATTCTATTCTGGTTCGGTAGGAAGGGAACAAATTAAAAGTTCTTTTTTTATGAACTTTTACAACTTTAATAATCTTTTTGCTGTCCACTACTCCTCAGGCTTGCGCCTGATTAAAAGCTGGTAGATTGTGTTGTCCTCTTTGGCCTCATCTAGTGTTGGTGAGCCAGGTTTCCACCTGGATTGGCAGTTCTAGATGATAAAATGATTTAATAAATATAAAATAAAGAATTCAGCAACTTTTTGTGCATGGTAACAATTTATTTTTTAACATAATTATTTCCTGAACAAACTCGAGCATAAATTCGTTGTCTCAAGAGAGCTTGATTTAGATTCAAAACACGGCCTTTTACACCCAAAAAGAGGATTCTGAGAAGACTTTCTCAGAATCCTCTCAGTCATTTACAAAAGTAAAACACAAATTGACCAATCAGAGTGATTGACTAGTGGTCACCCAAAAATATTAAAGATGATTCATCCCTAATTAAAACAGAATACAGTAGAGAAATGCAACCCCATAGACTTGATGCTGCTGCTTATCAAGGTTATCAAGAAGATATTTTTATGTTAAGGAGCGGGACTGTGAGGAAAGGGCCCAGGCCCCGGCGAGGTGTGACCCAAACAAGGATATTGGCATCATCAGCTGTGATGACAAAGTTCAATACCAGTTTTTAAAAACGAGCCAGGATCGCTGCTGTGCTTATCGTTTCAATATCATGCACCTTGCAAAAACGACTAATTACATGCAGTGATTAATTCTCATGGTAAAGGTTATTTGAATAAAATTATATATATATATATATATATATATATATATATATATATATATATATATATATATATATATATATATAATCATAAATGACGGGAGCAAAATTCACAGGCAATTGTGCACATGCGCGTCGTTTTTTCCTTTTTTACTCCTTTCATTTCAATTCAATTTCAGTCACCCCCTCCCACTTTTTCCCCCTCTACGTTTCTCTTTCTCTCCCCCTCCTCTACACTTTCCAACCTTTCACCCTCTCCATTTTAATATCATGGGGTTCATGGATGAAGAGTGTGCAACATATAGTTGACCTTGAGAAAAAAAGAGGTTAATTTCTTCATTTATTTAAATTTATATAAATTCCGACACAGCGTTAGTCCACACACACATACACACACAGATCTGGGATATTATATATATAATGGGAAGTGAAATTTTTGGCTAATCTGAAACAGGGTGGCTGGTTGTTTTTTTTTTCTTCTTTTTTATTATGGAAAAATGTTTTTTTTATATTGTTTGATAATGATTTTTAGATTTTGTTTTTTCTTAAAAAAACACGTTTTTATTTGCAACTGTAATTCACTAATTTTATGCTAAGTATGTTTTTTTTTTATTTTTCTTATCAAGACTCCAAATATTGTGGAAGCTTCAGAACATCGTCTATTGCGAGAGAATTTCAAAGAAGGCTGGTTACATTGTAAGGTGGCAACTATTGACGGAAAGGTGTGTGTGTAAAGCTTATCTTTTAAAGTAGGACTAAATATGTTTAGCAAAAAAAAATCAAAGAACAAATAGAAAATAAATCAAACTTGCTGTTTGTTTATTTTTTTACTTATTTTGTCTCTTAATTTTGCTAAATTGCCTCCTGATAGGTAAGCAATACATTTGACAGTGCATGTGTCGTTTTACAAATTATATTGCTGTATTAAGTTGTAAGTGGGTATATATTGTGACAGACCTTTTCCCCAGATAGATTGCTCTTTTTAAATGATACTAGCGAGTTTTCACTCGTATTAATAGTGATTGGCTAGGTCACTAATTCTATCGGCCCGGGAGGACTATACCAATATAACGTCTATTTAATGTCCTCACTAGTCTCTTATAAAGACTCACAGTTTTGAGGATCTTTTGTCTCTGTACTTCTCGAACTTGCGTCCGTCCGTAAATTTACCATTGCAAATAGTGTGAATATACTCACAAACTCTTATGTTGCAGGTTTGCACCTGTTTGTAGACTTGGAGTATCCAAATGGTGTAGAGCTGCAACGAAATGATGAATTGCCCAGTCGCGAAATAATTAAGTTTAGAATAATTAAACACCACTGTATTTGAAATATAAAGATGAGGATTTATTCCACATATAAAAACGATGTGAAATGATAAACGATGATTAACTTTGGAATGCAAGAACCTAGCCAAAAGGCCCTTTAAGAATCTCTAAAAAAAAGTGCTTGAATTTCATACAAAAACACGGCCTTTTATACCCAAAAAGAGGATACTGAGAACACTTTCTCAGTATTTCCTGATTGGGCAAAAACAAAAGTAAAAACCAAACTGGCCAATCAAAACGATTGACCAGTGGTCACCAAAATATTAGAGATGAGTCACCCTTTTAATTAAAAGGGCAAAAAAATGTAAACAATAGCATAAGAGGGGAGAACGATAAGGTCAAGTTGAAAATAGAATCTGGGTCAATCGGTACCTATGAGTACCGAGTTGCCCAGAAGCTACAAAATACAAGGTGCATACAAAATTTAGAAACCCAAAACAAACGGCGCTAAATTAATAAAAAAAGCTGCAGGCCCCAAAACGTCTCAATATTTGTATAGTTTGAAAATGTGTGTTTTTTGCATGATAAAGCCATTAGCTAAGATGAAGTCGTTATTCATCCTGTCTTTAATGTTTTTATAGAGAGCACAGGATCGGTCGTGGAAACAGATGTGGGTGGTGTTTAAGAACTCTTTAATACATCTTTATAAAGAGAAAAAGGATGTAGCTAGCCAGGTAAGTAATTAATAAAATAACGGACATTTTTCAGACATGGAAATCCACGTGTATATTTTTGTGAATAAGAATTATACCTTATTTACTTATATTAGTTTCAACCTTTTGCCTACTTGTAGAATGATGCTATTGTATCTTACCTGTGTGACGCAGCCCCTTTTGGGCAAATACAAGGATAGGCGTCTAGATTAAATCAGATTTATTTCCACGCTGAATAACTTGGAATTAAAAACATAATTGATATTTGTTTGAAACCTGATATAAACCGTGAAGTCACCAGAACAATCATAAAAGAACCAAACGTTATAGTAAAACTAGAAGGATGCCTGCCATGAGACAGAGATTTCGGAATAAGGGGAATCTATAAGAATAGGGAATGTTGCCTGCCCTAGACGGACATTACAGATGTATACCACCTTACATCTAGTGGCAAAATTTATTAATAGTTAGCACTGACTAAACGTCGTAGAGCTAGTGTCCTTCCAAATGCCATCTAGCAGCATAAAGGTTTATACAGTATAATGGTTACCACTGACACAACGTCAGAGCTGTTCCAGAGAGAAGGAGAGATATAGATACATTAGATGTGGGTGCTTATAATAATTTGTAATTAAATATTTAAATTCATATTTACGAACTGTCAAAATTGTAATTATCAATTAAAAGTTGGTGGTAACAGATTTTACATACTGATTCATTAAATTGCTTGTTGGGCGTTCTGATTGATTACGCCTTGGTGAGGGGGCTGTGTCCCCGACCCCATATCAAACCCTTGAACGAATCGGTATATACAATCCGTTATGACAAACTATACAATTCATAATTAGGAACTGCGAAATTTGTATTTACGAACTGTCAAACTTGTAATTCTGAATTAAAGTTTGTATCAACAGATTCTATATATACGGTTTCGTTAAATTGTTTGTGGGGAGTCTGGGGGCACAACCCCCAGGTGTTCTGATTGATTACGCCTTGGGGAGGGGGCTGCGCCCCCCCCCCCCCCGACAAACAATTTAAGGAATTTGTATATACAATCCGTTATTACAAATTGTACAATTCGTAATTGCAAACGGCAAAATTTGTAATTACGAATTAAAATTTCTTTTTACGTATTCGTTAAATTGTTTGCGGAGAGGTCTGGGGCCCAGCCCAAGGCATTCTGATTGATTACGCCTTGGGGTAGGGGCTGCTTCATTTATTTAAATTTATATAAATTCCGACACAGCGTTAGTCCACACACAGATACATACACAGATCTGGGATATTATATATATAACTAGTGGGGTAACCCGTCATAAATGACGGGAGCAAAATTCACAGGCAATTGTGCGCATGCGCGTCGTTTTTTACTTTTTTTACTCCTTTCATTTCAATTTCAGTCACCCCCTCCCACTTTTCTCTCTCTCTCCCCCTTCTACACTTCTCAAAGGAAGAGTTCAACATATAGTTGACCTCGAGAAAAAAAAAACGGTTCATTTATTCAAATTTATATAAATTCTGACTTGCTTCAATGGTTTTGTTACTCCACACACACACACACACACAGACCTGGGATATTAAATATATAATAATAAGACTAATAAGATAATAACAATGCTTATCACAATACTGTTTTATGGCGGAGTCGCACGCCGCTTTCCACCATCCATTGACATGCCCACTTGCACAAAGGGGACTAGTCCAAACCATCCTGGGGGTTTGTACTGTAGGGTGCGAACGTACCATGATACCCACCACACACAACCCCCCTAAATAAAGACCCAAAGACAAAGAGAGATGACTCAGAATAAAGTAGTTTATTCAAACAACTTATTACCGGTATTGTAGATAAAACAATACAAGATGTACAATATCACAAATTATATAATAAAAAAATGTGGTTGAAAAGATTGCCAACTTGGCAAACCACAAAAGAACAATTATTTGATAATAGCCGGAGCAAAGTCTCCAGCTGCAGGTCTTCACAGGGTCCTACCAACTGCCAGGAGACCACCTTAGTACATATATACTCATGTGGGGTGACATAATTACTCCATGATGCCACTTAGAGGGACACCGTTAATATAAAACACCTCTCACCTTTGCTATATCTAAATAGCAGAGAGAGAGGCCTGGACTGGAAACATTATGGTGGCTCCACCATTTGCTAACGAAGCAAATGGAGAGGCGCCACGGAAATTCATCTGCAGTCACCATTTTGGTGGTGAGTACCAAACCATGTTGTCACAATCCTCTCAACTTCCTTTGTTCTGCCCCGGGAACAGAAAAGTCAAGGCAGTCTATGGATTGTGCCTAGTAATCTGCACTCCTCTACTGCCTAGTTTCCAGTTTCTGATGCCCTGGACCTACCAGGGAAGCGGCACGCTAGCGTGTCCATGCTAGGCACACGTGTTTCCCCATTCTTATGCCAGGTCAAACTGAGTTTTACAGAGTTCATCCTCCTCAAAGAGTTGCATTACTTTGACTCCTATCAGGGGGACCCCTCATGCCTTGACGGAGAGGATGACTGGTGAGGAGGTCAATTGGGCACACAGCAGAATCTGTGATACGGCCTGTGGATGGTTCAGTCAAGTACTGAGCCATCATTCTTCTGATATTACAGCCCACCAATCACTTGATTAGTGGGGCAGTGCAGTGCATAGGGCCACAGCAACAGGCTCCACACCTCATTTCACCACATCCAAAACACAGAATGATTGCTGATCTGGATTGACCAAAATCAAGCACTGATAATCTTCCTGACTTACAGCCACAATGTGGACTAAGTTGTGAGGCAGTATACAAGTTACCCACGGCTCTGGGAAAAGCTCGCCCAGTCAGTAATAGTCATGATTTTGGTAACTCTACCTACAAAGCGGGTCTTGCCAAAGAACGAATTGGTTGTTTAGAAAAAATTCATTTCTTGACATCTTTGAACGGGCCCCAATAGGCTTCTCTTCTAATACTGGAGGACAAAGATTGAATAAACCTTAAAATCCTAGGAACCGAAAGTTCTCAGCGCTTGGAATTGCAAACATAGGTGTACTCCTCCCAGGAGTCACAAGACCACATTGTCTGGCTAGTCGCCGTGGGACTATTGTAACTCTTAAATGGTACTCTCACGTTAGGTACTAAGCCTGACGGTTGACTGTGCAGAATCAACACCAAAGTCACCTTCAGAGTTCCCCTGCTCTTCAGCATCACAATGCGAACAGAAGCCTACTTACTTGTATATCTGCATTGCCCTTTCAAAGCACCTATGACCCCGTTGGTTCTCGGCTATCTTTCTCCAAGGCACAGTAGGACCTAACAAATGACGGTCCGGCCCCAGTACTTTCCTGCACATGGACAGTACTTGTACTAGGTCACAGATCTTCCTTCTTAGCTTTGTTCTTCTTTGCCTTTTTAGGTTTACGCAGCTGAGAAGACGGTAAACTATGCCTCGTTGCAGATTTCACCACATTCAAAGACTTGCCGGGAATCAGGTAAAGAATAGGTGACACGTTCACCACATCCACTAGAAAAAAGATGATACAAAGAGTCTTGAGTAGGAAACATGAAATCCGATTCCTCTTCTTTTTTTGGAGAGGACTTTTAGGGGTTTCAGCACTGCCTCGACCAGAGGATTTTGCCTTCTTTCCCATCAACATGAGCTGAGAGTTTGGAGTGGGATGACGAGACCTCTTCTGGCCCTGTTCTCCAACCGGCTGAGATTTACCAGGCTTGATCGGAGCCGGAGTGGAAAGCTGAACAGCCTTCTTCTCCACCCTTTGCTGCTTGTTGGTGTGGAGAGGCTTCTAATCCGAAGATGTTCCGGTATGATGACCGGTGAACCAGTAGTTTCATTGGAACCTTCAGGCCATGGATGCCTTCAAGACCCGTCAGGGCCTGTTCTGACGGTGGGTAACTACCCAACCACCAGGGTAAACTGCTTCACAGCAAGCTTCCTGTTGCATATCTCCTCCTTTCTCATGTGGGCAGAGTGCTAAGCTGATTTGGCCATCTTTTTTTTCTTCTTGGAAGTCCTAAGCTGCACATTCGGCATACCTACCGACGAAATACTTCTTCCCATCGGACATCGTGAAGCCACCTCGTGAGCCACACGGGCCTCAGCTTTGCCTAATTGTTCCGCCAGAAGTTGTTGGTCCAAAGGATTAATGTCTCCTTTCCTACAACGACCTTTGGAGCAGGGGTGGATGCACGAGATACGGAACCTCTTCATATTACAATACAAACACTGCTCGATCTAGCATATGATAGAACCTTCCGAGATAATTGAAATGGTCTGCCTCCACTGCCCTGAACATTGATCTCCAACTATTTTTACAGAGCCGAACTCCATATCAACTGTTTTGCTCCACTACCACGGACCAATCTGGGTGGCTGTGTAATGGTTGACTGCTGTTGGCACCAAATAGCCACACCGGATTAGAGGAATCCACATTTTCTGGTTTGCCTAGGCCCTCCATCAGCTAAACTCTTTTTATTCCTCTGGTTTCATGGAGGTTTCACCGGTCAAAGTACCACCAGCCAATGGTGGAGCTTGCCTCTGACACAGGATGATACAAATGCTTGGTCTCAGAGTCCAACATAGCCTATTCACCAGAGTGAAGAGAGCTAGTTGGACTCGCCGACCAGAAGCCCTGGACATCAATCTCTTATTTCCTGAAAACACAAGAGGAAAACTGTAAATGACTTTTATTTCTGTGGGAATTATTCTCCCCCCCCCCCCCCGATAAATACCTTAGGACAACTGATTTCCTCTGTCCAAAACTTGATTTCCACAGTTAAAACTTATAAAAACGTGCTTGGACCATGACTTTCCTTTAGATCGACCCAAAATGGCATTCATTCAAATTTTCCAAGTTATTAAACAGTATATGACTGACATGCAATAAAACATTCATAAAAGAATACCTGGCAGGATTTACCCTACGTCGTTCTGCTTCTTTTCTATTACACTTTTTGCCTCCTCCTCCACATTCACTTTTTACCGGCATCAAAACTTTTTTTAGCCCACTAACTTAGCCGGTAAAACCTTTCACGGTTGATGATTGCACAATTTTCTCCATTTTCTTATTACCAACAAGTGTTGAACTTGGTGAATTCTTCTGACCTTCCAATAATTTAATGTTGGGCCATTCAGAATTGTTCACCAGGATTATTGCCTTTGGAAACACTTCCATCCAGGAGACACATCTTCTGGAGACCATTTTCATCTGGTCCAGCCCAACTTCATTGGAGCCAGTGATTTTTCACTTTTGCTTCGGTGAAAAATGGGAGAGTGAGGAGGATAACTATCAAGGAGCCCACCAGATGTTGCCTCTCATTTCTGAAAGGGGACTGATACTTTCTGTACGTCAACCGCACGTTGCTTCTTTGGGCAGAGGTTGTAATGTGGTTGGCATACTTCATCCTAACAACCGCTCCCATTGTTGGAAGACTCATTGTCTGTGGGTTTAGATTACGATGCTGGAGCAGCTTGCCTTACAAGCACTGTTTCCCTCGGCTCTTTCTCAGACTTGCCGCTTCCATCAGATTTCGAGGCTGATTCTGTCACTAAAGACATCCTCATCTCGTATTTTACAAGATGGTCGGTATAGTTTCAATTTATCAATGTGAAACTTGTCATGTACCTTCCGATCGTACCTATTTACGAACTCTACCTCGTAAACTAGGTCGGAGGCCTGGTGAACAACCGTAAAAAGCACAGCCCAATAAGCCAAACTCTACTTTTTGGCCTGACTGAGCTTACCAGCAGTATCCGTTTCCAAACCTTTTCACAAGGCTGGTAACAGGGTGGCTTCACTCGAACAGAGTTATACCAATGCTTTTTCATTTCTTAGTGGCTGCAAGTTTCTTGTGCATTTGCTTCTCTACGGCACTCTGGTCAGGAGTGTTGTGGACTGCACCATCCGGACGGAAATTATCATTACCCATTCTGGGTTCCCTTCCAAATAACAATTGGTATGGAGAGACGTCAGTACTCTCCTGCACTGCAGTGTTATATTTCCACATAGCTGGCCATAAGTTATCCCACCAATCACGTTGCTCTTTGAGAGGATCAAGGTAAGGCTTGATGGTTTTCATTACGGTCTTGTTAGTATGCTCCATAAGCCCATTTGCCAGCAGATGGTATGCCGTCATATAGTGATGTGCTATTCCATAGCACTTCTGGAATTTCGGCAGAACTTTGCTGGAGAACTGGGACCCACGATCCGAGACAAGAGCCTCAGGTGTACCAAACTCTATGATGATCTCGTCCTTTAGGAACTTCACAACACAAAATTCCGGGCTCTTTGTACCACCTTCGCCACATCTTGCCGGGTGAAGTAGTCAACTATGATCAACACATAGGCGACTCCACCCACGGATGCAGGAAACAGCCCCATGAAGTTCATTCTCCAGGTATGAACTTGGTACTCTGGGACTATGGGCTGCAGGGTTGTTAGATATATATGAAGCAATATATATCAGTGATAAATATCAGTAATAGATATCATGATATATATCCAAATTTTAGTTTTATTTTACATGGTGTAAATTACTAGTACTATTTATTTTACTGTCTTCAAGTCTTAATGTGTGCAAAATTTTAATTTTAATTTTCTGGTCTGACATGATTCAAAGTGTTCACTCAAATTTACTTTTCAGTGAATTTGAGTGAGACTGCAGTGGTGAATAACTGTGGTGAAATGCGAAAAATATTTTTTGATATACAGTGCGTTTCATATATATAAACGCACCCCAAAAATTGGTTATAACTCGAGTTATAGTCAATGGATTCACCTGAAATTTTCAGCATAAAGAGATCATCTTATATTCTAAACTTTCTGCTAGGCAGAATTTTTTTTCTTTAAAAGGTAAAAATTAAAAAAATTAAAAACTGGAAAATGACCGTTTCATAATTATAGACGCACTAATGAACTTTTCACTTTTATTAATTATTGTGACAAAATAACATGCTGAATCATTAAAAATAGTAAGGTATACAACTGTTATGATGTTTCAAAACTTAAAACATTCTTTTTTACAGAATTAAACAATATTTATAAGCAAATTTGCAGAAATTCTACCCCGAAACAGCTAAAATGGGACTTTTCAACTCTGCTATTGTAGTATAATCATAGCAATCTGTAAATCATTATTGTATGATGTTGTCCCGAAAGTTCTCTGTAAGATTTAAGTCCGGGGACACCCTGGCCATTCGAGAGTGGTGATATTCTGGTTTCGTAACCATTCCTTAGATTACTGGAGCGAACTGGTGCATTTTCTTGCTCGAATGCTAAGCTAACGCTAGGAAATCGACTTTGGCAGGTCAGTAAACACTATCATAATATTGTTTTATAATAAACATTATTTTTTGGTTGGTTCAAATGCGCTAAATACTTCGCATATTGTTAGGCCACCACCACCGACATATCTGAGTGCGTGAAAAAATTCAATCTCGATGATTCTGACTGTTTTTTTTTTCTTTCTTCATATTGGAAGGATGTTACGAGAAAAGCACAATATTTTCCTAAACAAAATTTCGGCAGTGGGGGAGCCTAATATTATGGGGAACATTTAGTGCCTTTCAAACGAGCAGCTTAGTTTTTGAAACGCGAGCTTAGCATTTATTTCAACCCAAATAAATATCAGTGATTATCAGACAATGTTACGAGGGTATGTACTGCCATATTACATCGCTTCTATAGCATTTGCTTATTATTCCAGCAAGAAAATGGCCCAGTTTCCTCCAATAACCTAACGAAGGAATGGTTACGGAACCAAAATATCACCACTCTCGAATGGCCGGCGTGTCTCCCGGACTTAAATCCTGATGAAAACGTTTGGGACATCATTGTACATGATGATTAAGCAGATTGCCATCATGATAATACAATATCAAAGCTGAAAATTGCCATTTTAGCTCCTTTTCAGTAGAATTTCGGTAAATTTGCTTATAAATATTGTTTAATTCTGTAAAAAAGAATGTTTTAAGTTTTGAAACATCATAACAGTCGTATACCTTACTATTTTTAATGATTCAGCATGTTATTTTGTCACAATAATTAATAAAAGTGAAAAGTTCATTAGTGCGTCTATAATTATGAAACGGTCATTTTCCAGTTTTTAATTTTTTTAATTTTTACCTTTTAAAGAAAAAAATTTCTGCCTAGCAGAAAGTTTAGAATATAAGATGATCTCTTCATGCTGAAAATTTCAGGTGAATCCATTGACTATAACTCGAGTTATAACCAATTTTTGGGGTGCGTCTATATATATGAAACGCACTGTATATGAAATAAACAACGATATATGTAAAAGATATCTGATATTTTGATATTTTCCAAGAAAATCATGATATTTTCCAATTCTGATGGGCTACAGAAATTTCTTACTGAGTGAACGGTCTGGCTCTCACATAACAAACATGACTTAACATATTCGGTCATTTCACGCTTCATAAATAACCAGTAGAAGCGAGAATGCAACCATTGGTAGGATGCTGGTCACTTCGGGACTATCGTGCAAGTTCCGCATGCAGAACGCTGGGCATGACCTCAGCACTACTAACAGTTCTTAGTCGATTCAGGAAGGACCTGATGGCATACAACAAATGTCTGGCTATCACAAACTTGAACCTCAAGTTCAAGTTAGGGTCAGTGTGGAGCTTATCTGTCACTTTGAAGCAACAACTATTGTTTCCTTGCTCCTTTACCCAATCCACCTCAGAACGGATCAGGTAAATTACCTCACTCATGTATGCCTTGATGTGTTCAGGTAAAGAAGGATCAACAACTCCACTATAGTGGTACTCTTGTAACTGCATTTGTTGTTGCCACAACCTGCCTTGAAAGTTCTTGGTGGTTTGCAAATGACAAATAGTGTGATCTGTTACAATCACAAACTGCAGGTTAAAGATTTAAGGTCGGAATCTACCCACGGCAATCATTATCGTTAAGCACTGCTTCTTGGTGACAGGATATTGTGTTTACACTTCATGAGATGGCTAGCATAGGCCAGAACATGAGGGACCTTGTCCTCTGGTAACTTCTGGTACACTACGACTTCTAGACCGTACCCACTAGCATCTGTGTGAATCATCACCTCACCACTAGGATTGTACATGGTGAGCACAGGTGTTTTGGTTAATCTGTCTTTTACCACTCAAATGCTAAACCACACTGCTCTGACCACCTGAAGTACACATCCTTCTTAGTCACCTCATGCAGTGGCCTTCCTACCTTAGCAAAGCTCTTGATGAGCCAATGGTAATAACCGGCTAGTTTGAGGAAACTTTGGACGCCTGTCACTGTTGGAACGTCGGATCCAGAGCAACTCCCTCGGCACTCACTATATGACTGAGATATTTGACCTTGTCAAAATCGAAGAAACACTGCCTCAGCTGGAGTTTCAGCTCCACCTCTCGTAACAGTCCAAGGCGTGTTCCCAAAGATGAGAATATTGTCCAGGTTCACCAGGCATGTTTCCCACTTGTGTCCCACTAAGAAGAGGTCAAGTGCTTTTTGCATTATGGCAGGAGCATTACGTAGTCCGAAAAGCATTTTTTGGAACTCATACCCTGAAAACAGATAAATTCTGTTTCTCTATGTCTGCTTCCGCCATCCAGATCTGCCAATAATCACTAGCAAGATCCAAGGTTGCGAAATACTTCGCATCGGCAAGCGAATCGAGAGCATCATCGATATGATCGATGCTTGAAACCACACAATGTATAAAATAAATAGAACAATATTTTAATGGACATATACTCAAGTGTTTTTACAGATGCTGCTGGCCAACTCAGTCAGCAGAGAAAACCATTACACAACACTACATAAGGAATAAAATAAACAAGGCAGTGGCCATTTTCCTGGAGGCTGGTTTGACCTCCAGCAAGGTGATGTCCCCAGACGTGTCCACTATACGCTGCCCGGAATAATGGCCAACTTGATCATCACATCCCCAAGGTAATTCCTCCTGCAGGAGGACAGTTACATCATCTGCCCTCTCACCCACTGAACTCAATGGGGAGATAACTGCTGGCTCCAACATGGCGTCTGTCTGGCTGCCTACTGTAGCAGACCCCCATTCAGAATTTCGTCTGCTTCATCAAATTACTGACAGGAAGCAGACTGGGTCACCAGAGTAATTGTAGTTCATCACTTTTAAAAGTAGTTTATCCCAGCACTTTTTATGATTCACTGTCCAGCTTGACTTTGTTACTACCCATAACAATGTTTAAGTTCCATCATACTTCTGATGGAACCTGATACTCAGGTTAACCTGTTAATCTGTAGTGAATGCTTTATGATTTCAAAATTTCAAAATTGAATTTTAAGTAAAATTCAGACTGGTTATCAACTTTGACTGAATGTCTAGTAAATAGCTAGTGCCATCTGATTATCAGATTATGGACTTTTCTAAAGTCATGCTTATTTTCATGAATTATTTTATTGGTAATTATATTTATCACCAAAGTTATAGAATAAATTGGCTTTACAATAAGCTAATCATGTATATAAGCTTAATTATGCTAGAATATAATTTGTTCAACTTCTGATCTTTTGTCACCAGATTTATAATTTGGACAAATAGTTGCTTGCTTTTGGTTCTAACGGTTAGTAAACACCTGGATTCTTTGTTGTGATACATTGTTGCATGGCTGAATCGCGTCAGTTGTGATTCAGGCCTGCAACAATATTGAAATGTTGAAAGGCTGAATCGTGTCAGCTCAGATTCATGTTTCTTAAGTCCCATCGAAATGGAAAACAGTTAAACATTCTTTGGAAACATTTCAGTTTGGACGTCTTTTGAAACATGAACAAAGA
The DNA here is from genome assembly GCA_036925085.1 of Brachycybe producta. Classification (NCBI taxonomy): domain Eukaryota; kingdom Metazoa; phylum Arthropoda; class Diplopoda; order Playtdesmida; family Andrognathidae; genus Brachycybe; species Brachycybe producta. Next base: position 5,633,190 of record JAUPFP010000010.1, on the reverse strand, counting down.
CTCAAAGGGCTCAGTTTGCTTTTAATTATTAAAGAAGTATTTAATAATTAAAAGCAAGCTGAGCCCTTTGAATCTTTTTCGTTGGTCATCTTTTTTTAAGTCTAGTACTAGACTGGCCACTGAAACCACCATGTACCACTGAAAATACTGTTGAACTAATTGAGGAACTTTTGTAGGAAATGATGGTTTTATAAAAGAAATGAAATTTAGAAATCCTGCCCCATATTCCAATTTCAGGGTGTTCAAAAGGCTTAAACCGAACTTGCTTTCAGCTGAGAAGAGCTTGTGTGCCCACCACTGTTTCTGTTTTATTTGCCTCTCTTTAAGAATCACCGTGTAGGCAAGGGCCTAGTACCATAGCTAGGGAGGGTGGTCTGCCCCGGGCAGCACTTTTTTTTGGGGGCGGCACCAACGAAAAGAAAAGTTTTTTTCCTGTCGGGATAGTAGAAGGAGCTTTATAAATTTTTTTTAAGATGGCCCAAGAACAAATTATAAAAAAAATTTTCGCTCGTTGCGCTCGCGGAATAGATTCTGCAGTCTAGAATTACGTTTATAAGTCCGGGTCCTGGTCTATTTAATAATTTCATAATTAATATAAAATTATATAAACCATTTCAATCACTGTATATCAATAATATTGTTTGGCCCCTCAAGGACTGCCCCTGGCGGCACACACACTGCAAGAGCCGCTTTCGTTTGGTGATATCTCTCACCCAATTGTAGCATAAAAATTTTGCTCCCGGTTTTTGAGCTATTTTCTTAGTTTAGTCATTCCATTCAAATTTAATCTTAGGTAATTTAAATAGAACTAAGTGTGCTGTACACGTTGCAGCAATCGGTTTTAAAATTAGTCAATTATTTTTTAAGCTAAAACGTTTTTACTAAAAACGCCATTTAGGCTTGAAATTTTTTTTTGTTTGCCGCCATCTTGGAAACCACGTTTTTAGTTTTTCCCTCTTTGCTTTCGGTTTTTGGCCATTTAAACTAACTCACTTCTGACATCCAAGTTAAATCTTCACTGTTCCTGATAATATTTGGCCTGCTGAACACGTTTCTGGAATCAGATTTCAATTTGGATAAGTAGTTTTTATTATATAAACTTTTTTATTCGATTCTGTCTTTCTGTTTTGTAAAAGGTGCCGTTTTTCCTGTTTTTTGTTTGTTTCACAAATATTTCTTTAGTTTTGAGTATTGAATCTGCTGAAGATGCTGGTGAAATCAGAATTGGAATCAGATTAGTACTTTTTGAGTTATTACTATTTTTCAAAAAACGATCTTTTTTCTTTTCTTTTTTCTGTTTTGGTTCACTTACAAGCTTAGTTTTTGGGCTCATTTGGTTTTTGTTTTTAGTAATGGGTTTTGTTAGTAAGGCTCAGCTAAGACAGGAAGTGGCACGGCTTCAGGCAGAGGGCTTTGCTGAGGGAAATGTTAGCTGTATTTGAGGCTGGACCTTTCCCTAGTTGCAAATTACTACCATGGCCCACCCGCCAATAGGCTTTAGGCCACTCATGCCTGAGGGCATACAACAGTCTTGTTACAGACACAATGAGAAAACAATACACACTGGAGTGCCCGAGGGCAAGTGTCAGACTAAGTGTAAATTGTAGATCGCTGACAAGTTCATGGCCGTCTGGTTGGTAGACACTAGCCATCTGTACCAGATCTGCTACTTGTGCTGTTATTGCTCCTGTCTGTGCCGTCAGTATTTTCATCATCTGTAGTGGTGTACGCGAAAACTGCCTCATTTGCAAAGGTACGCAGGGCTGCCATATGGTTGCAGAGAACTGATGGAATTGCAGGCCAGACAACACCCACTTTAGAGATTTCTAAAACTAAATAATCACGTGCAATGACCCGGCATGGGAGAAGACAGCAGTAACGTATGTGATCCAGTGAATCATCCTCGCTAGCATCACACGGACAACATCCACCCGAGTGGTGAGTAGAGAAACAATTTTTCCTACAAAAATGCATTGGAACTGGTCTACATGTTGGATAAAGGCATGTACTTGGCACCCTGTATTGGCAGAAGTCCACATTGCTTGCCATGCCCGCAGCTTTTTGGCACGACCTGAGGCACGCAAGCTCGATAACGGTGCACTGTGGTGAATTGCACTAGGTGTAGTCCACTTTTTGGCCCGTTCATCTGCCCGTTCATTCCAGGTGTGACCTGCATGAGCTTTGATCCAGGCCAGTCGAATGTTTCTCTCATAGCTGCAGAATCGGGTAATCGCAGAGTTTGCATGATATGAATCGGCATACGAAATGTCTCCTGATGCCACAGCTGTAAAAGCAGAAAGCGAATCTGAACAGATTACTGCTGATGTCCCTCGTGGGGTGCGTGCACCTCTTATTTGGATTGCCTTCCGAATTGCAAGGAGTTCTGCCTGGAACACCGTGCAGTCATCAGGCAAGCACCACAACCAATGCAGACCCGACCTTCTGCTCGCGTTTGGACCCATCAGTGTAGACGCTTAGTGTTGGGAGACTGACATGTTCAGTTGACCACTTTTCTACAATGTATGCTTGTTGAAGTCCTGGGTGGAGTTTCACGGGTGGCTATTGGAATGTCCAGTTCTCTAGTAGATGCCTATCGCTGAGCCCATCGTTGGTAGCGACTGTGTGCCAGAGTTGACACAGGTGAAGTGTGTAAGCAATTGTAGTGGACATGTTGGTGCAGTTTGGTGTGCTTTTGTGATTGCTAGAAGAAAGGGTCACTGGGCCATGTCTAGTAAGCGGATAATTTTTTTTGAGCTTCCTGACTTCCCCAGACCTCTGCCCCATAAAGTACCATGAGAAGTACTGCACGGAAATACACTGCTCGAAGTACGTCAGGACTCATACCCCAATTATGGCCACATCTAGAAAACAGTCTGGCTGCCATGATCCCACCCTTCTTTGAATGTACCATGACCCCAGATGAAGCAAGGGTTGATCATCACCCCGAGGTAGAGCAAGGAGTCTGCTGGCTTGAGTAAGGTGTTGCCCATATGAAGATATGGTTTTCGTACGAGTGGCCGGGCTGGGTGAAATAGAACAACTGTCTTGCTTGTAGCATATGAGTTTGTTAGCTGATGCCCAGTCTTCACATCGTGCCCAAAATGCATGAAATTTAGCTTCTAGCACTTGCACTGAAGGTCCACATAGCAATCCAAGTGCAATCCATCTGCAAAAGCTTGTATGTGATCATTGGTAGTTAATACTGCACGAATGTGGGCCACCCAAGATTCTTTTAATACTAACCACAGCGCAGGTCCCATACATGAGCCTTGAGGACGCCCTGTAGTTGCCCTGTGCTGTACAGTACCTGAATGCACCATCCTCTCAGTCAGGAATGAGGCAACCATCTTTTGTAGGTTCCCAGGGCAGTTGGATACTTGTAAGCCACCTAGTATGGCGGGGTGCCAAGCACTGTTGAAGGCATTCTTTATATCTAGTGCTACAGCAATAGCATGGTCCCCATGACTTGTAGTTTCTCATACATTGAACATAGGAGTTGATTGCTGCCATAGAACGACAGCCTCTACGAAAGCCAAATTGTTCTGTAGACAGAAGTCCTTGTTTTTCAAGAAAAAATATGAGGCAGCGTGCAACCAGCTTATCAAGAACCTTCCCCAAGACCGGCAGTAGGCAGATTGGGTGGACTCATGTGCCACCCCCTTTAGGCAGCCATACCACCTGAGCAGGTTTCCATATGCTGGGGGAAATGCCCTGTTGATAGCAGTGGTTAATCAGGTGCAGCCACTTGTCACCAGCAGCAAAGAACACATGCTTAAGGCCAGCAGGTGGAACACCATCCATTCGTGGTGCTTTCCCAGCCACAAAGCTGAGGACCACACCACGAAGCACTTTTAGAGTGAAGGGCAAGTCTGGTGGAGCTGTGGGGAAAAGTGAGGTCTTTATATGGAGATCATGCTGCATTGGGCTGTCCTCGTTAGGATCATCATGAGGGAAGTACTGTTTTAACAAAGCTTGGGCAGACTCATCGTTGTCTTTTGTCCAGTTTTCATCCTCTAACTGAATAGAAGTTGGAGCTGAGAGACTTCTGCGTTTCCCAGCCAGAATCTTATAAGGAAGACCGAAGGGAGATGCTACAGTAGCCTTGTTTTACAGAAGGATTGCCATGAGGATGCCTTTGCCTCCAGTATACATTCCTTGAAAATTTGTCGCTCTGTGAAAAATAGCAAGCAACTCCTGTTGTCTTGCAGGGTGTTGTGCTTGTTGGGACCGTTTTCAGGCTGCACGTACTTTACAGCGATTGTGTTGGAGGTCAGCACTCCACCATGCACAATATCGTTTTGGAGTCCATATGGTAGATTGCATAGTGTGGTGGCAGACTTAAAGTCACAGCTCTTGAAAACGACGAGCCGAAACCTCGATGTCTGTCAAGTCGCCAATTGCTTTAGGGGCACCACGACGATTTTCTTCTCCAAATGTTGACCAGCAGCCAGCCTCCAATTGAAATGGTTATTGTTGCTAGGAGGTGGTGCAGAAAAGTTAAACTGGATGTCAATATACAGGTGGTCACTGTGTGTGGATTCATCCAGCACCTTCGACGAGTATGTCTGTATGCCTTTCATAAAGGTTAGATCAATGAAGCTGCTTCCACGTGGTGTGCAGAAGGTTGGCCCAAGACATCCATCATTGCAGATGTGATAGCCATGGCTAACTGCAAAGTCCATACATGTCACTCCCCTGGCATTTGTTTTGATTGACCCTCAAGCTGGATGTTTAGCATTAAAGTTTCCCAAAATGATTTTGGGGCAGTTATACAGATGGTCAATACTATTCACGGTATAAAGAACAGTCATCATAGTGGCCACATGAGGGTCATTGTCTGGCGGGATGTAGACATTGGCTAGTATCCACTGTGTCACCTTCCCCAAAAAGTGTCACCACCATGTTAACCGAAGAGAACTGACCGAGCTCCAACATAGTCCAGTAGGTAATTCTAACGATTGTGAGAACCTTTCCAACACTTGTGCTTGGAGTAGCTCGGCCTATTTTAGAAGAAGTCAGACAAGTGGATGGCTCTTGTATGCATACAATGTCAAAATCTGTAGAAGTAGATTGTAGTAATGCACCAGCCACATTTGAGCGACCTAGATTGATCTGCAGGATACGGATAGTCATCATGGGAAGAGAGGGGCCACTATCGCGATCCATAGTCAGTGTGTTGCTTTGTCAAATCTAAGCGTGCCAAATAAATTGGGCATTTTGCATCATTGTGAGGTGTGCTCTAAGAGAGAGCCCAGCTTTTTTGCAGTTGGAGCAGTCAGCTTGAAGTGCCGTACAGTCTTTTACAATGTGGTGACCTCCACATCGAATGCATTTTTGTTGTGTCTCGCAGTTCTTAGCGATGTGCCCAAAACTATTACATCGGTAGCACCGGGAAACTTCAAGAAGCTCCTCAACATGGTGACTCATCCATCCTATATTTAGCTTGCCGGCTTCGGTGCAAGCCAGAAAGATTGCTGGGGTGGCTTCCGCAATAATGTTCATCCGTGTTGGGTTCCGGCATTTACGACTGGTCAATACAGTGAACCCCTTACGATACGCCTCTGGGCCTCCCACTTTATTGACCACCGCTTCATTTTTGAAAGCTAGGTCATCAACTATGCTAGCCATTTCAATGTCTTGAGTCCACACCTGTGATAATTAGTCTTGGGTGTCGTCTATTTGGCACACTAGTATATGTGTAATCCTTAAGAGCTGAAAGCTGTTTGACAAGTCCACATGCTGCTCCTTTGAAACACAATCAAGAGCGCAACCTGGCTTCACTGCACGAACTGAGTGAAAAACCCCACCTCTATTGGGAGGTTCAATTTTTTTGCGGAGGTCATTCATCATTTCTTCCATTGATTGCCCAGTAGTTTTGGATATGATTGCCAGAGCAAATGTGACTTGTTGAGGGCAGAGGGTACTTGGCAGCTTTCCGTAAGTGTAGACTGTTGTTGATAGATGTGGTTCACTGGATGAGGAGCAGCCTTTTTGAAGTGCCCTAGAGTAGCTAGGCTTTGAGGTTTCAGGTTCTTGATGTATTTGTGTTGTAGGCTGCCTGAGGTGATTGTCCATTGCATCAGATAGCTGTGCCTCCAGTGAGCACACCTTGCTGCCAATGATGATGACTCTTCCTCTAGAGAAGCTGCTCTGGCCTTCAAGGAAGTAGCCTTCATCTCCAGGGATAATGATTTCACTTCTAGGGCCCTATTTCAATCCGCTAAGATAACAGATGTTTTTGTCAATGAATCAAGTATATCCTTAACTTCAGCCCTATCAGTAGCTTGAAAGACCAAGTTCTTCTTGTTGTTTACACGATTTGTTGCTTCTCTAATGTGCTCCACATGATAAAAAGTGCTGAGAGCAAGTTTGTAGAGGGTGCCTCAAACAGGTTCAGCTGTTCTTTATGAAGCCAGCCCCCGGATCAGAACTGGAAGTTTCCTCGGTGGTAGGATACATTGTGAAAGATTCTATAGTTCTGTACACCCAGGTGGTTGATTGATTGATGATGTAGCTGCAATAACTTGTTTGTATTGCAAATGTTATTTTTTTTTAATTTACCATTTAAGGCTATCCTGTATGGGACACTGTAAATTCACAACAGCTATCTAGGCCAAAATATGGGGTGGGGATGAGGAGGGGTTTGTATTGGTAAGGAGGGGGAGAAGTTTGAAAAGTTCATTGGTTAGGAATGTGTAATATGATATATCACAGGCAGCACCCACATCACCAGCCAGCCATGGCACCTCAAAAATACAACTTCAGAGCAGAAATTTCACTATAGTTTTGTAAAATATAGTCACAAAAACACGCACAACTGTATTAATTTAGCAAAAAATGAGTAAACACATTGTTAATGAGTGAACTGCAATTAATTAAAAGGGACACAGACACCAAGTAAAAGAAGAAACTCTAAAATTTCAGGAGCTCATCATCGGCACATGCAAGTAAGGCAACACATTCACGGGCGTGTCTCCCCCTTCCCCTAGTGAAGAGCATGTGTCTGCTGTCATGCCAGTTAAGTTAGGTTAAGACCAGTTAGGTCTGCACCAGGGGGCTAGGATTGGAGGTGTGGTTAAGGGGCTAAGCTAGTTGGGGTCCCTTTAGTGTCACCCAGGATATGTAATAGATTTGATTGATGCATTGGGGAAGGTCTTTGGTGTTACTGGGAAAGCTCTACAAATGCTTCATTTTAGTCAAAGGACATTGGGCACCTGCCCAGCACAAGTTAAAACTATTGCCTATCAAGTATTGGTTTGGCCTCATCTTGAGTATTGCTGCAGTGATTGGAATCCTCTCTCTGTCACACACTCATTCAGAGCCTTCCGAACAGCCCCAACTAGAGCACTTCAGATTCTTTCAGGCTGCTCACCTGTGTCTACACTAGCATTCGGCCGCCACCAACTCTGGATACGTTGAGAAGCAGCAGCATCATTGGACCGACCTGTTGATATCCAGGATGCTACACATCCAGGGAAAAGGCTCGAGTTTCTCGTGGAGAAATGGACTCCAGACCTAGTAGGGGCAGCAACTATCTGTGTCTATACTGATGGTTCCAAACTCAATGGACAGGTGGGATCAGCCTGTGTGGTGGTGAAACAAAACAAGGAGATACGAACATGGGGGTGCCGGCTTCCAGACATGTGCTCTGTGTTTCAGGCTGAGTTAGTTGCCATTCAAAAGACAGTTCAAATGGGTGGTGCACTTACACCCTGGGGTTCGGAGGCAATGATCTGTTCTGATTCACTTTCGGCACTCACAGTGGTGTCAAACGGAGACTGTTCATATCGTGATCCATACGAGACAAATGCTGCATTGTGCCGTTTTCTCTGATATGGTCGGCATATTCACTTGGCCTGGATCAAGGCACATGCTGGCTATACCTGGAATGAACGGGCGGATACACTTGCTCGGCAGTGGACAACAGCACAGGAGATAACTGACCATAGTATTCCTCGGTCTAGCTTGCACATTGATGTTCAGGCTGAGGAAGTGCGCATGTGGCAGTCAATGTGGAATGCAACGAGCACTGGTTGCCAGCTTTATGGTTGGCTCCCTAGCTTTATGGTTGGCTCCCCAGCGTGACTCTGGCTGGAGCCATTTTCTCAGGACGTCTGGTACAGCTGCTGACAGGCCATGGCCCTTTTAATTGCTATTTCAAATGCTTTTGGCTCACAAATACAAATGGTTAGTGTCCATGTGAGGCAAATAAATCTGACAATGTTGATCACATCTTGTACCGTTGCTTGCTTTCGGAGAGAGTGACTGCTCGCAATCATCTTGTGATGGCAGTCAATAAGGCTGGCCGAGTCCAAAATGTGCTGTGGCCAGTTTCTGTTCAATAACTTTTAAAGGTATACCTGTTACCGTCATTTCGGTCCTTTGCAGCAGCAGTCGTTTTTCGCTATGCAGTACAGGAGGAACCCAGGAGCACATCTGCAAGTAGTACAGACTTGGAGTAGGAGTACATACAGTGAATTACTAGTTGCAACATTCAGTGCAGACAACACTACTATAGATGTCCTTCATCAATAATACGAACATTAGTTGAGAGATGTGTGACAAATCGTCCTATTTCTCAGCTGGAAAATGACATTCATTCTAACATGTGTCTTGTTTGGGAACATTTCTTTAGAGACAACCTGGGTGCCAACTCGGCTATTTTGGTTATGGGGTTGCCCAGTTGATGGATACTGGTTTGGTGGATGTGCCCATGGGCATGAGTGGCCTAAAGCCTAACGGCAGGAGGGCCATAGCCATATTTCACACACACTCATTCAGTTGAAATGGTTCAGCGTAAGGCAGCTAGGTTTGTTTGTGGCAGGCACAAATTTACAGATAGTGTCACTGAGGTGCTGTAAGTGCTACAATGGCATAGTTTGGCACATCGCAGGGCTGAGTTAAGTTTGAAATTGTTTGGAAAAATTACACGTGGTGATTGTCCTAAACCGCAGTCCAGTGATATTCATAAAGCACTATATATGGGCAGGGCTGCCCACTCTAAGAAAATTAGGGAGATTTTTGCTAGGACAGATTCATATTATTGGTTTTTTTTTTTCATGAGTTATAAGACAATGGAACTCTCTTCCTGAGGCAGTGGTGAATGGGGATAATTTCGTTTTGTGGGATTGATATTGGTATATTCATTTTGTTTTTATATATGTGCGTGTATATGTGCTTGACAATGCTTAACGCTGCATATGGACTTTTATGTCCCTCTGCCATAGGCATATTTGGCTGCTAGCAGAGTATTAATAGTAATTGTAATTTACATGGTGAAAACTAGAAGGAGGAAGAGAAACTGATTGTAGGTGTGGGCACGGAACAATGTTCTGGGTCTGATTTCGCGTCAGTTGCGATGCTGCCCCGCAACATTCAATCGAAGCAGCCCCGCAACAATGAATGGCAACAAGGAATACAGGTGTGTGCTAAGCTTTATGGAAAAGAACTGGTGATTTCTGGTGCCAATTTATTAAATAACCAAAATCTAATTTTATTTGGGCTTGTTGACTTCATTGCATCCTAAGTTGAAAAAACAACTTTTGTACACGGAGATTAATTATTATGTCTTGCATACCTGCATTTGAAGCACGTATTTCATTCTTATCATTTCCATCTTCAGTATGAAACGTCTTTTTATAATGGCCATTAAAAAAGTTTATGAACAGCTGATTTTCGAACTCTTGATTATTCTATATTTCAGGTGCAAACTTAACAGAAGCTAGAAAGTGTTTTTTTTAAACTGGAAGGGTAACACAATCACTTAATATTTTCATGTTGATATTTTTCAAAATAAACGTTTTATATTTAAACAAAATGTAAAAATATTGTCTGATCGCGTATTTAACTATTTTAAAAGACGTCAACGCGAAATTGCCTGTAAATTATTGAGCTACCCTTTTATGTTTGTAAAACACTCAAGTTTCTCTTCACTTTCACTTGAAAGACAGACTAATCAGAGTTAAAGGCGTTTGCTCTTTAAAACCACCTTAATTGTGGTTGGAGTGACCAGTTTTTTTTTTAAAAAATCACCAATTGATGTTTTTGTTTATTTTACAAATTATTTATTTTTTAAAAAGATATTGCATCCTGTCGATGAGAATTTTGTTGAATTAAAATGTTGCCGGGTTGGCATTGCTTTGGATTACACAAAGAAGAAGCACGTTTTTCGTTTGTGTACATCTTCTGGTTCAGAATATTTACTTCAAGCTGATAGCAATAGTGATATGCAAACATGGATTAAGATAATAAAAGAGAACCTTGATGTAAGTTTTATTTAAGTGATTCAAAATGTTCATAATTTTTATACAAATATTAAATTGTTTTTATCACTTTTCATTAGAGTAAAAGTGTTATTACACCAGGAATGGTTTTGAGAAAATCAGCCCTTTTTGAGAGGGAGTTTGGTGGAATAGCTGTTCTATCTGATTCGAAAGGTATTCGTAAATTGACTACATTTCGTAACAGGTCACCCACCGGGCACTCGCCAACAAGTAAATTTAGGAAATCAAGTCAATTAGGTAATTTGTTTTCGTAATTCTGTCAAATAAATTTTTTTTATTTAATTGTTGATTTTACTTATCAGGTGATACTTCTCCTAAGAGTAAAACTTGGCGTGGTAAGATGGTAAAAACTATAAGGAAAATCCATGGTACTACACCAGCTCCATCTGTTCAACCTGATAGTGTGACGGTTGGAGTACCACTGGAGGATTGTCCTCCATCATCTAAAAACGAGGTGATTATTGTAATTAACGTCGATTCTTTTATTAGCGTGAAAAGAATGTCGAAATTAGATATTACAACCAAAACAATAATTCGAAATTATGCCTTTTTTACACTAATGGGGTTAGTTAAAGGATGAAATAGAAGACATCTCTTAAGTTACTTGTTGATCATTTAACCTAGGTTTCTAGATTTGAGTTTGCAGGAAATTGTTCGGTTGAAAAAAAACACTTAAAGCTTTCTTAATAAATGCTTAGATAGTGCTAAACTTATAGAAACAATTGATTAATATTTGCTTGTAAATATAACAAAACACAAAAATGATGTCAAAGCCAAAAAAACTGATTATTTAAAAAGAATACTATAGTAATATTTAAGCTTCGAATAGAAGCTACAAATATAAACTATCAAACGATAGAAACCTATTACAAGGTTAGTTTGCACAACACCAAAGGATACACCTAGTATAGGCAGCCTCTTCTTTGGTGTTGTGCAAACTATCCTTGTGATAGGTTTCTATCGTAGAAAAACGTATTCCACGGGTTTTCACTGTCCGAATTCCTGTTTCCACTGTCCAAAGTCGGTAAATCATGGTCAAAACCATGATATGATGGTAGACTACGACACCCAAGCTGTACCCACTAGCGTCGGCATGTATCACTATCTCACCATGATGATTGTACATGGTGAGTACCGGCACTTCAGTTAAAAATGCCTTTACCTGAGCAAACGCTACTTTGCACTGATCTGACTCTTCGAAGGACGCATCCTTCTTGGTCAGTTCATTCAAACGCCTTGCCACCTTGGCGAAGTCCTTGATGAACCTGTGATAGTAACCAGCCAATCCAAGAAAACTTCGGACGCCTATTACCGTCGTCGGAACATCAAACTCCTGGACTGCTCTTACGAGATCCGGGTCCGGAGCTTTGTCAAAGCCAAAGAAACATTTCTTTGGCTGGAGTTTTAGCTCAGCCCCTTGTAACATCCCAAGGACAGTGGAGTCTCTTGAGAAACTGCTCGTGGCTGGAGCATTACAGAGTCCGAAAGGCATTTTTCGAAACTCATACAGACCTTGAGAGCAAATGAATGCTGTTTTCTCAATGTCTGGCTCAGCCATCCGAACCTGCCAGTAACCACTAGCCAGGTCCAAGGTTGCAAAGAACTTTGCACCGGCCAATGAATCGAGCACATCATAGATGCGAGGCAACGGATACTGATCCAGCTTAGTCTGGGAGTTCAGTTTCCAGTAGTCCACACAAAAACGAAAGCCACCATATTTCTTGCGAACAAGCAACATACGGCTCGCGTATGGACTACGCAAAGGTTGGATAACTCCTGAATCCAACATCTTTGCCATCTCTTTTCTCAATCGCAATCCTTCTCACACCGGAGGTTGCCCACCGATATTAATCATATGTTTGACAAGAGAGGTTTCACCCAACTCCATATAGTCGAACGTGAAATGATCTCGGCACTCCAGTAGGAACTCCCGAAGTTGTCTCGCCTCGTCAGGCTTCAGATTGGGACCTATTTTGATACACTCTTCGAGGGTAGGAGCCGTCGTTACGTTAAGGACTCGGCGTCCTTTTTCGGATGCCCCTCTCACGTAGCCGCCCCCTCTCAACTCAGATGGCTCTTCCAACCCTACCACAAGGGCAGCCTCCACAGCATGAGCTGTGGCTACACCCTCCCCTGTCTCCAGGGCAATGGGTGTATCCCACATCTTGAGCCAGATATTGTACTTGCCAAACCTGCTGGCTTGGGCAATTCCTGCCACAGCCAACACACCACGTCCACCCAAGGCTTTGCAGTGTGGCTTCATGAGCAGCAGCTGGCCATGGCCGGCTTGCTCTACCAGCGACACCGATATGACACGTACGTGGGCTGGTAGCCAGATGTTCTCTGTCGCAGGGAACAAACCTTCCCACTCCCGATAGGAACTCTGGTCTCTGGCAGCTCTGGTGAAACAAGGTCCACCCACCTATCAATCTTCTCGAGTGCTGGCGGGACTTCTGGGAGTTGCCTTCCCTGAGGCAGAGCCTCTGGTATCGGCAGTGCAACTGATTCCACCTCCACAGATTTCCCAAGCGCTTGATTGGTGATGCACGCTACCGTGCCATACTCGTTTCCAGAGGTATTCCACCTTCTGCCCCAAGGGGACGGTCGACTACGCGGTTACGAAACTAACCCCACTATCATACCGAATTCCCGATTCTCCATCAGTAATCTCGGATTTTGAGCCAAAATCCACCGTGCTTCCACGGTCAGTTCTGGCCAAAACCACCAGAAAAATTCATGGACCAAAGTCTGTGAAACACCGTAACAAACGGATGGAACCGTACAAATCCGCGGTATCATGGACCAAAGTCCGTGTCCCCCGGTAAAGAACGGTCAGAGTTCTTTTTTAACGGTTTCTACCACGGTCCCACAGACAAATGTTCGTGCCCCACGGTGTACTTAACGGTAAACATTTTTACCACTTTCTACCGTTTTACCACAGACCAAAGTCCATACCCCACAATGTACTTGCGGTAAAACTTCATGCACCACTTGGTACCACAGTACAATGGACCGAAGTCCGCCCCATGGTAGAAAAGCGGTCAAACAAGGTTACCAGTGTTTTCGGCCACTGTCCTTTGGACCAAAGTCCGCACCCAGTAGCGTACTAACACTGAGCGGTGATTTGACCAATTTGTGAGAGGCAGGGTACAGATACCCGGCGCTTCCACTGATTGTAACGGTCCAGTCGGGACGTTACAATTGGTGGAGGTGGGTCTGTGGTACAGCGGCCAAAAACACTGGTAACCTTGTTTGACCGCTTTTCTACCATGGGGTGCAGACTTCGGTCTGTTGTACATTGGTACCAAGTGGTGTACGAGGTTTTACTCCAAGTAAACCGTGGGGTGCAGACTTTGGTCCGTGGTACCATGGTAGACAGTGGAAAAAAGTAATGTCCCGACTGGACCTTTACAATACCCCCAAGTAAATTAAAAACCACTTACCCGGCGCCTCCACCAATTGTGACGGTCCAGTCGGGATGTTACACTACAAGACGGTTCAACGTAGGATGGAGTCTCACGCCGAGTTTTTGTGGAGGCCATGCAGCCCTCCATCAGACTCAAGATTCCTCTGAAGGATGCCATTGATGCCACTATTACTGTGAGGTATCAACTGTGTCTATGACTAAGGGAGACCTCAACCGATTCCTCCCCACCGTCTTCAACTTCACTAGCTCAATCTCGGCAGTTTCTGATGAACACAGGTCCTATGGTTCAGCAGCGACCACACCTGTAGCTGCCGTCCCATTGGTCAAACTCGCTTCCACTCACTGCGGGATCCGTCTCCGCCACCGAGACATGCATTGATCCCCAGACTGCCCCAGTGAAAGTCCGCCCCAGAAACCTATGTCATGCATTGGAGTTGACTGGTACGGCTGACCAATCATGACAGCCTCTGCCAATAGGGAAACCCACCGGTTCACCATCGGCATAAGCCACCACAGCTTCTTATAGGTTTAGGGAGCACTCTGGCTCCGACTCAAACATTGCTTCATCTGCTGGATGAAGCGGAATGAGTGAGGCGAACGAATTTTGGCACCCATTATTGCTGTCCTTAAAAAGAAATACCAGTCAAAATCCGTTTTTTACCATAGAGGTGTTTCCACAGACTTCCACCGTGCAAAACCCTGTTCCACCCGCCCAAAGACTGTTGTACAATAACTACCAGATACCACGGTACCCTTACAGATGAAGCTGCGGAAATCGGTCCCGTACTTCTAAACACCATAGATCTTCACCAAGCACTATGTGGTAGCCACCATATCGTAGCAAATATGGCATAACCATTTGAGAAGCAAAAGGAAAAGAAACACTTGCCCACAGCCATTGTTTTTCATTTTAATTTCCAAACAAAATGGCAGCGGCTAAACGTCATTAGCTGCTAACTCTTTTACCTTTATAGGATAGTTGAGTTCCATAGACCATTTGACTATGGACATTTCATGATGCCCAACGCCCAGTTTCTTTTTTGAATGGTTGCTTCCTCTTTTACAGAGGCGGCGTCCCACCCAGTGCTCATCAGGCAAGACTTTTATTCTTTTATGGCTTTCAGTTCTTTTTAATGGATGGCCAGCTCTCTTCAACTGTGGAAGAAAAATATTGAATCATGTTTTCCCCATGGAGTTTCTATCCTCGGAGGAAGCTTTTTTTACCTCAAAAAGCCTGGGACCTCTGCAGACGGAGGTTATACCTGTGCTGAAGGGCTTCCTCTTCGCTCAAGTCAGAAGACTGACCAGCCAAGACGGCTTGGGGTTTCAGTTCTAGAGGAATTACGCCTCTCCGCCGTACTCGTCACTTGGATTTGGCCTCATTGGACCCACCAGTCGGAGGATTTGGTTTCCAATACCATCTCCCTTTTGCACTGTGCAAGTGGGAACGTATGCTTTCAAGTTGTCCACATGAAACTGGCCCCACACTCTGACCATACCCATTCAGAAATTCTACCGCTAGACCAGGTTGGAGAGCTGCTGAACCACCATACCTAGGTTGGCTTTATATGCCAAGTTTCATTTCTTGGCTTGGCTGAGTTTCCCAGCTGTATTCCTTATCCAGACCTTCATACTGGGCTAGTACAGTGGTGGCTTCACCCGGCCAGAGTCGTACTGACTTCTGCCTCTACTGAGCAGCCACCAAACAACAGCTGATACCGAGACATCACACTGATGAAGATGGTGTTGTAGATGGACACGTCGGTTCATAACATATCCCACTAATTATGCTGCTCCTGGAGGGGAGCTAGGTAGCACGTGATGGTTTCCATTACGGTTTAGTTCGTACACTGTAAGCTCATTAGCTGGATGATATGTTGTTGTGTAGTGATGTGCTATATTATAATGCTCCCAGAACTTCAGCAGGACTGTGCTGGAGAGCCAGGAGCCACAATTCAAGACAAGAACCTTTTGCATACCAAACACTGTCAGCATCTTGTCCTTGACGAATTTCACAATGCTAGTGGTTGTAGCCCTTGATTGCCTTCGCCACATCATACCGAGAAAAGTAGTCCACCGTGATCAATACATAGTTGACTCCACCAACAGATGCAAGAAATGGGCGTCCAAACTTCATTCCCCAGGTATAAACTGGCTGCTCAGGAATATATGGGTTGCAGAAGTTTTTGACTTTCAGCAAACTGTCTGGCTCTTTGACACACCAAACATGACTGAACATGTCCGGCTGTATCCCGCTTCATACCTCTCCAGTACAAGCAAGAGTGCAGACATTGGTAGGGTTTTGTAAACCCCAAAGTGACCAACTTCAGGACTATCATGCAGCTCCAGCAAACAGAATGTTTGGCACCACTGCAATACTACCAACACAGACCGCAATCGATCCTGTATGAACCTCATGGTATACAACAGCTTGTTTACCACCACAAACATGAACCATAAGTTTGAGTTGGGGTTGGTGAAGAGCTCATCCTTCACCTGAGAGTGTTAACTATTGCTGTCTTGCTTTTTTTACCTAGTCCACCTCGGAACAGATCCAGCAAATTACCTCATCGACGTTGGCCTCGACATGCTTAGGTAAAGAAGGATCCAAACCTTCCTTCACCAGATAATGACTCAAACATTCATCATCCTCAAGAAGATTCTTCTTCTTGTACTGAATCTTTTACTGGTACTCTTGTAGCTGCATTTGCCAATGCCACAAGCTGTCTTGCAGGTTTTTGGCTGTCTGCAGAGCATCATGATTGTTAATGACCACAAACTTCGTGTTAAAGGACATGGAGACAGTTAGCATGTGCAAGAACCCCAGGGATTTTGTCCTTTGACAACTTCTGGTATACCACTACATTCAAGCTATACCCACTTACATATGTGTGTATCATTATCTCACCACGAGAATCATACATAATGAGTATGGTTGCCTTGATTAAAATGCCTTTAACTGTTTGAACGATAGACCACACTGCTCTGACCATATGAAGGATGCATCCTTGGTCAGCTCATGCAGTGGCCTTGCAACCCTAGAGAATTTTTTTATGAACCAACTATAGGAGCTGGCTAGTCCGAGAACTTTGAATGCCTGTCATTGTCGTTCACATTTTGAACTCTTGGACTAACTTTACTAGATCCGTTTAAGGAGCAACACCATCAGCACTCACTTCATAGCCAAGATACCTGACCTTGTCAAAACCAACGAAACACTTTTTTGGCTGGAATTTTAGCTCTGCCCCTTCGTAAAAGTCCAAAGATAGAGGAACACCTGCCGAGAAGCTGCTTGAAGGTGCTGCCAAAGATGATATCATCCGGGTACACCACGTTGGTTTCCCACTTGTCCCACCAACAAGAGGCCCATAGCATTGTGGCTGGAGCAATAGGGAGTCCGAATGACTTCCGGAGCTCAAACAGACCTTAGGAACAGATAAAAACTGTTTTCTCTATGTCTGCTTCTGCCAAAACAGCCCATTGTTCTTCACCCGGTCTTTCCTCCAGACCCAATAATATGGTCTCCGAGGAGACTGTAGTCCTCCTACCTGTTGGTTCTGCAGACCCCCTTCTCTGCCAGCAATCTAATTCTTTTCTGGGAACAGCTCTGTCATGGCACTTCCACACCATGACACCTTACCCATTGGCACCACTACTGAGGTCAGATAAAATGCAGCTTTTCTCCATTTCCCACCATTAAAACAGCTGGAAAAGCTGTAGCTACCTTTGTCCAATATCGCCTTCAAATTGAACACACGGGATGGCACTGCTTTTTGCCTTGGAATGTTATCCACCACTTTTGTCTTTTGACCGAAAGAACTGTCAGTGCCATAATTCGCCATAGCGAGAGGCTAAGGCACACGCATACCCCACACTTGCACCAACTGTAGCACCGCAATGTTTCCCCAAATAAACTGACGTTAATTTTACCATCCCGACTCCTATTTAGGGGACAGGGTTGTATGTGATCTTGCTTCCGGTGAATTTACGAGTAGCGATGGTTAAACACATGGAGTCCCTCGTCGAAGTTCATGATGGATTTTGGGACAAGACGAGAAATGGATGGAACAAGTCGGGTCCGTTGATGGACCAGCTCATTCTGATGGCACTGTGAAGTGTCGCGATGAGAGACATAAACCCGAAGTGTTTTTCTTCCCAGCAACCCCAAAAAGAACGAAACACAAGGCAGTAGTAAAGAATAACAAAAATGCTTTTAATAATACAAATGAATAGAATATGTACAGAAGCTGCTGCCCAAGTTGGCCAGCAGACAAGCATTACACAATTAAAACAAATGAACTGGAAGAACATGTGGCTGGAGGACCCACCTGGCCTCCAGCATGATGGTGATTATCTACTCCACTGAGTGCCCTGAATAATGGCCTTTCTGACCATTATATACCTCCAGGTGACTCCTTTAGGTGGCCGTTGCATAGCTTCACCTCTCACCCATAGGATTTAATGGAAACCTATAGGGAGAGGAATCAAGGAAGAATCAACACCTTCAGTTACCGGATCTGGACTCAAGCGGTCCTCATCCACATGAACTTTCTCCTTCCTGTACGAAATCTTGTACCGCTATTCCTGCAACTGCATTTTCCTTCAGCCCAACCTGCCTTGCAGGGTTTTAGCAGATTGCAAATGACACAGGGTGTGACGGTCAGTGACTATCATAATCTCCCAGTCGGAATTTACTCTTGGCAAACATGATCGCCACGCACTCTTGCTTAGTGAATGAATTTTATGTGTCTGCTGTTCATGAGATGGCTAGTGTAGGGCAGAAGCCACTTATTTACCTCCTCCTGTAGCGTCAGGTATACTTCTAAGACTAAGCTGAACCCACTGGCATACTTGGCGAGCACGGGTGCTTCAGTTGAAAAGGTCTTTAACTGCATGATTGCCAGATCACACTGCTCTGACAATTCGAGAGAGATCTTTTTAGTCACTTCGTGCAGTGACTTTGCAATTTTTGCTATGTCCTTGATGAACCTCTGATAGTAACCCGCGAGTCTCAAGAAATTGTAAACTCAGGTAACCGTCAAGGGCACATCAAACTCATGGATGTCTTTTACGAGATGTGGATCCTGAGGAACTCCCCGGCACTCACTTGATGGCTGAGATATTCGACTTTGTCAAACCTGGAGAAACATTTTCGGACAAAGACTATCATCCAGATAGGCCAAACAGTTCTCCCACTTCAGTCCTGCCAGCCAGAGATATAATGCTCTTTTCATGGTCTCTGGCATTTTGCCAGTCTGAAAGGCGTTTTTTGGAACTCAAACATATGTCTGGAACTTGTAAATACTGTTATCTCAATGTCTGGGTCTGCAATACAAATCTGCCTGTACCCACTGGCCAAATCCAGGGTGGCAAAATACTTAGCCCTGGCCAGAGAATCCAGGGCATTTTGTCGATGCGAGGGAGGGGATACTGATTGACCTTCGTTTGAGCATTCAGTCTTCTATAATCCACACAAAATCAAAACCCGCCATTATTATTACTCACAGTGAGGATGTGGCTTGCATAGGGACTATGGGAAGGTTTGATAATATCTGCATCCAACATCTTTGCTACTTCCTCAATCTCGATTTTTATTGACAGGGAATATTCATTGAAACCCTTTCTGCACTGGTCAGTATTTATTGTGTGCTCAACTAAAGTGATTTCCTCAACTACAGTATGTGCAGTTAAATGCAAATTAATCCCAGCATTGAAAAAAAACTCCCGGAGTTGTCTGGCCTCTTCAGACTCAAGATTTGCACCAATGTTCAGACACCTCTAGAGTAGGAATGTCTTCCTTTGTTCTGAGATTTGTGGTCTGTGTCACTGGCTGCTTTTCTCAACTGGGACAATTGTTCCGTGAGTAGAGGAGTTTCCTTCCTAGGAGAGCAGACTCCACCACATGTTGTATCGCACTGAAATTTAGAGGTTTCCTTCTTAACTTCAGGTCTTCCCATTAAACCACAATGGCGCCATCTACAGCTTGAGCGTTGGCTACTTCTTTTACTGTGTCCAGAGCCACCAGAACCTCGCCGATATTATCAAGCCAGATGGGATACATTCCTTCTGGTGGCCTCAGCAATGCTGACAATAGCCAGTATACCTTGTCTTCCCAAAGCCTTCCGATGGGGTTCCGCGAAGAGCAGCTGCCTTTCATCAACCTGCTCTACCAGTGCTACTTGAGCGATCACCCACTCGTGCACTTTCAACCATTCATTCTTCGTGAGTTGCAGGGAGCATACATTCCCATTCTTCAGCAGAGAACTGGTTGGAGGGAAGTTGTGCAAAACAATCTCCACCCACCCATCAACGGAATCCAAAGATTAATGGGCCGTGGCCGAATCCAACTTCCATTTGCACTCTTGTAAGTCCCGAGCCTTCCCAGGACGGCTTAAGACTCGTAAGGCATAAAGACTATCTAGGTGTGCCACCCAGAGATCTTCCCGGAAGAAACCCTTCCTAGATACCACTTCAGGGATCAATCCAAAATCACTTCCTGGATCAGTTTTTATAATGGCTTCTTGTTCTGTTTCGATCTTTTTTGATACGGAACAGCTTTGTGCTAACATCAACCACTCGCCAGCGGCCCCTGGCATTTTGCAGAATCTCGACATACTCCGACACCACTCGAATGTAAGCCCTTTCGTCAGCCACTATGCCAAAGTTTACACCTGAGGTTTGCCGCCTAACCGGTCCACTGCCACTCAGTTTTACAGGGAGCAGTGTGGGTTTAAATGGACCACAGTCTCGTTTCTGCTCACTGGGTAGTAGTATATTTGACCATCAATTAAGGTGGTCAATTATGAGCACCCCTCAAAGGTTAGGGGTGGAAGAGTTTGAAGGTCCTCCTGACAAGGCAGCCTTGGAGCCAAACTTCACTGGTTTGGTTCTATCGCTGATCCCCATGCAACAAAGAATTAAACCCTCTGTTACCAAGTCTGCTTCCATAATGCAGGCGCATCAAAGTATTCTTCCAGCCTTCCGCCTTTCATTCCGCACATACTCATGTGGATCTGCGGTATCATTAGGGTTTGCCTTTTCGACCAGATAAAAATAGTGCAAATAGAATGCCTGGACCAACTCAGTCGCTTCTTGTCACAAGTTCACTAGCTGTGCATAGAGTAACATTGCCTGGTCCCCAGAGCTGAATTGGTCAAACATGGATACTTTCAACTCTCAGCCCATTTGCAGACGGTACTCTACGCAGTGAACAGGACTTTCCAGTAAGCTTGTTAAATAGCTACATGTGGCTGGGTCCAATTCTGGGGCCGAGCGTTTGACTCAAACTTCTGTAGGATTGGCATGATGTCCTCCTCGCCATTGTACTGCTCAAATGTGTGTACCATGTTGTAAAACTTCATGGCCTGGAATAGAAGGCGTCTCTTTTGCTCCGGCTCGGTTCTTGGATGCATTTATCTGCACCCGAGGGGTTGGTACTGATGCCCAACCAAAAGGTTCCTCGGGCCTGCCTCATGGTGCGCCCACCCCTAAGGTTAGACAGCACCTCCCCATGCCCCTATTTCAGGTACGAGTGACGGGCTGAAGGCAGTTTGCACAAGGGGCACCAAGATACGACCATCCCTACGTAAGGTGTCAATCTACTGGCGGCCTCGAAATCTCAGCAATTCCACCTGGCCTATAATATCAGGCAAAACCCTCTAGACTCTTCCGCCTATCCCTGCCTGTCAGGATCTGACTCATCCACAAAATAACTGACATAAGCTGGCTGTGCCTGCAGACGAACCTTTCCATACAGGCAAAGCGGAGGATGCCCGCCTATACCAGCCTCCAGAAGATGGCAAGGTGCCAATGAGACTGCCTACAGCTCCTTCGATTGGAACTAACACCACCGCAAGTCAGTCCACTGAGCGTGATCCTTGTAGAAACTCTCTCCTGCCATTTTCTTCCGGTACCTCACGGTTAATTTCCCGTTTGCATTACTGGGAGTGATGGTGTTACCTATTGCCATTGCCATCGTGATTGGACAGTCGAAACTGGCCAATTTCCTGTGTAAACGTGCATCCCCCTAGAAAATCCTGTTCGCACTGCCCCAGACCAAATTTCACCGAATGAAATCAACAGAAAAATGATAAAATCAACTCACAACGGTTCTCTAACCATCCACCGTGGAGGAATGGCCTTTAAAATCCCAACACGGATCGTGCTGGTCCTTACGGCTCAGTTACTAAACCGTTCACGTCGAAGATGACACCACACCAGTACTTGTTGCCTCCACCAATTGTCACTACCTGATCCAGTCGGGCAAACTTTTCTCTGACTTATGACTGACTCCTAAGCCAGGCATTGTCATTCTGCAGAGTGTCCGACGGTTAGACGATGGTTAGACATAGGGCGGAGTCCAACGCCGAGTTGTGCCCGTTGAAGACGGCGACCACAAGACGTACATTATTGGGACCTTCGTCGAAGCATTAGGGACCTGCCCAAACCATCCCAAGGAAAAGTACGCGGTTCGAATTTTGCATACATGTCCTTATGCAAGATTTCCCCTTAAAGAGGAGTTCAGGTCCCCCAGAGACAGGAATTATATGGAAAAGTGGTTTTAACACTTACTATTCAAATATACCAACTGGTAAACAATCTTTACCCAATATAACAAAAAAAAAACAAATTGCCCACATAGCAAACGAGATAGTTGACTCAAGCAGAGCTTTCTGCCGCGACAATTCCAGGTCCAGCACCTCTCTCTGGAGCGGCCAGTGTATTGACCTTTATACCCAGGCCAGATGACGTCATTCCTCCATGACGCCTCCTGTGAATGAAACAACCTCTCAACTTAGTAACACCCTGGTTCTCAGGGGAGAGGCCCAGACTGGACACAACATGGCGGTTTGCCATTGCCTACCATGCCATGACCAGACGGCCACCAGGATTTCGTTTGCACCACCCCTTTTGGTGGCGGGTGCAGACCAGGATGTTCCAATGGTAATAATGACTCTGAAGTTACCACAGAAAATCGACATGTAAAAAACTTCAATTTTAAAAAATGAAGACGATCTAATGCTAAAAAGTGTTGAAATGCACTTTAGTACTTACTAAAGGTATAAAATAATTCTTTTTATGGGAAAAAATTAAAAGAACATATTGGTATCGATCAGTTAATTTTTCTTATCAGTCTTGCCGACTGTTATGAAAAATAATTGACCGATATTGATTGGAAAAATATATTATTTTTCGAACCTCTGTTACGATTTGTTTTTTTTTTAAGTTTGTTCCACTGCTTGTTGAACTGTGTGCAAGCATTGTTGAAGCAAGAGGTCTTGACGTAATGGGTATTTATCGTGTTCCTGGTAACACGGCCGCTGTTTCCTATCTTCTCGATGCTGTAAATCATGGATTTGAGTGCCTCAACCTCGAAGTTCCCAAATGGAATGATGTCAATGTGATTTCCAGCCTCTTGAAAGCTTTTTTTCGTAAGTTGCCTGAACCGCTAGTCACTTGTGGGTTGTACCCATTGTTTATTGAGGTCAGCAAATTTGTGGACCCTATCCAACGAATGTATGCTCTTAGAAAAATGGTTAGTTTTTACATTTCGTTTTTTTTTTCTTCTGGAAATGATGTGAATTGAAAGTTATATTTTTATCTGCAGGTGCGCAAGCTTCCTGATCACAACTACGAAACTTTGAAGTTTCTTGTTAGCCACTTAAGAAAGGTTGTTGCGCACAGCGGAATTAACAAGGTTGGTTTGATTTTTGCAATAATTGTTTGAATTGTAAACTAAATCTAGCTTTTTAAGCAATTGATTTATATGGTATTTTTTAAGTATTTTATTTTTATATATATTAAGCTTTGTCTGTCTGTGTATAACGCTGTACAAACAAGGACGAAAACGTTAAGCACGTCGGAATTTATTTAAATTTAAATGAACCGGTTTTTTCTCATGGTCTACTTTATGTTGCACTCTCCCAATCCAAACACCGAAACAATATTTAGGTGCTTATAAAAATGTAAACGGTCAAGGCACATTACATCATGACAACCGGACATTCACACAAAATTAAACTAGTTGCTCCCATCATTTATGACGGGTTACCCCACTAGTAAGTAATATTATCGCCCATTCTGTAATAAACATGAGAGTGACAACTTCGAAGCTTTTGGGGGACTTATAATTCTTTTTTTCAAATGACGGGAAATTTTACAGGTTACATAATATTATCAGAAGGAAACTTGAAATATTGGTGCTTCGTATTTTGCAATTTTTTTTTCGGACACCCTAATACTGTATATGAGGGGCTTAGAAGCCAAGGAGGATAAGTGACATTTTTTATGAGAGTGAATATAAGTTCCACATTTTGTCAATAAAATAAAGAATTTAGTGCACAAGTGAAATAAATGGATAATTTCGTAATTGCTGCTTTATAGTGTATCAAACCATGAGCGGTTATTACAAACGTTTTCGTAATAAACCACACTCGGCAGTTCGAAACCCGCCCAAACTTTTACTTGGCGGGTTTCGTGCCAGAGGCCTTGCCTGGTGGACGCCCTTAATATTAAAATTTGACTGCAATGGGACGCTGTGCCGTTGGAAGACAGTAGGTGATGGACCTACGATGGTAACCGGAGTTGTACGGTCAAAAATGGCCATACGCGATAGAGACAGTACCAACAGTCAGTAGTACTTGAAACATTTTAACAGAAGAAGAACGCCGCTGCACAACGCAAATACCAGCCGTGCACTGGTAAAACAATTTAACGAACAAAACGATGAGACAGATTTGAATAAATGAGAAAGTGCCATGGACGTTAGAACAACCAACTGTAAAAATTGTTAAGGTCTGAAGGTCAATGAATACCTGTAGTTTTAAATAAAATTGACTCAACAACAACTTAGAAAATTTAATATCAAGTAATATCATGAAACTAAATGCCAACTGTAATGACCGGTCGAACAGCTACCCGCATGACCACAAGACGCTTTACCGGGTGAATCGAACAGCAGGATGTCCCACGGTGAACTTCAACGGTGACAAGATGGTTCGACGTCCGTCGGAGTCTCCTGCCGAATTTGCGGGATGATGATGGTGAGATGAAGCAGCAAATTACTGGTGCCCCCACGTGAATGTAGGGAACTGGTCTGAACCATCCCGGAGGATTAAGGCAAAACACAAAATGACGCAATGCAACCCACAAACTTACAACCCCCGAAGTACTAACCCTCACACGTATTTATTGTTTAAATAAAAGGTTCATTTAAATATAAACTTACTGAATTGAATATATGCACACTATAAAAAATATAAACAAGACGGTCACCATGCGAACATGGCACAATTAATATATATAGTTTTCCTTGTTTGTTTGTTTGTCAATTTGTCCTGTAACATAACGCTTAAAGCTTACTAACATTTTACTATTCTTTTATAATCTTAAAGTTGGAGAGTGTCTGAATAGCCCGTGTGGTAGGGTCTCTGACTACCAACGTTGAGGACGGTAGTTCGAGTCGATTCACTATTTATTTAAAAACTAACAGTGAAGCCCCTCGTAAGGTGGTTTATTTTAAATTTAATAAAAAGCATACAAATGATTATTTTAAATTAAACATAAACTGTCCTAGAAGGGGCTCTTAAATTTTAAAGATTAACCAAATGGTTTTAGGGCAAATGTTCCTTTACAGCAAATGGTTTTAGTGTAAGTGTCCCTTTAGGGCAAATGGTTTTAGTACAAATGTTTCTTTTGGGTAAGTTGTCTTAATACAAACATCCTTTTAGAGCAAGCATCCCTTTAATGCAAGTGGCTTTAGGGCCAATGTCCCTTTAGGGCAAATGTTCTTTTAGGTCAAATGTTCCTTTAGGGCAAATGTTCTTTTAGGTCAAATGTTCCTTTAGGGCAAATGTTCTTTTAGGTCAAATGTTCCTTTAGGGCAAATGCTCTTTTAGGTCAAATGTTCCTTTAGGGCAAATGCTCTTTTAGGTCAAATGTTCCTTTAGGGCAAATGTTCTTCAAGGGCAAATGGATTTATTGGAACCGTACCTTTAGGGCAAGTGGTTTAGGGCAAACAGTTTTAGAGCAAACATCCCTTTAGGGCAAGTGGTTTAGGGCCACTGTTCTTTTAGGGCAAGTGGTTTAGGGCCACTGTTCTTTTAGGGCAAATGGTTTTAGAGCTAACATCCCTTTAAGGCAAGTGGGTTTAGGGCCAATGTACCTTTACACCGAATGTCCCTTTAGAGCAAATGGATTTAGAGGAAATATCCCTTTAGGACAAATGCCACACACACCTTTTAAGTTGATTGAAAGAATGTATTGAGTTGAATATTAATAAAGAATACATGCATTTAATTGAGAAATTATGGAAATGTATTTGCCACTTAATTGAGGGGTTGGCTTTTGTTTCTATAACTTTAAAATGAGTGTTGTTTGGTGACTCATAAAAGTCACTTCATTTTTGAGTTTTTTTATGATTTTAATGAATTGTGTGATCAAGTGATGGAACAATTTTTCATCATAAAAAGAAGCGTATGAATGATTTTTTTGTAGATTATACCGTCCTAGGATGGGCTACACTACTAGTTATATATATAATATCCCAGGTGTGTGTGTGTGTGTGTGTAGTAACAAAAACCATTGAAGCACGTCGGAATTTATATAAATTTGAATAAATGAAGAAATGAACAGCTTTTTTTCTTTTAAGGTCAACTACTGTATATGTTGCACACTCCCCATCCAAGAACCCCATGATATTAAATTGGAGAGGGGAAAATGTTTGGAAAGTGTAGAGTCGGGAGAGAGAAAGAGAGAGATAGAGAAAGAGAGATAGAGAAAAGAGAGAGAGAAAGAGATAGAGAGAGAGATAAAGAGAGAGAGAGAGAAAGAGAAAAAGAAAGAGAGAAAGAAACAGAGAGAAAGAAAGAGAGAGAGAGAGAAAGAGAGAGAGAGAGAAAGAGAGAGAGAGAGAGAGAGAAAGAGAGAGAGAGAGAAAGAGAGAGAGAGAGAGAAAGAGAGAGAAAGAGAGAAAGAGAGAGAGAGAGAGAGAGAAAGAGATAGAGAGAGATAGAGAGAAAGAGAGAGAGAGAGAGAAAGAAATAGAGAGAGAGAGATACAGAGAGAGAGATAAAGAGAGAAAGAGAGAGATAAAGAGAAAGAGAGGGAGAAAGAGAGAGAGAGGGAGAGAGGGAAAAAAGAGAAAGAGGGGGAGAGAGAGGGAAAAAAGAGAAAGAGAGGGAAAAAAGAGAGAAAGAGAGAGAGAGATAGAGAGAGAGAAAAAGATTTAGAGAAAGAGAGAGAGAGAGAGAGAGAGAGAGAAAAAGATTGAGAGAGAGAGAGAAACGTGGAGGGGGGAAAAGTGGGAGGGGGTGACTGAAATTGAAATGAAAGGAGTAAAAAAAAGGAAAAAACGATGCGCATGCACACAATTGCCTGTAATTTTGCTCCCGTCATTTATGACGGGTTACCCCACTAGTTACATAATAGTAAGCTTTGAGCTTTACGTTACAGGAAGCTACACCTTCAACATACAACTTCAATATTACTAATGTGAAGCAATGTAAGTATTAATGCGTGTAAATGGTAGTTTTGTAAAGAAGCCTAACTTCTTTTGAAAAAGGAAACCATCAATATCTCCATAAGTAATTTAACTGGGCCTTTAAAACCATGGTTTTAACCACAATGGTTAAAATGATACCACCCTGCTGATTAGCCAGTGTCCACTCATGGTTAGTAAGCCAACGGGATGCAACTGTGACATTCAGGCAGTGGAGAATGCTCACTTGCCGTCTCATTTCCCTAACTCCAGTCTCACAAGACTTGGCAGGTGACTGAGTTCCTAACTCATTTCGAGGTTTCTCAGACTTTGTGCGTGCCAGTCGTCAGCCTTTATGTGCAACATTCTTGCCGCTATTTTCATTGTGAGTGGTTATGGAAACATTATTGAGATTTCGGGGTCTGCAGACCTCATCAAGGCACACCAGAACCTCACATGATCTTCCCATATCTAGATACAGTCCGAAGAAAAGTTCCTTAATCAGTTGCAGTCCCAAGAAAGAACACCTGAGCTTTATGGCACTTCCCGCTTACTGTCACTCAGTTTGACAGTGACCGGAATTGGTTTAACAGAGGTTGCCCTCCGTCCTTAAGAGAATCTGCAAGCGCCAGGAACGTCAATGTTGTGATATATGGGCCGATATATATACGGTACGTTTCATATATATAGACGCACCACAAAAATGGGTTATATCTCGAGTTAAACTTGATGGATTCGCCTGAAATTTTCACCATAAACAGATCATCTTTTATTACAAAGTTACAAATCTCAGCTACTTGTCTTTTCACCTATTAGTAGGCCTTTAAAAGACGTGTCTTTTAAATGTGCCCATTACCTTCACTCTTTATTTTAATTTTCCTAGCAAGTTTTCGTCCTAACTCAGTATCATTGTTAGGGGCTTACAAGCTAAAACACTTTTATCTAGCCACGTGGGACTCTCTTGTCCCCTCTTCTCTTTGTTCTTTATTTCTTTCATTGTGCTTCCCTTGGGACCCTCTATGTCCCAAGTCATCATCTTCAAAACTCACCATCATTACCTCAATGTACTTCACATGAACTATCTCCATTGAAGTACTGGCCGCCATCTTGGTTCGACCAGAAGCTTCAAAAAGTACCAACAGAGCGGTTTTTTGCTCCATGGGAACACTTTGTTGTATCTTCTCTTCTCTTTTTGTTCTTTGCTTTTCTCTTCTCTTCCAAAGGGCCTGCACTTGTGTGCCCCTGGTGGAGTTTCTCTTTCTAGAGAAAAGTTCCCTTTTCTTTTCTACTTTTCCCTCTTTTTGTGTTCCTCCTGGTGACCATCAAGCGCCACTTGGCGGATTTCATCGGTTTGAACATTTTCGGACATTACAATAAATTCAACAACCGGAAGTGGCCACCACAGCGCCATCTACAGACCTTTTCTCTTCATGCAACATAGTTCCTCACTGCCAGTGACTCTGCCCTTTTCATCCAGAGCCATCTACCAGTGAGGACATCTAAATTCAACAGTCTAAACATTTCTTCTTGTTTGTGAAGAACTTTTCTTTTCAAACAACCAACAATCTTCCATTTCTGCACTGATTTGCTCTTTTCAATAAAATAGATTCTTTGGCATGTGGGCACCACACCAGAGTCCTCTACTCTTTAGAGCAATTCAGCTTTCTTCACTCTTTCCTATAAAAGCCCAGCCATCTTGGACTTTTATTCTTTTTGTTCCTCTTCTGAAAGTTCAGCCATCTTGAACTTTCATCGCTTTGTATGTCCTTTCTTTGCACAAACTCTTACTCCTTTCTGCTAAACAAGTGAATCTAAGTGTGCGGGCACCGTGTTTTAGGTTCACTGTTCCAGTTATTTCCAACTTTCTTGCATTGCAATATTTGATTGGGTGGTGTACCATGCTCAAATTTGCATTGTGCATCTGCTGTTCTTTATTGAGAATTCTAGAACTCTCATAACTCCACGTGGTCGCCATTTACCACATGTTGAGAAGATTAGAGTTCTAAGACTAGACACTCAATAAAAAAAGTCACAACACTCTACACCAGTTGGGAATTATCACACCCAACTGAGGACATTACAACCAACACAACACACCACGGGACTGCAAAAACAACGCAACTACACGTGCGAAGCATAGGTAGTCCATCGTTACTTAGTGTATAAGAGTACGAGGGTGTCGGTTACCAACACAAACACCAATTACCCACGCACGTGCACATGCACCACGCCGCTACGTGTTGAACGAGTCACTTCATACTGGACTCCGATACGGAACCGAAAAACAGCGCTCAGAGTGTACTCGAGAACCCTCGGAGCTGCACACCGAATCAGATTCCGCCGGACCCATTCATCACCACAAATTCACACCGCTTACACTACACGCCACATCATCAATCATGGCTGCCGCACACGAATCCACTGACACCCTGTCTGATCACTGGGGCTCTCACGAAAATTCACAAAACCCCATCATTGACAATGCGACACCGCCGCCACCGACACAACCGGTTGAACCCAATCTCCTTGAGTTATCACAACAGATGGCCACGCAAGCAGAACACGTGACCCAGCTCATGGACGATCGATTCACACCGAACCGACCAACGACACCACGGCGGACAACACGTACACGCCAACGTTGTGACGCTGATTCTGACGCCTCTTCAGTTCCCTATTATAGCCACAGAGCGTCATGATCTACACGACAGACTACACCACGTCATCTACAGTGCCACCCTGACTGGCAGTACACTCCACAATGGCATTGAGACCAGTCAGATGGTTCAAACCGTAGAGACGAGCGTGCAGAACAACTGCGTGCACTACCGACCATGACACGTGCTGAATCTCCACACACCACGGAACAGCAGCAGGGTAGGGCCCGAAACCAAGACCCGACACAAGATCCTTCAGTCTATGCACCATGTTTTCCACCACAAGTGGCAGCACCGATGACTGCTGGGATGTCTAACATACAAGATGGCGTCTACAGACCAGCGCCCAGGGAGAACTCCACTGAAGATTTCAACAAGAAATATAGTGGCCGCCACCCAGCCGATGCAATCCAAAAGTTTGATGGATTGGCAGGTTTTCACCCATTCCTGGAAGAATTCGAGGAAGTGGCCTACCTGTATGACTGGACTAACCACCACAAAGAAGAGTATCTCACTGGATGCTTCACCGGGGCCACCTGTACGTGGTTGAGCAAGCTGAAGTATGAATGTTGTGGCATTTCGTGGCCTGAGCTGCGAGTACAAATGGTGGACATGTTCGGTAAACCGAACGAACTATCCATCTGAGAGACAGTATGTTGAGCTGCTTCAAGCAGAAGGCAAGAGCACACAGGCCTTTATTTGGAAGTTTATGGCTCTCAGCGACCGTTTACTCGCACATAGCTGATCAGTTACGCATCAATCAATTGCGTCGTGCCCTGCACCCAACTATCAGGGATGCCGTCTATCATGCAGCCACTACATCATTCAAGGATTTTGCAAATGCCGTCCTCAACATAGAGGTTGTCTTGCTGTCCTTGAATAAATGGCCAATGGAATCAAAAGCTGCATCTGGCCCACAAGCTAGTAAAGAAGCATCAAGGACCGATAAAGAGCAGGCGGCGACCGCCGGCTCTACAGACATACACATCATTCTAGGCACGATAGAAAGCCGAACCAAACTGCTACTACTAACTCGGGGCAACACTACGACGGACACCAAACAAGACACCACTCGCACATTTGACAAGAGCAAGTCAACGTACTATAATTGTGGGAAGTTTGGCCATTTTCTTCGTGAGTGCCGCCAGCCAAAGAAGAAAAGTACCATCAAGCAGTTTGGAGGACCGATCACCGATTACGACACCGAGGAGGATGTGTCTAAAGCGGATGTCATTACGGAAAATGGAGCTGAATTCGCATTAATCCAACTAGGGGACAGATCCATCAGATCCCTCTTTCAGCTCCAGTTTCGACCGCCAAGGCACCACCACCTGAAAAACCCGACAGACAGTTCCGACGATCCCGAGAACGTACTGATTCGTGATTGACCGAACTTTCATGCGAGCATGGACCTCGGCCGAACTGATCATGTGGCAGGACACGCTTGACGTCCTTGCAACAACCGTGGAAGTCGAAGGGTGCCGTGAAAACAGAATGGTAGCCGTCATGGCTCCAGGCACCCAACCACCGACGAAAGGCCACTCCTGCTGCCGGAAACTCATGGAGATGGTATACAACCAGCTGGTAGACAGCTGCATGCCTCAGGAAATTGGAGACTATGATGCCAGCGACAGAAATTAGCGCATCGCTGGCACCATCAATGGATAAGTTATACGTATGCTTGCGGACACCGGAGCTATGGGCAGCGTCATCTCAGTTGCACTTGCACAGAAACATAAGTTCGAGATTGAGCCTGTGCTCATCCCAACCGACGTTCAGGGTGTGGGAGGCCTGAAGATCACCGTTGTGGGTCAACTCGCCGCGGTGGTCTAGCTAGGCACCCACACTGTGCGAGGGCACCTACTGGTAATTGCCGGCCAGCCTGAGGCTATCCTAGGTCGAGATCTGGGCCAAGCTTTACACCTTGCTGTGTCCATGGCCACCAATAAAGTATACTTAGAGGATGACCTCTTCGAGTCCACACTCCGACAAAAATGCATAGAAGCACATATCGGATGGGCTGTAGGAGAGACTTCATCAGAGGCTTTTGATAAATCTAACAATGCCTCTGGGGTGGTCTAAAACCTCTACTCCGGAAGTGACATTGATCTGTGGTTGGCCACCAATGCTAGCTATGACACCGAACATGACGAATAAACAATAATCCATTAGTGTTTTATCTATAGCCATAGATATAAACACCATAAGGTATCAAATATCAACAATAGAAAAACAGGAGGAATTTGAGAGAACTGAGGACAGTTATCAAGAGGTGAGAGAGGGGGTAAAAAGAAACCCCCAATGAATAAATAACCTCACGACATCAACAACTCTAAACACTCAAATATCACCTAAAGCCACAATAATTTTTCATCATGGCTGCCAATATTTACATATTGGCAACCACTGCAATAACTACACCAGGACCATGTGGCCTTCAAAACAACTGTCAACCACATGGTGCACCTGAGACAACATCATAATAGTCAAGAATGTCCAAAAAATAAAGTACCATAAAGAGACATACAAAAATAAATACATCATATGTCCCCTTATCATGGATGGACGTCAGTGACCCTGACAGTTAATATAGGAAAAATAAACTTCAAAGAGACATCTGTCAGTGACCCCGACAGTTAATATAAGAAAAATAAACCCCTATGTCTGGGGGCCAAATCGATGCACACCTCATAGACTTCAAAGGAAAGCTCACAGGAGAAAATAGAAGAAACAAAAAAATAATAGAGAAAGAGGAAAAGAAAGAGGAACCGAAAATGATTTTAAAAGATAATTAAAGTATAAAAATTGGGAACCTGCCACCTTCAATAAAGTAATAAAATTCTTGGGAATCAACCCCTCCGGAAAAAAAAACATAAACAATAAGGTACACTAGTGACCTTATTGACCATTGTTTGTCTTACTAAAAAAAGAAACATTAAAAAAAGGGAGAGAGTTAATGGGCAACTTCACACCTTGGTGTGAAAGAAAATAACGGCCCTTCTCCCTCAGGACTTTTTTTGTTTATTTAAAACAATAAACAGGGACCTGCCTAATAAGAATTGGATCGGCACCTCTCGATATTTTATATTGGTGGGACAACCCCCACCCGCAATAAGAAAAATGCACAATTAGAGCAAGGTGGGTCCCATTGCAAAAGGGGCTGGTCCTTCTAACTCCCAAATTTTAAAAACAATACATATAAAAATAAGACCAAAATGTGGTCAACCACTTCACTTGTTCCTTTCTTAAAGAACAATCGACATTGTACTCTTCGTTTTTCGAATTCATCAAATTTTGTCAAGTTCTTCAGATCTTCTTTAAATCTTCAAGTTTCTAAAGTTTTATTTTTGTGAGTTTACACCGTGTGCCACCTGTGAGCCATCAAACTTTGTGTTTGTGTGTGCACGGAGCCTTCAAGACTTTCGCCATCTCTTTTAATCAATAGCAGAGTGATTGGTCACGAGAGTCACTGACCACATCTTCTATGTGTCGCACCTCCTCCGATTCGGAGAATTTCCGCCGGTGCAGGGAGAAGCACCTAAACTGAATTTCAAACATCCATCGAACTTCGGACGTGAAGGGAAGCCGGATACTCCCAGCAGTATTGTCCCCTTCAACGTCACGACATCCAAGCACTATTGGGAGGAGCGGGAGGATAAAATCGACAAATGCCATGGCCTGGGGTGTTAATCAGGCATTTCGGGACAGCATCGCACCAGGACAGCTGCTTCCAGGTGGAGCCACCACTACAGAAAAGCGCGGGGGTGGCGGGTCAATACCCACCCCCTCGAGGATCTCCAGCTTGAGCTGCAGCGAGAGGCCGCCATCTGACAGGCAGTAAAAGATAAGATGCACCTCAATGAGCTGGGCCTCCCCTGTACGGGGCAACTCCCGAAGGAGGAGCTCTCACGCATCAAGGCCCATCTCCGAGAGGCCAAACCACGGGCAAATCGCCTTCATGTTCCCTGCCTGTGACACTGTCCATATCACCAGAACTATCCTCGCTGTCTGCAACACCCCCTTAACCCTTTTGGTACTGGGAGCCGATGCTAACACCTGCCATGTCACTCACATCACCGACGCCTGCCACGCCATCCATTATGCCACTGCCTCCTCCACACACTGATCAAAACACCAACCCAATGCCGTGCTGCACCACCACATCAGGAGGTCGCCGTGCCACCTCCAAAGTTGGCATCTGCAGTGGTAGTTCCCGGACCCGCCGACACAAAGGCTTCCACTGGGGCTCGCACCAAAGAGCCTCGGTGGGCATGTAAGGACCGCCACTCTCCTCCGCATCCACAGAAATGCCTTTCCACCTCGTGACTCGCAACTCCGACGCCAATCTGACGTAAGTCGACAGGAGCAACCTGGCCCCTTCCAACGTGGCCCTCCGCCACGCTAAGACTTCGTTCGAAGGGATATGGCACCCCAACAGGACCTGCACGTCCAACTGCACCATGGCTGTCGCCACATGTATCGGGGCCCCACGAGCGTGGCCCAGCACCTCTCCTCCGCCACCTCCGGGCGGTCCTCCTGGGAGGTCTTCACGTGTGCCTCCGATGCCTCCACATTCCACCGAGCGCGCCACCTTTTTGAGGAAGCAGAAGGCCATCACGGACCTTCAGCAAGACGTCATGCGGGAGGGAGGTGATCCAAGGGAAACACTGGGTCTTCCCCCAGGAAGCACGAAACCGGAAGAGGCCCTGAGCAAGGGATTGGCCTCGAAGCGCCAATGCCAGCGAGCCCATGATATGGCCCGGTCCGCCTTGCGCCATGCTAGGCCCATCGTGGGTACATCAAATGAGAGGAGGCCTGCACTTCCTGCAGCCTCAGACCCTGCACGACCAGCCGCATCCCCCTCAGTACCCCCTACTGGGACTATGGGTAATTACCATTGGATCAGCCATTTTGTGCAGCTACCTCCGGAAAGCGACTCCTCAACAACCAGTGGGTCACTTGGCAGTGCGAAGTACGCTCTGCCAACACCCTTTATGCGTGATGCTTCAACCTGAAGGAAGGGTTCCCTCGACTGGACCTCCCACCACGGGAGCAATATATTGTGGGGCTCTCCCGCCAGGTGAACATCTTCATCATGATCGTGTTCCTGAACCGGGGTATTGCCGAAACCCTGAGCTTCGCCGGGAACGCCTGGGCCCTCCTACACAAGAAGCGATAATCTAGGAAGATCATCGGGGACTGGGACATCCATAACATCTTCCACCGGGACCTGCCGGACGACCAGGGTTAGTGGCTCTCCGCTGCTGCCTCTCATCGGTGAGTCCAGTCTCTATGGGCTCATGGAGCCAGGACCTTCCCCACCCTCTGCAACAGGGATAGCTGCGCCACCCCATGACTCGTGGGGCTACCACCCGGCCGGTGGTACAATCGAAAAATTAAAAAAAAATAAAAACATGTTATGATCACTTTCCTGTAAATCAATAATGTTCCGTTCTTCTAAAAATGTACCGCATTTCAGTAGGTGTTCGCCACCCGGCGAACTTTTAACTTTAATTATCATATTGATTATGTTTTTCGTTTTCAGCCTTTTCACATGGGGGATACTGGCACTTTTGTACCAGTGCCCTCTTTTAAATATACCTCTGTACAAGGTGCGTCCACATCCACCCATGCTGCCCTGCTTGCGCAACTTCGCCTTCCCTCTTTGGCTGGAGTACGAGGACGTACTCCCGCCAAAACCATAGCCAAGGGGTAAACAACTCCTGCTTGTCCCTCCCCTCTGACTCACACTTCTGACGCACATCGAAGTGGCGGAGTGATAGACTTAGGACCATGGTCACTTGGACTTGGTTACACCTCGTAAGTGTACACAGGTCCAAGGTATAAAAGGACCTTGTTCCTTTTTGTTGATTGTCCTTGTCTTTGCTCTAAATTGTATTATGTTGATTATTCCGTACCACATCTTGGGCATGAGGACACACCTTTAATAACTAATCCATTCTTGTTAACTTAAGAGTGTTTCCGTACAAGAATGAATACAGTGTTCGTAATGGAAATATGTGTTGTCTTTGTGTTCGGTAACTATTAACTTCTCTACAGGGGCCGGAGACATCATAAGACAGGAGACATATGATCCTGAAGAAGCTACAACATCTTCTATCGGTAACAACACACAAGAGAAGATTTACATCAGCATTGACCGAGAGAAGGATGGCCACCATCCTTCTGCATTGATTTCACCCCCATGCAGGAGGATGATCATAATCCAACTCCATCCAGCTATTTCTGTAACTCGGATCTTCTTCGTGCGGCCACCGCGCGATTAAGAGAAGAAACGAGTCGCAGAAAACACCATCTATAAGTTGGTAAAAATTATAGCGTCAATGTCAAAAGCTCACAATGGCACATCATGACCTTCCTCAGTCAGTAATTCATCCAGTACTAAAATAAATAGATATGGACTAAAGTGCTGAACCTTGATGCACCCCACTTTGTACCTTAAAACTATTTGAGGCTCCCCAGACAGTCCTGACACTTGCCCCTGCTTCCCTATACATGTCCTTCACAATGTCAATATAACTGTCCCCCACTCCTCTCTTCTGCAAAACCTCCCTCAGTAAATTTGGGGGCACCCTATCATAGGCTTTTTCTAAATCTATGAACACCATGTGTAACTCCTTGTTGTCAGCCCTAAACTTCTCAATAACTTGTCTTACAGCAAAACTATGGTGCATTGTGGATTTTCCTGGCAGAAACCCAATTTGTTTTCTGTGAATTGATGTTTTAGTTCTCAGTCTTCTTTCTATGACTCTCTCCCATAACTCCATTGTATGACTCATCAATTTGACTCCCTTGTAGTTCCCACAGAGAGAAATAAAAGGAGGAACATACTTTAAAGGGATGAACATGTTTTTAAGGGGGATGAATAGAGAGAAATAAAAGGATGAACATGGTTTTAAGGGGGATGAACATGGTTTTATGGGAAATGAACATTGGTTTAGGGGATGAACATGGTTTTAGGGACATGGGTTTAAGGAGGATGAACATGGTTTAAGAGGGATGAACATAAGTTTAGGGGGATGAACATGGGTTTAAGGTGGATTAACATGGGTTTAAGGTGGATTAACATGGGTTTAAGGGGGAAGAACATGGTTTTATGGGAATTTGAATTTGAATTTGAAAAATTACTCTGCAAGCAGCCATAAAGGCCTATGGCTGAGGGACAAGAGTCCAAGTGCAGCATAGAAAATGCATTGTCAAAACCAGAAAATATAAAACCCTATTGATATAACCCCAACAACAATTTCAATATTTTTTAATGCTGTAAATATATGCATTGTCAAAATGAACATGGGTTTAAGGGGGATGAACATGGTTTAAGGGGGATGAACATGGTTTAAGGGGGATGCACATGGGTTTAAGGGGGTTCATCCGTCGTAAACCCATGTTCTTCCCCCTTAAATTTCTTAAAAGTGAGTATGAAAAAGTCCATAAAAGTTATTTCTTTTAATTGTTTACTTTACCTGAGTGAAGCCGGGTAGTAATGCTAGTAATTATATAAACTCATCATTTCCTGTACCTTATCCCGCAAGCAGCAGGGTCGGCCTAGCTAGCAGCCGGTTCTAACTCTCCACTTGTTCCGATTTTACACTAAGCCCCCAGTGACCCCACATGCCACCATATCCCGTTTTACTACCACGTCCCAGATTTGCTTGGGTCTTCCTCTACCGCGTTTTATTCCCAGGTCTAAGTTCATTGCTTGCCTCAGCAGCCCATCTTCCCCGCTCCTGAGGACATGCCCAAACCACTGCAGCCTATTATCCTGCATCTTCTCTACTGTATTTTTTACCCATACACTACCCCTAATAAAATCATTTCTGATCCTATCCCTTCTGGTCACCCCACTCATAAACCTTAGCATTCTCATCTCAGCTACCTGCATTCTATCCTCATGCACCTTCTTGATTGCCCAACATTCTGACCCATACAACATAGCTGGTCTGACTATGGTCCTATAAATGTTTCCCTTCAATTTTATAGGTAACTTCCTGTCACATAAAACCCCACTAGCCTGCCTCCACCTATGCCAACCTGCTTTTATCCGGTTTGTGATGTCTAAGTCTAAGCTCCCATCATCTTGCAGCACAGATCCTAAATATTTGAAGTCATGCACCTGCTGCATTAAACTGTACCCAAGTCTAATCCCCTCATTCAACTGTTCTTTCCCACCCCACTGAAATTTCATGTACTCCGTTTTTGCCCTACTTATTTTCAACCCCTTTGATTCCAAGGCATTCCTAGTCTCCTCTAACCTTATCTCAAGTTCCATTTTGTATTCCCCAACTAAGACTATGTCATCTGCAAACATCATACACCAGGGGACCTCCTGCCTCACCCCTGCCAGTAACTCATCCAGGACCAATATGAATAGATATGGACTAAGTGCTGAGCCCTGGTGCACACCAATCCTAACACGAAAACTGTCAGAGAACCCCCAGGCAGTCTTAACGCTTGTCCGTGCATCCCTATACATGTCCCTCACCATATCTATATACCTCTCACCCACCCCCTTCTTCTGTAAGACCTCCCACAATAACTTCTGTGGTACTCTGTCATAGGCTTTCTCTATATCTATAAATACCATGTGTAACTTTCTTGGCAGCCCGAAACTTCTCAGTAGCTTGCCTTATGGCAAAAATAGGGTGCATTGTGGATTTTCCTGGCAAAAACCCAAACTGACTTCCCCAATTGCAGTTTTACCCCATAGTCGAGCTTCAGTTACTCTCTCCCAAAGCTTCATCGTATGACTCATCAATTTAATACCTCTATAGTTTCCACATTCCTGAACATCACCCTTCCCTTTGAAAATAGGCACTAACGAGCTGTCCTGCCATGCTCCTGGCATTCTATCCCCATAGCCCATCTATTGAATAACTGTGAGCCAGGAAATGGCAACATTCCCCAAGACCTTCCACACATCTACTGGTATCTCATCTGGCCCTAAAGCCTTCCCTAGCTTCATTTTTCACAATGCCTGAACAATTTCCTCAGCCCTAACCTGCTCCACTTCTCCATCATTATTTCTTCCAGTGAAAGGCTCATGCTCTACCTCCTCATTCATAAGCTTACTAAAATATTCCCCCCACCTCTTCCGTACTGGCTCCCTACACCACAATACTTTGCCCCCATTATCCTTGACACTCAACACCTTTTCAATATCCCCGCCTTTCCTCTCCCGAGTCCTAGCTATTTTATATACTGCCATTTCTCCTGCTCTGGTACCTAACTCGGCATAAATGTCCGCATATTTGTTATGCTTTGCTAAGGCTACCCGCTGTTTGGCCTCTATCTTGGCACGCTTGTATTCTATCTGGGCCTCCCTTCTTCCTTTGTGCCACCAAGTCTTGAAAGCATCTTTCTTCTTTTTAACTGCCATCTGTACCTCCTCATCCCACCACCAAGTTTCTCTGTCTAATCGAGACACCCTACTTGTACTGCCCCTAGTATCTCGTTTCCACAATCACGGATCTGTTGTGCTACCCCTCCCCCACAGCTCTCCTGCAGTGCCATCTAAATCCCATGCTATCTTACCTGCCATTTTCTTAAACTCTTCCACCTTGTCTGGTAATGCCCACCACCTAATTGCTGTCTCTATGTCTGACCACCTGTTTTGCACCCCTAGGTTTTAGGTCTAACACTACTAGCCTATGTTGTCCCGCTAGGTTTTCACTCGGTATCACTTTACAATCCTTGCACTTGTTTCTATCCTCATTCCGAATCATGAAGAGATCAATCTGGGATTCTCCTGCCCTGCTCTTAAAAGTAAAGAAATGTTCCTCTCGCTTCTGGAATAGTGTTTGCTAAAATTAACTTATGTGCCACTGCTACCTCCAGGATACTCTCCCCTGCTTTATTTTGCTCTCCATAGCCCCACCCACCATGTACCTCTGCATACCCTTCTCTAGCTATACCTACATGTCCATTAAAGTCCCCACCAATTATGACCCATTCCTTCCTACTCAGGCCCAATATCAGGTCATCAAACTGTTCCCAGAATTCTCATTTCCTGGCTGTATCTAATCCAACCGGAGGGTCATATGCACTAACTATATTTATAATAATGCCACCCCAAACTAACTTTACTACTAACAGCCTACTATTTATCCGCCTAACTTCAACCACACTGTCTGAGTTCCTGATCTAGGACAATTCCCACTCCATTTCTACCCTCCTCACTACTTGCATAAATTAATTTATACCCATCCCCAATATCCCTGGATTTATCACCTTTCCATCTTGTCTCCTGCAGACATGCAACATTTACCCTCCTAGCCTTTAGCACACTAGATAACTCCCTAGTCTTCTCTGTCAAACTCCCTATATTCCAGGTGCCAAACCTAAGTTTAGTACCTCCACTTCTACCACTACTTCCAAGACCTCCTTGTTGTTGATGCTGGACTCGCTTCTTTAGCCCCATCCGTCCACTGTGGGGTAGCCCTTTCAAATTTATCACAGCCACCGAGCGTTGCAGCTGCGGTTCGCTTATGGCGGGGGAGGCACCCGATAGGGGACCAACAACCCCCTCGGGCTAGTAATTATAT
The DNA here is from genome assembly GCA_036925085.1 of Brachycybe producta. NCBI lineage: Eukaryota > Metazoa > Arthropoda > Diplopoda > Playtdesmida > Andrognathidae > Brachycybe > Brachycybe producta. Next base: position 5,592,784 of record JAUPFP010000010.1, on the reverse strand, counting down.
AAACTATTGACAAAATATTGATTTAGTATTTCAATTTAAAATATTAATAATAAAAGTCAATTTTTATTTGGTTCATGTCCTTAACTGGATTGCGTATAATTCACCTAAACACATTTAATTTGAATTCATTTAAATCATGTGTGTACAATTTTTAAAATTAAAAACTACTATATATTTTCTTTAGTAGGCATTGCTTATTAAATTTTGCAAATTGAACGACGGGTTTACTAGTGTGAATAATTTGAACAATACATGAAACTACTAAATTAGTTGATCACCACGAGTTGATCGAGGCTTGGGCTTTTATACCTTGGGCCTGTGTACACCTTTGCGGTGCACTCATTCCCAAAAGACCCGTTGATATCCATTTGATGATTTACGAAACGACCAGGATATTAGTTTGTCCTTTATGTCCCCGTGACCTAAAGGAAGGGGTGGGAACGAGAGGAGTTGGTGGGCGGGACCCCAAGCACGTTGAAACTAAGTTTTTTAATCGTGTTTTGCAGTAGCTACTGTACTTATAAACACTTGAGCACCTTTATTTACTATTTTAATTTCAAATTCATCTTAATTTATTTTTAATCTCCGTTAAAAGCGTTGCAATCGATGTACTCATGTTGAAACACACGGAAATAAACGATTTTTGTTTATCAAGCATTGAAAATTATAGCCGTTTGAATCATTTGCAATTTTCATTTTTATTACCTTGCCTTAGATGGAATCTCGTAATCTTGCAATTGTGTTTGGACCTACACTTATAAGGGCAGCTGACGACAACATGGTTACAATGGTTACAGACATGTCTTATCAGTGTCGTATTGTTGAAATGCTTCTAACCAATGTATGTAATTAATCAATTATGATGAATCGCAATGTGCTTTAGTTTAATGAAGCTTACACTTTGATGATCTCAATGGTTTTTTGTTTTTTGTAGGGCGACTTTTTTTTTAGCGCTGATGAAAACGAAGACGTTTCTAATCATAATTTACTGATTAATGGCTGTGAATCCGAATCAAGCAAGAGGCCCATTTTGAACGAAAATCTGTTGTTAAGTAATGTTCAGAAAGTGGAGCATGCACATGGTGGTGAGAAACGGACATTTTGACTTAGAAATGTTGTGTCGAGGACACCTGTAATTGGCAAGAGTTGTTTTCTAGGAGAGATTTCTAAAGTGAAAGACCCAAGTGCAAAAGATCTGATGTCCTCTATAATTGGAGCTGCAAATCGCAAAGTCAAGCAAAAGATGAAAAAACATACTCAACTATCACACAGTGGAGCAGAATCTGGTACTGAAGAGCGAGACATTGATCATGAGATTGAACGTTGTCTACGGTTGACGAATCCAAAGAGAGTAGGGGATGAGTCGGTTGTTAACGATGAGGAGAAACATAATGGAATGAAATCAGAACGTAGACACTCAGAGGATAGTTCCGCGTCTTCCAATCGCACTACGTTGGAAGAATTCTGCAATACTCGCAAAATGTCAATGGATTGTTTAGAAGGTTTGCAAAGAGGTCCTTTGCGGACGCTTGTTGGCAGCGGATTGAGTGTAAATGATAGGGAACGGATGTTCTGTGTTGTTCGTCAGCCAATCTCGCGGCGACTTGTTTGTAATGAGAGCCCATCAGAGAATGAGGTGTATGCAGAACAAAACTCTGCCGCAGATCAGTTGTGTGATGAACGTTCGAATCATGAGAAGTTGGGGGATGAAGTGATACTTCGAAATTATACAAATCTTAGTACTAATATGCAAGACAGAATCAGACGCTTTGAATTGGAAACGAAAGCACTGCTGCAAAGGGATTTTCACAAACAGATGAGGGATGGAGAACAACGAAAGTTCGATAGGCAGAGAATTGAGCTACAATGGCAAACTGCAAAAAAAGATCTTGAACAGGATGATTTTCTTGATGAGTTAGCAGACAACCCAATGATTGTCAAGAAGGTCTCGGGACCTTCCGGGCCTGCAGGACATACTGGACCATTGACAGTAACAGATGCTCGTCCTTCATCAGTGCTACTTAGCACAAGTATACCTGTTACAGATACAACACATAGGAATGTGGAACAAACAACAATAGGTGACATTTCTACTCAACCTTCCTCTTCTCGTTCAAGACCATATTTAGATAACAGGAAGAATAAATCAAGTAGATGTTACTTGCTACCGCCAACAGGATACAATAAATCCTCATGTGTACCCATGAACACAGTTATTTCTGATGAGTGCTTTGTTGATAGACATTGTGGTGGTCCAAATAAATTGGCGCAGCAATACTTCAATAGCAGTGTGAAACAGCACCAAATTGGTGACATTCTCAATAGTGAAGTCAGTACTAGTAATGTATCTAATTTACTGCCATCTTCAATGTTATATGGTTCTCTTGACTCCCTAAGAGAGTTTTATGAGACGGCCAAAGAGAATAAAGGTAAGTTTTTTAATTGGTAATTCTACTTATTGTTATTAACTTATTACTAATTGCCAGAGATGCCCATGAACGCCTGAGGGGAGCCCCTGTTGTGTTCCTCTTATGAAATGGTGCTAGACTCTTTAGAACTGATGGTCAAAATGAAGATACTTAAAAAAAAACTAAGGTTTTGAAAAACTGAATAAAATAGATACCGGTAACACTTTCGTCTCACAATCGTTCAATTAAAATACAGTAAAGCGCTAAATGCAATAAAAAGTATTGTTCTTTAAGTGCTCGCTTTATATAAATTTTGAAAATGTCCTTCTATTTTTAAACATAAATCTCATTGGATCAAAAACCGTCCCACAAACATTTCACGAACTCTCGTTAAAACGATTTAGAACAATAACAAAAAAGTTATCACGTGCAAACACGCATAAAAAAACGTAAAAACGCGTACAAACTCAAAATTTACACAAAGGTCTGAGGCATTTTAAAGTTTGTTGTGTGCCTATACGTGTTGAAGGTGTGCTAGGCTAACCAAGGGTATGTTAGGCGGGTCAGGATAAAAAGATGAATGGGATGAACGGATGAACATTGGGGGTAACTCTAAAGATCGACACAGCATGCATATAGAATTGGTTGAACACTATTAATATGAATGAACACAAATGTTAAAGGGGTGAACATAGAGGGATAAAAGGATGAACATACTTTAAAGGGGTGAACATGGTTTTAAGAGGGATGAACGTGGTTTTATGGGGGACATCCCTCATGAAACCATGTTATCCTCCGTAAAACCATGTTCATCCCCCATAAAACCATGGTTCCCCCCCCCTTAAAACTTATGTTCATTCCCGTAAAACCATGGTCATCCCCCCTTGAAACCATGTTCATTCCCATAAAACCAAGTCACCCCTTTAAAAGTATGTTCAGCCTTTTATCCTTCTATGTTCATCCATATTAATATAGTGTTTATCCAATTCTATATGCATGCTGTGTCGGGTTTTAGAGTTATCCCCAATGTTCATCCCATGAATCTTTATATCCTAACAAATGTTAGGCTTGTTGCTGGGGGCTTTGGCACACAACCTCCAGGGGTGGCAACCACAGGGTGGCAGTGATTTAAATCATGATTTAAATCATGATTTAAATTAATTGATTTTTTTAAAAAAAATATTCATATTTATTTAAACATTAAAATTATACAATAAAAAGAAAACAGTTCCCAGCATTTTTCTTTTATGTTTATAAAAATAAAGTCGGGTAGCCCTTTTATTAATGCATTATTTTTGGAAGATATGCTTGAGGAAGTATCCTCAAATGACTGGTGGAAATCATTATAGGGACACATTGATATAAATAGCAATAGTAATCTATTTAAGAGCCTCAGAGGTAAACTGTGTTAAGTCACCAAACCTATATTTTACATGAAGAGTCATTTGAAAGTTTTCCTCTTCATTGAGGGAATAGGACTTAACATGGTATAAAACCATCTAGCAGCCGATGTGTAAAACTGTGGACTTAACACTGTTTGCCACTGATAAAACTTGACAATCTGTTTAAAAACACGAATTTCATATCGTATGAAGATGTAAAAAAATCGTGTTTTTTTTTCTGACTTTTAAGTAACATAGTTTACCTCTGAGACAATGATTTGCTCTGGGAACTGAAAAGGCTACAAAGCTTGTGTTTATGTTCAGAATGTGAAATTAAAAGTGCTTGAAACTTATTATTTTCAAATTTGAATGTTTCTTAATTTTTTTCCTTATTTTGCAATTATTTTACTAACAACTTAAAAATTAACAATGTTATTACTCATTTTTGCAGACATTATCATAACAAAAATTTAATATTTCATATAAAGGAAAAAAAAATCAAAAAAGTCTGATTTAAATAAAAAAATCGATTTGATTTTTTTTTAAAAAAGAATCAGCCACCCTGTTTACAAATGATTATAACTAGGAATGGGCCATTAGAATCCCGCGAATCTTGAAAAATATTCGAGATTTGAAAACTAGAATCTTCGCGCTTTTTTCGTCTTTCGAATCCAAACTTTAAAAAAAACTGTTAAAAACTTTGGTAAAATTAATTTTAACTCCATTGACGTCCAGCAGAACCGTTTACTAACAAAAAAAACCGGCGATTGTTGCAACCCGAATCACCAATATCACCTTGTGGCGACCCTGAGTGCCAGACTTGTTTTTATTATTAATAATTAATTGTATTCTTATATGAGGGATTCGAGAATCTTTTGGGATTCAGATTCAGATTCGGATTCGAGAAAATTTAGGATTCGTCCCACCTCTAATTATAACTTAATCGCGCCTCGGTAAGAAGAGTGGCACAACTCAAAAAAACACTTGTTTGGGCAAATGAGTAAATTTAAGAGCACATTCATGGCTTACCTTGCCGAGCTTTTCAAGTGCAGACACCGTTTTAACTATTCACAATATCCGTTTATTTTGCTCCCCTGCAATAAGTTTGAGATAAAAAAAGGCAAATTAAACTCATTTTTCCAAAAAAAAAGTTTTTTTGTTAGTTATGCCACTCTTCTTGTGCCACTCTTCAAGCCGAGGTGCGGTATGTCAACGTCACAAATTTCGAATTGCCTGATATGTAAATTGTAACGTTTGCACGCGTTTTTAGGCGTTTTTGATGTTTCCCCCGAATAAAATTTAAATATTCATATTCATCTCAACACGATCTTTACAAGCAATAGTTTATTTAAATTGGCACGGTGTAGTTATAATACTATTGTTTCAAACTTTAAAGTTAAATTAAACATTTTTTTTTATATAGGAGGAGTTTTTCATGAGAATTTGAAAGCCATACCTTCTGAGTTATCAGGTTCTCGCCGTCGAAGCCTTACATGGAACCAAACCCCTATTTCGAAAGCAAGCGACAGACCTATGAATTTTGTTGCCCCACAGCAGAATGTACATTATCAACGAAATGAAAATACATTAATAACAGCTACACTGTCAACAACGACGCACACTATTTCAACGACGTCAACAACTGCTGTCATGACTGCAACAATTGTTGCAGAAGCTTCTATACCTTCCACGCCGTGCACATCTTTCTTTGGCGGGTTTAAAGGGTGCAGTTCTTCAATAGGAACGGGGAAGGAAGTTAGAGTTGGTTCTGAGCAGAAACCATTTGAGTGCACACACAGATTATCAAAATCGTCGTTCTTTGAGAATGGCGGTTCTAAATGGAAAACTTCACCTCCACATTCGAGTAAATCTAGTCATCTGCGAAATCTTAAACGCAGGCACACCGTCGGGGGTACTAAAGATTTCGAAAAACTTCGATTGCTTGTCGGTTCGGAAACGGATGATAAAATGAATGACACTTCAATGGATGTAGACAGACAGCCATCATCAACCGAATCGGCATGGGAACGATTGTGTCCAGCTGAATCACATAATGGGATAGTAGAAAATCGCAGCTTGAAGTCTTGGTTACAGCGTGAAAGGTTGAGGACTAGTTCGCCTGATTTATATAGACAACATGGTTTTACTTTTGCGGGTAGGTCACTTTCGCCGATGAGAAGTTTGCCCCACTTTTTTGGCACACGTATTGTTAAAGAAGTAGACGTCACCCTGGACACAGTTAAAAACGATGCAAGGAATCACTCACAACAAGACAAATCATCACCTTTGGAGTCTCAAGTTTGATATTTCAATTTGTTTTTTGTTTTTTCTACTGTATTTATAAATAGATCTATACTTTTAAGTGTAGCGCATTATTTGCAGTCAATGCATAATGCATATTCAGCAGGATTACAAATGCTCAATGTGATAAAAGATTTACATAACTGTAAAATGTTATGTCATAAATTGGAGGTTCTTAAAAAAGGGGTCCACAGAGATCTTATTTTGGGTCGACAACTGGATTTCTGACTTCTAAGAAGCAACATCATAACTGCCATTGTCCGATTTGAGAAAAGATTTCTGTTTTTAGAGGCAAACAACAACTCGTGACGAAAACTTGGTTGCAATCAGGAGAAATAAAAAGGTTAAAAAGCTGGCTAATGCTGACGAAAATATGTAAACAATTTTAGTAACCTGGATGGGCGTTGCATAAGGGTAATAAAAGTATTGATGGGCCATTCGAATCCTAGAATCTCGCAAATCTTGGAAAAATATTCAAGATTGAAAACTCTAATCTTTGTGTTTTTTTCGTCTTTCAAATCCTAACCTAAAAAAACTTTTGAAAACTTTGGTAAAATTAGTTTTAACTCCATTGATGTATAATAGAAGCGTTCACTAACAAACATATTAAGCAGTGGTATTGTGAGGTACAGTTATTTGATTTTGAAGGTTTTTTAATAAGGCCCCTGTGAAATAAAATGAAAAGTAATTAAACAGATTAACCAATATCATTTATAGGTATGGATCAAATAAAGCTGAAAATGTAACAGACATGCCAAATCAATTTGAAGATGTTTAAAAAAAACTACTCACGTACCTAGCACTGCATTCATGAGCTGCATGAAGTATGCCATTTTAACACCGTAAAGATTGCAAGATTGCAAATTGCATTGCAAAATAGCTGATCTCTACAGTTAATGTGTGTTGTTCAAATGCAAGTAACTGTAATATCTTATTTTGTCATTTAAAATTTACCAAAAAATGAAATTTTTATCCTGACCATCTATCTGGAAGTATTATACACGTGTAGTAAATGGTAAAAGTCAATGAAATTTGTTACGTCTTTATTATAGTAGAATGGAGGGAGAGAAACAATAACTTAACCTTTCTTGTAAGACATCTAAAGGTGGACATACGGTGTAGCACACCGTCTTGCACGGATTCTTACAGGAAACGATTCAGGTCGTTTATTTTTTCAAGACTCAGTAGTGTTGAAAACGAGTTCCAGCACTAATTCAGAAGCAACACCTCGATCATTTAAGAAAGGAGAAGAGTTATTACCTAGTACACACCTGATAATTTGAGTGCATTAAAATGTGTTTACAGAGCCCCATGATGGGCAAACAAACTATGTGGAATTCAATTTATTCAGTTAATAATCTGAAAATACTGAGTTAATACTTAAATATAATACAGTGCGTTTCAGATATATAGATGCACCCCAAAAATTGGTTATATCTTGAGTTAAACTTGATGGATTCGCCTGAAATTGTCAACATAAAGAGACCATCTTATATTATAAACTTTCTGCTAGGCAGAATTTTTTTCTTAAAAAGGTTAAAATTAAAAAAAATTAAAAACTGGAAAATGACCGTTTCATAATTATAGATGCACTAATGAACTTTTCACTTTTATTAATTATTGTGACAAAATAACATTCTGAACACAACAGTACCATTAAAATTAACAAGGTATATATGACTATCCTGATGTTTTAGAACTTAAAACATTCTTTTCAACATACTTTAAACTAGATTTATAAACACATTTACAGAAATTCTGCCCCGAAGCAGCTAAAATTCCACTTTTCAGCTTTGATATTGTAGCATAAACATGGCAATGCTTAATTACCACGTACAATGATGTCCCAAAAGTTTTCTACAGGATTTATGTCCAGAAGATACGCCGACAATTGGAGAGTGGTAATATTTTGGTTCCGTGAGCCGTTTTCCTTTGTTAGGTTATTGGAGGAAACTGGGGCATTTTCTTTCTGGAATACTAAGCAAATGCTATGTAATCGATGTTTTATGGCAGTACATACCCTAGTAACAATGTCTGATATTTGCTGATATTTGTTTTGGTTGAAATAAAGGCTGAGCCTGCTTTTCAAAAACTAAGCTGCTCGTTCCAAAGGCACTAAACGTTCCCCATATTATTAGGCTCCCCCACTGTCGAAATATTCTTCAGAAAAGTAATGTGATTTTTTTCATGACATCCTTCTAATATGAAGAAAAGAATAAAAACCATCAGAATCATCGAGGTTGAATTTTTTCCACTGGTGGTGGGTGCCTGACAATATGTGAAGTATTTGGCACCTTTGGAATGAAGAGTTTTGCATTTATTTCAACCAAAGCAAATCTCAGTGATTATCAGACAATGTTATCAGGGTATCTACTGCCATAAAACATCGATTCCATAGCATTAGCTTAGTATTCCAGCAAGAAAATGCCGCAGTTTCCTCCAATAACCTAACGAAGGCATGGTTACGGAACCAAAATATCACCACTCTCGAATGGCCAGCTTATCCCCTGGAACATCATTGTACGTGGTAATTAAGCAGATTGCCATGTTTATGCTACAATATCAAAGCTGAAAAGTGCCATTTTAGCTGCTTTGGGCGGAATTTCTGTAAATGTGTTTATAATTCTAGTTTAAAGTATGTAGAAAAGAATGTTTTAAGTTCTAAAACATCAGCGTAGTCATATACCTTGTTAATTTTAATGGTACTGTTGCGTTCAGAACGTTATTTTGTCACAATAATTAATAAAAGTGAAAAGTTCATTAGTGCATCTATAATTATGAAACGGTCATTTTCCAGTTTTTAATTTTTTTAATTTTTACCTTTTTAAGAAAAAAATTTCTGCCTAGCAGAAAGTTTAGAATATATAAGATCTCTTTATGTTGAAAATTTCAGGTGAATCCAGCAACAATAACTCGAGTTATAACCAATTTTTGGAGTGCGTCTATATATATATGAAACGCACTGTATAACAATTCATTCTTGTACTCTTAATGTTCCTGAGCAAGAATGAATAAAACGTTACAATGAGAAACTGCGTTGTCTATGTCTGGAAACTAATCCTTCTCTAGGCAAGCCGGAGACACCACACGGCAAGGAGACATACAGATTCTGGAGGAGCTACATCTTCTGGTAACAAAGGAAGATGTACATCAGTGATGACCAGGAGCGATGGTCACCATCCTTCTGCGAAGATTACACCACTGCGCATAAGGATGATCACAATCGATCACCATCCAACTATTTCTGTAACTCGAATCTTCTTCGTGCAGTCACCACACGATCAGGAGAAGAAACGAGTTATGGAAATCATCACAAGTTGGTAAAAATTATAAGGTCATCGCCAAAAGCTCACAATGTCCTTAACTGGATTCCGTATAGTTCACCTAAACACATTTAATTTCAATTCATTTAACTTGTGTGTACAAGGTATTACACTGAATCATTTAAAGGTACTTTCATATATTAATATATGCTTTAAAAACTAACTTTTCATGGCAGTTTCAAACTGACCAAATTATTATGATTTTTTACAAAAATGAAAGTTTTCTTTTGAATTTCGTAAGTCCTACTCTGTTCTAGTTCTAAAACACTTTCAGTTTCATTAATTTCACTCGTTTTTATTCAAAACAACGTAATGTTTCACTTGAAATCAAAGCTAAAATGCTCACATTCTCATACCATAAAGAAAACTATAAAATTGTATTTAAGTATTGCCAGTGTACTAATAGGGCTTTCAGGTATAGCAAGAGACTTTCCACGTGATATTACAAGCCTACTGCAGCAATAATCTTGCAGTGAATCTTGTGTAAAAAATAGCCAGTAACATTGCTACTTTACATATTTTACAGGCAGTTACTTTAAGGCATATCATGTATTTCTCAATGAAATTTACTGAAATGCTACACAGTGCAATTAAGTCATAATTTTGTCGGGGGTTTACTCCCCTGAGGCGTAACTCTTTACCGTTACCCAACCTATGGCACCCGTAGTCACTTTTGACCAAGTTCGGTCAGTTTTGCCTACGGTAGGTCACAAGTGGGCCCGGGGTTGCCCATCCCCATGCCGGGTCCTAACCGACCGGGATCGGTAGACGCTTTTTCGACAGTAAAAATATCAGTCTTACAGTCTGTTACCACCCATTAGTAGTTGGAATTTTGTCTAGAAATGTTCTAGCAAATCACTCTTAGTCTTCTATCATAACTTTGTGGTGGTGGTGGTTATATTATTTAAAAATGCATAAGTCTGCATGCAGCTTTAAATGTCTGGTGCGCTATGCTATCGTTTATCTTAATGCAACTAATGCAGCGCATGCGGCATTACAGATAGTGGACGTATGTTTCTGTGTTGCTCAAAACGAAGAACGTACATATGGCATATACAGAGGGCAACTTTGGACAGCTCTTCTATTGGCATACAATAATATTGTTTACTGCAACGTATGGGGTCTTTGTGGTTGAACAATTAATTCTGTTCAATGTATTATCCTTACTGTAGCCAACGTTCGTGAAAAGCGTAATTGATGTTTATTGACAAAAAGACTAACAAACTGATGGTGTAGTGACCGTTTATTTAGCAGCAAGCATTGCATTGTGTTACCTAATTTTGACTTCGCTATTATGTAATATGCCCGCTGCATTAGTCGCATGAAGTTAACGAGAGCACTACAATTTTGTCAAGAAATGATACTGTCATGACTCATGAGTCATGAGAAAAAAAGTTTGAGAACCAATGATCTTGAACTACGAAAAAATGTCCACTCCTCGAAAATGCCCTTTTGAAAAGTTCCACGCCACTACGTGAACGTGGATGAAGAAGCCTCTCTCCCCACCCGAAGGTCTTAATGCAATACTATCTTAATTTACAGCTGGCTCATCTGTAAGACCCTGTGGAACTGGGAAAAGCCATTGGCCTAAAAAAAAACCAGTCTCACGAACAGTGAGCACCTAGATTTCTAAACGAACAGCAGGGGAAATATTTAGAAAAGCAGCATTTTTCGCTTACAAGTGATTCCCGGCTGCAGGGCCATAAGAAACCAGCCGTAGACACCTGTTTCTCCAATTCAGATCTTGCGTTCCCTTTTAGATGAGATTGGGAATTCCCAAATAACGTGATCGATCACATCTTCCCCAAGAGTACATTTATGAATATTGCTTCCCTTCTGAAGTAGGTTAAATCTTTTAAGCTATTGGTTGAAGGCACCCCGTCAGCAATTCGGTGATACTTCAAGAAAATATATATATTCCGTTCAACCCTACCTTTGGAACCCAAGAGTAGGTTATACGCCCTCCTGCCAGGATGTTTCAACTCTTTCTGTGGGTTTTGTGGGTCTCTAGGTCTTGCAGGGTAAATTCGTAATACTCTTTGTACTTTCTTTTGCAAGACTGTCAGCATTCTCGTTACCCTCCTACCTAGGCATCCCCGTTGCTATCTTTTGCCTCATAAGTATAGGAAACCTTTCTAACTCTCCTCAGGCAGTTATGTCCCAAAGTGTGGCACAGGCCTGGATTGTACTTCTACCCTTTCTGTAGCCAATTCGTTTCAAGAAAGAAGCTAAGCCTTCTAGCTCAGAGCCTATCGAGTAATTTTCCCAATGACTAGTAGAAGACACATAGGTTTCAATTTTTCAGTACCATCCTTTAGGGACCCCATACTACTCGGGCTTCCTTATAGGCCCTTTGGAACAACGTGTGGTTCGAAACATTTTCTGCTCACTACACCGTAATTTTTGCATGGAGAACCCGAGGCACCTAGCAAAACTCATGAAACACAAGTGTGCCAGATCTCCTCCGTTGTAAACCACTGGTTTCATGCATACGAATAATAGCAAAGTTTTGTTTCTTTTGCTTTTTCAATAAAGTTAAAATTTATTGGAAAATATTAAATGTTAACCCATATTCAACCTCGAAAAACTCACAGCACACTTGGGAATCACTGTTGTATACCAACATATTCTTGATCTAAGTTTTAGTGATTAACAAAGGATTCAAGGAGTCCTAGGATCTACGTTGCATTGTGATAGTGTGGCCATATGGCAAAAACGTTTATGCAAATAAAAATTCAAAAATGTGCAAATAGTTGTTCAAAATTGTTCGTTTTATGCAAATAGAAAGAATTTAAGAAATTCCCCCGAAAACATTTCTAAATCAAAATGCAAACATGCAAATTCTCAATTAAATACAGATGTATGCATTTTATTATGGATTAAAATAATTATTGCACATACAATAGTGTGCCTAAGTATTCGCTTTAATGATTATTTATGACTGATGCGACATTTTATTTTATGGAACCCTTGGCATAAAAATTATTTTAATTCATAAAATTATACATTTTAATTTCTTTCAATGCAATCTTTCTATAGAAGGGGGGCTAATTTTTTTATAACTATGTGGGGTGCATTGTTTATCTTTACTCTTTCCCCACTAAAACAGTAGATCACATTCTTCCTATACATTAAAACTTAGGCTATAGTAAAAAACGCCCATACCCACCCTCTTTCACTTAAAATAAAATTCATTTATTTTAAAACGTTTAAAATAGTTCCCGTCCCTCAAAAATTATGAAAATAAATTGGTAGCATCCTTGGAACGTGTACTTTTATACGGAATTTTCTTGAATGTTCTAGGTGGTCCCGTTCCGAAGTTATAAAAACAAATATCGAAAATTAATTATAATTAATTACTCGATGGATTGATTTGATTTTTTACCAGTTTTGCATTAACACCTAGATGTACATGTACATTAGGCAACAAGAGATATCAAAATATATCTGTCTGTTCCGGAGAAATAAATGGAAGGGCTCCGTTCAAACACACACACACCCTCAAAATTTTCCGTTTTCTCTCTCTCTTTGCAGTATCCTATAGGATCTATGTGCTCCTTCAGAGAAAGACCCAAAAAGGGTTTGCCAGTGGAGTCTCCTTGCATGACAGTAAGCAGTACGTTATATAAACTGGCTGTCCACATGGACAGATTCTAAAGTTTCTGGGCTATCAATAACAAAACGTTGGCCAATATTTATTTCCACTGCATTTTGCTACTTTGTGAATGTTTTTCTACGTTTTTATATCAGTTTTGTTAGTTCATTTTAATACTTGTATTGTTCTAATGTGTACACAACTTCAGCTGCATGCTACTTTCATTTGGAGGTAGATCTTATATCTAGACAGTGCTTTAAATAAGCAAGCAGTCTGGAAAAAACTCGTTTTCGAGCTTTTATTTAATTTAGGAAAAAATGAAGTTAAAATTTATTTTGCTTAACTTCTATTTTAGTTAAATATAACGATATATTTCTTTTGCTATGCTACTATAATAAAATTTAGTATGACTGCTTACTCAAGAGAAATATAATTGCAAATACTCATGGTTAGCTTGTTGATCAACAATGTATTAAGGTCAGTGTTTTTCATACATGTGTGTGACACTTGCCACAAAGACACTTGCACCTAAAGGGTCATTTGCCCTAAAACAATCTTACATAAATCCATTTATTTATCTAGCCTTGGGCAATTGTATATAGATTTAGGATGTACAGTAGTCTCGATTATCAGAGCTAATGTGGACCAATAGTAGCTCAGGTACGGTCAAACTCGGTTAACTCATACGTACGAACATAAACAACTCTTTAAAGAGACCATTGTTGAAATATTGCGAAGAGTTACCCAACGATTGCTAAAATAACTTAAAATTAAAAATACGACATTTTTTTTTAATTTTGAATTTGAAAAATTACTCTGCAAGCAGCCATAAAGGCCTATAGCAGAGGGACAAGAGTCCAAGTGCAGCATAGAAAATGCATTGTCAAAACCAGAAAATATAAACCCTATTGAACCCAACAACAATTTCAATATTTTTTAATGCTGCAAATATATGCATTGTCAAAACAAAACAAAATTAGGACTCCCATAAAATACGTTTTTCCTGCACAAAATCCCCAGCAAGCGAGTTCCATTGTCGAATCGCCCTAGGGACAAATGACCAGTAATAAGAATCTGTTCGTGCAAAAATCTCTCCAACGTTGTTAGAGTGGTCACCCCTACCCAAATATAATGCCCTGCAAAGTTTACTTGAAGTAGGTTTAGGGCAAGAGCCTTCTAGCATTCGATTAAAGATATTAAAACTAAAATCTGAACGTCTTGCAAGTAAACTATCCCAACCAAGCTCTGAAAGCATTTTAGTTACACTGTCGGCATATCCATATTTACCACAAACAAACCTAGCAGCCGTGCGTTGGACCATTTCTATAGTGAGCTAAGTCTTCAGTGTGGGGATTCTACACGGAGCTGCAGTATTCTAGATGGGGACGTACTAATGATTGATATGCTATACATTTTACCTCCCTGGGACACCTTCTTAGAATGCGTTGACTAAACCTAAGCATCTGCATAGACTTGGAAATAATCTGTTCGACATGCAGCTTCCAAGAAAGATTAGCTATAATCGTTACCCCCAAATATTTATAAGAATCTACGTTATTAAGTGGAATGGCCCCTATTCTATATGGAAATATTATTGGATTCCTTCCCCTAGCTACCCTCATTACACAACATTTTCCCTTATTAAGTTGAAGTTGCCATTTAGAACACCATGCCTCTATTGCTTTCAAGTCACTATCAATAATATGGCAATCAATCATTGTCAGAGGTAACCTCACGATAAATTATTGTATCATCTGCAAATAGCCGGCAATTGCTGCTAACTTGACTGCTGAGGTCATTGATATATAAAAGAAACAGAAGCGGACCCAACACACTACCCTGAGGAACCCCTGATGTAACCCCTATCCAGTCAGATTCAGACCCACCTGCAACAACATTAAAATTATCAAAAACTTAAAAATGAAGTCACCAAACGATGCCATTTTAAATTTCTAAAAACAAACGTCTCTCCCTCAATTTAGCGGACAAATGTTGTCTCTTCACATTTTCCATAATTCCTTAATCAAATGCATGTATTCCCTAGTCATATTAAACTCAATACAACTTTCACATCAACTCGAGAGCCACGTGGCAGGTGGGATAATTCCAATATTAAATCCATCGTACTTTGAAATGAATAGGAAATACATGTGTTTGAATAGTAAATTAAAAGTAATGTGAGGTGACAACACAGGCAAAAAAGGCTTAAATTTTTTAAATCAATATAGCATTATTTTTCGAGTATTGCTTTAGTTCTAATTCATGTTGTTTGGTGGTGCATATCTATCTGAAATTGCAAATTTCTACCAAATCCCGATTCATTTTGAAGTTTTTTTTTTAATTAAGAATGTACTTTTGAAAAAATAAACATTTTTACAATCAAAAGTGAAGGGGTAGGAATTTCTAGAGGTAATGGTCTCTTTAAATCATCACTCAGCTTTAATGTAAAAATACATTACAACTTTGTGCAAGCAAGCATATAACCAGAGCGGTGTAATTGACAAAAAAAAAAAAGACTAGCTCAGAAAACACAGAACCTTGGATAATTGAGAGACTACTGTATTTCTTTTAAGTGAAATTTGTTTCAGGGCAAATTTCCCAGTAGGGCAAACGGGGTTTAAAGCAAATATCCCTTTAGAGCAAGTGTCCATTTAGAAAAAAACAAATATTAGGCCAAATGGAGGCAATTGGCAATATGGCAAATTGATTTATGGTTTCTTTAGGGCAAATTGTCCATATCTCTTTTACGTTGAGTGGTCTGCATGTAAAGTTTGAGAAACACTATTAGGCTCAGTAAATGCAAATGATTAAATATGTACATGTATATAATGGTTGTAAGATTTCAATTGAGAGATACTTGTAGTCAGAAATATCCTAAACATTATTTTCAGTTTTAGCTTGTTAAGTTTGCATTTATAATATGAGCCTTTGAGCAGCATAATTGTTTCATTGTTTTTGTTTTGAAAGTTACTTGAGATTCTAGTTTTCCTTTAGTAACTTCCTTCTCTATCCACATTGTTTTTTCCATTGTTTTGTATTAAGCGTCATTTCTCATACGTTATTTGGTATCACATTTAATGAACAAATTGTTAACTTAATATATTTATATATTACTCGTATATAAAAAATCAGTCATTTAAATTATTTGTTAAATCCATCATCCCCGACTTAACCCAAAAAACAGTTATACTGCCAAGAAGTGTCACAGGTTGAAGAAAAGTAAATATTTTAAAGGATTTGTGTACAGAATATTTGTAAGAAGAGTAAGAATAATGCTTGCACTTGTGTGCGAAAAAGTAGCCATTGCCATTATGAAGGGTTTTATGAAACATGTAAGTGCTTGTTGTGAACGATGAAATCTAATGTTGATTAAAAATAAACATACTTTTAAAAATAATAAGCACAATCGACTTTCGATACAATGAAATTTCTTTATTGGAACAATGTCATGAAGCAGCAATTCCATTGTTTAGTCCTGTCTTGTTTTGACATCCTTGACTGTTAATTTATCCTTCTCACTTAAATTAAATAAAAAGACATGAAATCTAACAATGATGGATGGATGGATAAAAAATCACTATTTTTTCTTTTACATTTTGATTAATTTTAAACTACTTAAAGCATTATTTCAGAAACACAAACGTAGTCTGTGTTGTGAATGTATGCATCAAGTACCTAAAATTGATCACTTCTCAATGACATAAAAACAAATTCACATTTTTTTTTTCTTAAAAAAAATTGTATTTTCAAAATGTAATTTAAATTGTTTGATGTCCCTATGATATTTGTTTTTAATTAAATACCACAATAAAAACATGTTCAGTGTAAAGAAAAAAAATAATGATATAAATCTATCCACCCTGTTTGAAAGTACCCTAACGTGGATTCATACATGATGTAAACAACAGCTCCCCAACCGGAGACTGCATCCCTGTCAGCAGCATTGACAAGAGCTTGTGAAATGGTCTCATACAAATCGTCCGGTTCCTATGAAAGCAAATAACGGGCACAATTGGAACCGTTGTAATTTGAAGGCATTTGAACAATTTTTTTATACCAGATTTGGTTCCCACAATGTCTCACACATTCCATAAAGCTGTTCAGAACATGTTCCAGCAACAACAAAATCCTCTGGTTCATTAGGACATCCAATCAAGTCCATGGAGCATATATAAGGTTCAAATGTCTTTGTGTTCAGACCAGCCACTATTGGTTCGACAAAGTATGGTCCGAATCTGTAGGCAAAAATTAACATTCTCAAACGGTAGAAAGGAAGACAACATATAATATTTCATACCTCCTTTCATATAAAAGGTTCGAGACTATGGCCGAAAAGGTGTTTGGTTTGATTCTCCTTCCCTCTCTTAGTTCATACAAATTAAGTCGAAACTGCAATCGCTGTGCTCTTTAATAAAGAAACCAATGATAGTAATAATTGTATTACATAGTTTAATGCAGGGTTGGGACAAATTATTTTTAAAAGTAATGAATTACAATTAATAAGTACATCAGTAAACATATATAATTAATTACAATTAGAATTACTAGATTTAAAAAAAAATTAATCACAATTACTTTTCTGAAAGTAATTACTTTTCAAAATAGATCTTCAGTACCTTTGAGTGTAAACTGCCTAAACAAGTTTTATGAAAGAGTCGTCCACTGAGAAGAGCATTTCCACAGATCCAATGGATTTTAATTGCAGGCAAGTAAAGTCAGGAACATACAGTCGTTTGCCCCGCCCTTTTATGAGCGTCAGACCAAGTATCAACCAATTGGAAATTGAAAAGGGCGGGGCATGTGACGTCAGACCACGTAACAAACCAATTAGAAGTTGCCAGTCCTCATAAAATAGGCGGTGCAAAGGACTGTATTTTCCTGTCTTTACTTGCCTGTTTGTAAGTAGTTGAGTGTTCTTTTTTGTTACACAATGTTTCCATTTTACTTATAGTTTGGGTTCCTTTTCCTTCACAGCCACAAAAAGCTCAAGGGCACTCTGGGAGGAGGCTATCGTCAAATGCTAAATTTCAAAACGAAGACATTGGACAGAAAATTTAAAAGATACCAAAGATCACAAGTTGAGGTGCCCGTACATAATCGTCATGTCATTTTACGGTTTTTCCCGAGTTATCCAGAGTGAAAATACAATGAAATTCAGTGAAGTTTATGCAGTAAAAATCTTTCTGAAGCTTTTTAGAATACATGAAACGATTTGTATATCTTTTAATACTTGCCTGATTTGCTTGGAAATTGAGTCGGTACGTTGTAATTACTATTTATAAGGTGAATAGCAATGCTTTGTGTTATGTTCTATTATATTTCTACTAGAAGGAAAGCCCGTCTTCGACGGGTGTGATAGTGTAAGGCTCTGATAGCTTTATACAGTGCGTTTCATATTTATATAGACGCACCCCAGAAATTTTTTATAACTCGAGTTACATCTGAAATTTTCAACGTAAAGAGAGCATCTTATAGTATAAATTTTCTGCTAGGCAGGAAATCTTTTCTTATAAAGGTAAAAATTAAAAAAAAATAAAATGGAAAATCCCCATTTTATAGATAGCTGCACTAATGAACTTTTCACTTTTATTAATTATTGTGACAAAATAACATGCTGAACAACAGTAACATTGAAATTAATAAATTATACGACTGGCCTGATGTTTTATTACTTAAACTTTCTTTTCTACATACTTTAACCAATATTTTTAAGAAGATTTACAGAAATTCTACCCTGAAGCAACTAAACTGCTAAAAATGGCACTTTTGGGGCTCTGCTAATGTATTATAATCATGGCCAATCTGCTTAATCATCCTGTATGACGATATGTCCCAAATGTTCTCTATAGGATTTAAGTTGGGGGGAAAAGGGCGACTATTTGAGAGTGGTGATATTTTTGGTTTTGTAACCATTCCTTCGTTAGGTTACTGGAGCAAACTGGTGCACTTTCTTGCTGGAATTATAAGCTAATGCTAAGGAGTCAATGTTTTATGGCAGTACATACCCTTCTAGCATTGTGTGATAATCAAAGGTATTTGTCTTGGTTGAAATAAATCCTAAGGTATGCATTTCAGAAACTTAAGCTGTTCGTGCCGAAGACACTAAATGTTTCCTATATCATTAGGCTCACCCACTGCCAATCATCCAGATTGAATTTTTTCCCTTTAGAAATTTTGGTGGTGGGAGCCTAACAATATGAGAAGTGTTTAGTGCCTCTTGCAAGCTTTGCCTTCATTTCAACCAAAAAAATAATGTTTATTATCAGACAATGTTTTGAGTGTTTACTAACCGACCAAAGTTGATACCCTAGTGTTGGGATTAGTATTTGAGCATGAAAATACACCAGTTTGCTCTGGTAACCTAAGGATTGAATGGTTACGAAACCAAAATATCACTACTCTCTAATGGCCAGCATTTCCCCCAGACTTAAATCCTACTATGAACTTTTGGGACATCATTGTACATAATGATTAAGCAGATTGCCATGATTATACCACAGCCGCAGAGCTGAAAAGTGCCATTTTAGCTGCTTCAGGGCAGAATTTCTGTAACTTTGCTTATAAATATTGTTTAAAGTATGTAGAAAACATGTTATAAAACATCAGGACAGTCGTATACTTTATTAATTTTAATGTTACTGTTGTGTTTAGCATGTTGTGTCACAATAATTAACAAAAGTGAAAAGTTAATTAGTGTGTCTATAATTATGAAACAGCCATTTTCCAGTTTTTAACTTTCTAGTTAGTGCCTTTGGAACGAGCAGCTTAGTTTTTGAAAAGCAGGCTCAGCCTTTATTTCAACCAAAACAAATATCAGCAAATATCAGACATTGTTACTAGGGTATGTAACTGCCATAAAACATCGATTACATAGCATTTGCTTAGTATTCCAGAAAGAAAATGCCCCAGTTTCCTCCAATAACCTAACAAAGGAAAACGGCTCACGGAACCAAAATATTACCACTCTCCAATTGTCGGCGTATCTTCTGGACATAAATCCTGTAGAAAACTTTTGGGACATCATTGTACGTGGTAATTAAGCATTGCCATGTTTATGCTACAATATCAAAGCTGAAAAGTGGAATTTTAGCTGCTTCGGGGCAGAATTTCTGTAACTTTGCTTATAAATATTGTTTAAAGTATGTAGAAAACATGTTATAAAACATCAGGACAGTCGTATACTTTATTAATTTTAATGTTACTGTTGTGTTTAGCATGTTGTGTCACAATAATTAACAAAAGTGAAAAGTTAATTAGTGTGTCTATAATTATGAAACAGCCATTTTCCAGTTTTTAACTTTCTAAATGTTTACCCTTTTAAGAAAAAAATTTCTGCCTAGCAGAAAGTGTATTATATACATGTAAGATGCTCTCTTTATGTTGAAAATGTCAGGCAAATCCATTAAGTGTAGCCAGTTATAACCAATTTCTGGGGTGCATCTAAATATATGAAATGCACTGTACAATCAATATATCAGATTGAGCAAAATAAAAAAATAATACACAAAACTCGGGGCAGGACTTGAACCAAGGACCTCTCACTTCTCTGTCAAAGACATAACCAATTTTGCTACCAATGTAAATTGTGAGATCAAAGGTGACCTCTACCATAACCCATGTGGGTTAATTTATTTTTTGAAAAAAAAAACCGTTATGCAATAAAGAAAGCTTTTTTGGCTGCCAACTATATGATCAGGGGTTTTGGTGAAATTTGCTGATTTTTCACAAAAATGAGATAAACGAAACAAAATTGAAAATTCTAATGTAGCCTACGAAGAAGCCCATCTAAAGATGTGTATACTGGTTAATTTTTGCGATTCTAAAGTGTGTAGTTTCTGAGAACATTCGTGCACAAAGGGAGGGAGGGAGGGAGTCAGCCCTTAGCAAATTATGATATTAGATACTAGTGGGTAACCCCGTCATAAATGGCGGGAGCCAAATTCACAGGCAATTATGCCCCGCATTAGAATTTCTTTTCCTCCGCACTTTTATGACGTCAGACCAAGTAAAAAACCAATAACAAATTGATGACATTCATAAAAGAGCGGGGCAAAAGAAATTCTAATGCTGGGCATAATTGCCTGTGATAAATTCTAGTTTAATTGTGCTACTATTATCCCCTCCCCTTTTTTATATTTGAAAGAGAAAATGAGATTTTCATTTTCTCTCGTGTGCGCATGCGCGTCGTTTGTTCCTTTTTTACTCACGTCATTTCAATTTCAGTCACCCCTCCTCCTTTTTTCCTCCCTCCACGTTTCCCTCTCCCCCTCTACACTTTATAACCTTTTCCCCTTCCACGTTTCTCTCTCCCCCTCTACACTTTCCAACCTGTTCCCCTCTCCAATTTAATATCATGGGGTTCTTCGATGGGGAGTGTGCAACATATAGTTGACCTTGAGAAAAAAGCCGTTCATTTCAAATTTATATAAATTCCGACATGCTTCAATGGTTGTACAGCATTACTTCAGAGACAGATAGACCCACAGACCTGGGATATTATATATATAACTAGTGGGGTAACCCGTCATAAATGACCGGAGCGAAATTCACAGGCAATTGTGCGCATGCGCGTCGTTTTTTCCTTTCATTTCAATTTCAGCCACCCCCTCAAATTTTTCCCCCTCCACTTTTCTCTATGTACGTTTCTCTATATACAAATACATTCAAATATAAAAGGGGAGGGGATAATAATAGCAAAATTAAACTACAGTTTATCACGGGCAATAGTGCCCAGCATTAGAATTTCTTTTGCTCAGCCCTTTTATGAATGTCATCAATTCTAATTGGTTTGTTACTTGGACTGACGTCATAAAAGGGTGTAGGAAAAGAAATTCTAATGCTGGGCACAATTGCCTGTGAATTTTGCTCCCGTCATTTATGACAAATTACACCACTAGTTATAACATATTGCGTCAATTTCCATGCAAATCAGAGATGTTTTGTGATTGACCGGCTGCGAGTTTTGATGGCGTCATAGCAGGAAAATGTAGCAGGTGGCGGATGTCCACCCAAGTCAAAAATACTTGCTAAGACACCTACTAACTATTCCTGAAAAAAAAACTCCCTACTCAAATTTTCCTGCAGGACTAATAACGCAGGGGGCGAATTTGTTTAAATTTCAATATTCTTATACAGAATATAAAAATAACAGCCTCTTCTAATATCACATTGAACCCCTGGGGGAAAGTTCCTTAATTTCAGAGAATTCCAAATCATACCTGAGTGTCAGTGAGTGATCAAATAATCATTGACTCATCAGTACAAAAATAATTGAAAAGTAATGTAACACCCAGCAACTCCCGTTCCTGCCAAAACTATAGCCTGGGGGGTAAACAACTCCTGCTCGTTCCTCCCTCCTCTCCTATTTAATACTCTGATGGCGGATTGATACACTTAGGACCATGGTCACTTGGACCTGGTTACACCCCGTAGGTGTACACAGGTCCAAGGTATAAAAGGACATGTTCCTCTTTGTTCGTTGTCCTTATTTTGCTCAAACTTGTACTACGTAGATCTTTATCTGTATCACATCATGGGCTTGAGGACGCACCCTTAATGAAACCAATTCATCCCTGTAAATTTAGTAGTTTCCGTATGGGGATGAATAAAGCGTTATAATGGAAAACAGCGTTGTCTCAATGTTTGGTAACTAATAACTTCTCTACAGAGGCCGGAGACACCATAGGGCAAGGAGTCATACAATCTTGGAGCAGCTACAGCATCTTCAGTTGGTAACAACAATGGAGGATGCATATCAGCGTCGACTGAAAGAAGGATGGCCACCATCCTTCTGCATAGATTTCACCCCCATGCAGGAGGATGATCGTAATCTTTCTCCATCCAACTCTTTGTGTAGCTTGAATCTTCTCCGTGCGGGCACCGCGCGATGCAGAGAAGCAACGAGCTATAGAAAACATCATCTTCAAGTTGGTAAAATATTAAGAGTCGACGTCAAAAGCTCACAGTAATTAAAAAGTAATTGTAGATTAAAGTAAAAGTAACTAAAATTGCACATTACATGTTTTAAAAAGTAATGTGGTGAATTACTATTTACTGGAAAAAAATTGAATTATAGTAATTCATTACTTTTAGCAAATTACTTCCCGACACTGGTTTAATGCTTGTTTTCTTCCAATAGGGGCCTACACAGTCTGTGTGTCTGTTGCAAGGCCCGGGAGGGCAATGTACAAGTGCGAGCCCATCTCAAAGATCCTCTGGAAGTTCATGTCGATGGTATGAGCTTGGATTCCGAAACGACGATCTGCTGCGATTGCAACACATTTCTTCCCTTTCATCGCCACAGCACAGCCACCATTGTAGGCTAATATTGACTTAAAATAAGTAGAAAAAATACAAAAGTCACACATTATTAACACATCAACTAAAAAGGTGGGCATCACAGATTACAAAAAAAAAATATGGCAACACCATAAAATTGAAGTGATTTAAAAGTGATTTTTAATATTTATCTTTTTTTATGAAATGAGTTTATTATAATAATGTGCTAGACAGGTGAATAAACAGATGGAAAACTTCGTAATGCAAGGGATTCTGAGTTAATAAAATGGAAATTTTAGAAAATTTTAATCAAATAAAAAATCTGATTTAAATAAAAAAGAAAAGTCTCATATTTTAATTTTTTTCAAATAATGCCGCAACCCACCCAGTTGTTCAAACACCTGAGGCCTCCAAGTTTGGAGGTTGTATCAAGGTTTAGGTGGTGGAAATCTCTTACAGGCCAGCTTAATATACAGGTTCAACAGTTCGTTCTGCAACTAATGAGCGTCAGTTCAGCAACAGCAGGCTTGGAACATATATTTTCCAAGCATCTGGAATTTTGCATGTAGGGCAGTTTCTCAAAAATACAAGTATTGTAATACAAGTGAATTCTACGTAGCCCTGATCAAAACATGCATCGAAAATTCACAATTTATTACTAGTTAACAATTCGTAATGAACATTTGTGAATTTCCGACATGGGTCCTTTACAGAGCTTGCAGAATTCACTTGTATTACAAGACTTGTATTTTTGAGAAACATGGCCCAGATCTTAGAAAGAGGCTGGGAACTGAGAAAGCCAGAGAACTTGTTTTCATTATGCAAAGTGTGCTTACATGCTAATGTTCATTAATACGAAGTAACTAAAACCATTCATGATGGTAATAGGCTAATAGCAAACATGTCTAAGTTTGATATGTATTTATTGTTTCCCCGTGTTTCTTAAGCCCTATCACACTAGCAGTCTAGCAACCTCCAATGCAATTCAACTTGCAATGCAACCTGTGATGGGACTTGCAACTAGAACTTTGTAATAAACTTTTATATCATACTATGCAACCTAGTTGCCAATCAAGTTTTTAAAACTTCGTTTATGTCACGGGGCCGACATTCAGGTGAGACTCGTATGGTATCGGAAGCCATTTTGCTTTTAATCCGCGTTTTACTGAATTTTAAAATTTCAATTATATTCTGGATATCCAATAAATTGCAACTAAAAAGTAAAATGACTTTCCATCCACACAATCTGCTGTGAAGCTGTGAATCTTAGTGAAAATCGTACATGATTTTCTTCAATGTCCGCCCCCTTGGTTTGTGTCCATATTGTGATCACTGATCAGCTAACAGGGAGTTCATAAACCGGAAGTCATGAAACCGGGAATACGTACAATGTTACATATGTCATTTCCGGCAAACGGCCTGATTGGTTGTTTGTCAGAAAGTTTACTTGGAAAGTCTCTCAAAGTTGAACCTGTTCAACTCGGTGAGACTTGGTTTGACACTAGTTGAAAGCAAAATTTTATCAATTTGCATGTCATATCTGCACACTATAAACTTTGAAGTTGCATGTCATATTGCACGTTTTATTGCATCAAAATTTGCTAACGTGATAGGGGCTTTACTTTAGTATAAATAAAACACTCACTCCCCAGTGTTTTTTTATTGTATTATTGAAGCAACTAAATTTAAAAACTGACATTTAAAAACCCTAGGGCCCGTTTCACAAAACTACAAGTCTTGTCAGTAATGAGTAAATTCTTACAAGTATGTAAAATATCTACTTACAAACGTTTCAAACGTTTGTAAACCACAGAAGATCACTTATAAGTTATAACTAACAAGTGTAGTTGATAAACTTGTTACAACACTTGTCAACCAAGGATTTTCTACCTAACTCAAAGGTGGCGCTGATCAAGCGCCAAATTGAACAAGCGCCAATCTGAACAAACGTCAAGGAGGGTGAGACAACGCCAAGGAGGGTGAGATTTAATTGTGAAGATGGGGAGACATAGGAAAATGGCTAAGACTAGATCTGTTGTCATTGTTGGTGACAGTAATATGAGGCGTATCGATAGGTGGGCTGTCCCCAAAGGAGAAAAGGAGAAAGTTAGTGTGGCATGCTTACCGAGGGCTACAATTGAGGGTGTTGAGCAGCATATAAGTAGAATGGTACGAGGTGAAACTGCAGATGAGGTGCTAGTGGTATTGCATGTAGGTGCTAATGATCTATGTAGACAAGAGTGATTCAGAAGTTTTAGATAAGTTAGTTAGCTTAGCTCAGCATACATGCTCTAGGGTGGGGGTTAAGGTCTGTTAGTGCAATCCCAGAGAGGGTGGATAGAGGCTAATGACAGACTAGTGGAGGCTTGTAGTTTGGTGGAGGTTCAGGTAATTGCGTGGAGAGCAGCTATGGTAGGTTTCAGGGGTGAATGGAGTTATTATCGAGTGCATTTTAACACTCTTGCAGGAGAAGTAGTTGGTAAAAAGATAGGAGAATGTGTTGGTATTTTTTTAGTGTAGTGTTGGGGCCTGTGGGTGGTATTGGGGAAAGGGACATTATTGCTATGAATTTTGTTAATAACCTTTTTTCAGGAATTAATGCCGAGAGGATGACAGGGTCCTGTAGAATCTTAGCTCAACCACAAGTTGTGACTGCAAATCCGTTCTAGAGATGCTGCAGTGAAAGGAAATTTTTCACGTGGGTCACTTATAAATAAAAATAAGAAATTATATCTAATGTTAAGGTTTCTGAGGGAATTAGTGACCATCACATTGTAACTTATCCTGGTAGTCAATGACCTCCAGAAAAGTTTAGACAACAGTTAACAGGTTTACATGGTGTTTCATGATTTTTTGTAAGGCATTTGACACTGTTTCACAGTCAAAACTTCTGGCAAAAGTTGCAGCATATGGGTTTGGGAGGGCAGGTAACCAAATGGGTAACTTCTTTTTTAAGTGATAGAAACAAAGGGTAGTTGTAAATTGGTCTCACTCAGAGTGGTTGGCTGTTACATCTGGTGTACCCCATGGTAGTGTGCTGGGACCTCTTTTGTTCCTGATATTTATTAATGACCTCAGCAGCACAGTTGGCAGCAACTGTAGACTATTTGCTGATGATACACTAATTTACAAAGAGGTTGATGGTATCCAAGACTGAAACATTAGCTTTAGACTTAAAGGCAATTGAAGGATGGTGCAATACATGGCAACTTCAGTTGAATGAGGGGGAAATGTAGTTATGAGGCTAATTTGGAGAAGAAATCCAATTGTGTTCAATTATAGTATGAATGACAGTATTCTTCGGAGTGTCAAGTGTTATAAGTACTTGGGTGTTGTGACGACCCAGTTTTGCTACTTTTGGAGCAGAACTAAATCTAATGCTGTTATCTGCTAGGCTGACTAAAATAGGCTGCCCGGTAGACGACAGAAGGCCAGCAAGGGTCAGTTAACCCCCAGGTAGAGCAGCCTGGGGGTATATAATGGCAGTGGCCATTATATACTGGGCAGTGAGTTTGACCCTGATGAGCTGCGTGCATGTGTGTGTTTTGCTCGATTCAGCAGGTAGCCAAGACGGCCGCCGATCATCTATCGTTCTTTTGTGTTGTTCTCTGCTGGAGAAGTATCCAGCAGATTGCTTTAAACAGTAAGTTTATTCATAATTTTTCCTGTTGAATAAATTATCTTTGTTTATTCTTTTACAACCACTGTGTCCGTGTCTGTTATTTGTTTAACTGGGGAAGTTACCGCGGGGAGGGTGGGGGTTCTGGTGTGGGGAACACCATCTTTGCCGTCCTTTATCCGTCATGTATCGGCTTGTCAGCCGGTTCTTTGCATCGGCACCACGGTAAGATCCATCGGGGATTTACCGTGGTTTCTCCGTCATCTTCGTCTGCCATTCGTCCGTCGATCTTCGGGGAAGACTTCCGACAGGCGCTACCCTGGGCACGGATGGTGCAAGAGGGCTGGTCAGTGCTTTGACCCATCCCAAGGAGGTCAGCAGCTGGTAAGTTGGGTAAAAGTTGCCAGGGTGTTGTGGTGCCCAAGTCGGGTCGTTAGTGTTAGTGACAGATGACCTTTTTTGGAAAAAACACATTGATGGCATTACTGGAAAAGCTCTACAAATGCTTCGTTTTAGTCAAAGGACATTGGGTACCTGCCCAGCACAAGTTAAAACTATTGCCTATCAAGCATTGGTTCGGCCTCATCTTGAGTATTGCTGCAGTGTATGGAATCCCCACTGTCACACTCACTCAGTTGAAATGGTTCAGCATAAGGCAGCTAGGTTTGTTTGTGGCAGGCACAAATTTACAGTGTCACTGAGATGTTGTCAGTGCTACAATGGCATAGTTTGACACATCGCAGGGCTGAGCAAAGTTTGAAATTGTTTGGAACAATTACACACGTGGTGATTGTCCTAAACCACAGTCCAATGATATTCATAAAGCACTATACATTGGCATGGCTGACCACTCTAGGAAAATTAGGGAAATTTTTGCAAGGACAGATTCATATTATTGGGGATATTATAGGGATAATTTTGTTTTGTGGGATTGACAATTGTATATTCATTCTTTTTTATATATATATTGTGAGCTTTTGACATCGACCATTTTGTTTTACCAACCTGTAGATGACATTTTCTGTACCTCGTTCCTTCTCTGCATCGCGCGGTGCCCGCGCGGAGAAGATCCGAGCTGCAGAGAGTTGGATGGAGACAGATTGTGGTCACCCTTTCGGTACACCGACAGGAGAAGATGATGTAGCTGCTTAGGAATCGTATACCTCCCGCCTTATGTAGTCTCCGGCCTCTGAAGAGAAGTTGGTTAATTAAACAAAGACCACGCTGTTTCTTGTTATAACGCTTTTATTCATCTCTTGTATAGAAACACAGAATACAGAGATGAAGTACAAATACTAACGGTGTGTCCTCATGCCCACATTGTGGTACGGATAAGATCAACGTAATACAAAGGCAAGGACAAGAACTACAAAGAGGAACAAGGCCCTTGGACCTGTGTACACCTGCGAGGTGTAACCAGGTCTAAGTGACCATGGTCCTATGTGTATCAATCTGCCACTTGAGTATGAGTCAGAAAGGTGAGTCAGAAAGGTGAGTCAGAGGGGAGGGAGGGACGGTTGAGTTGTTTACCCCAGGGATATGGTTTTGGCGGGATCATGAATTACAGGGTGTTACAATATATGTGCATGTATATGTGCTTGACAATGCTTAATGCTGCCATGTGAACTTTTATGTCCCTTGGCCATAGACCTATTTGGCTGCTAGCAGAGTACTAGTTGTAATTGTAAATACAGTTATACAATTATTTTTAAAAACTTTCAAAATCGCAAATTTTTAACTCTATTTTATGTTAAACTAAATTGAGTACGCCTAAATAAGAAAACATCCATTAAAAAAACAATTAAACCACAGAGAAAGCAACACGTGCTGATTTTTTTGTTTTTATTTTTAATTATTTTTTCGTATTTTTATGAGCATTTTGATGTTTTTTTCTTATTTGGGCATACTCAATGGAGTTTAACATCGAGTTAAAAATTCACAATTTTGAAATGTTATTTAAAAATATAACCGCACTTACCAATTTTTTTGTCATTCTATCCCTAGATCAGCATATATTTAAGGTGCACATTACATCGGTTCTATGGGCTCAATAGAACAACGAAGCTAACGTTAAGTGTAGATTTTTTTAAGTAATTTTGCTATATAGTCTCTTAACGTATGCACCACCTTTTCGTTTCAACCCTAGGCTGTTCTTTTCATTAAGCATTGTCCCTCCATCAACTTCCGTCCATAGCAAAAATGATGGAGGAAGTAGACCCAATAATTAATCTTAACTGTGTGGCCCCCACTTGCCTGTGTCCCCAACAACTTGTGATCTACAATTGCAACCTACTGTACAATCTTATTGTTACTTACAAGACTTGTAGTTTTGTGTGCAAAATGTTCATGAAACACATGGTTCAGGTTTATTTGGGTTTTTCTTAAACAAAAAAAACAGCCACCCTGACTTAGAGAACATTACCTCCAGAAATTTCTTGTGAAAATATTGTCAAGAATTATTCAACAATTACCAAAATGATATTTAAAATTTTAAATAAGTGATTGATATAATTTAAAAAATTAAAAATCAGTTCACTTCATGTAAATGAACCCCCAAAGTATACTCCTATACTCGAATTCTGATGTGTTGTCACCTCACATTACTTTTATTTCAAAGTAATTTGGATTTAATATTTGAAGTATTCCACATGGAAGGCCAGGCATTTAGGAATTGGGACGAACACAAGTTGGCTCCGCCTTTTTTTTATGACAAACGCAACTTCTAATTGGTTGGTTATGTCCACCCTTTTCAACGTCGAACCACACAACAAACCAAATAGAAGTTGCAGGTTGGCATAAAAAGGGAGGATCCAACTTGTGTTCATCTGATTTCTAAATGCCTGTCATGGAAGTTTGAATTGAGCTAAATATAAATAGGGAATACATCTAGTTGATTAAGGAATTCTGGAAATGTGAGGTGACAACCTTTGCCACAAACATGAGGGAAGACTTTCGTGTTTGGAAATTTAAAATGGTGTCGTTTCTTGACTCATGAAAGGTCACTTCATTTTTAAGTTTTTTATGGTTTTATTGACTTATTTCAAAATTTAAAAATCGTTTTGACAATTGTTGGGTAAGTCTTGACAATATTTTGAAAATAAATTTCTGGAGGTAATGGTCTCTTTAAATAAACCCACTCTGTATAATTGTTCAGCAACTGTTAACTGAAATTTTATTTGATTTACTGTAATGAGCCATATGTCAAATAAGCGCCTCTAGTGGCAGTAGGCCGAAAGATAGCCCCCTTAAGAAGTTAGCAGACGAAACTTTAACATAGAACAACTCTATTGAAAAATTGCTGCACCGGTAAGTTTTTTTGCCGTTTTCTCGCAAATTATTCACCCAATTTTCGTAATTTTTTAAAAAATAAAAGAAAAAAGTACGTAGTTTTACATCCATGCATTAGTTTTTTAATATTTCACATTGTTTTGTTATTTTTGATGTTTTATTCTGAACGTTACTGGTAAACCGAAACTTTTAAAATGGAAGCCAATAGAGATTTCAGTGAGTTGTTAAGTTCTTTTGCTTATTTCTTGAAAACTACTTGCACAATTACCGTGAAATTTTAAAGAAATAAAGAAAAAAAGTACGTAATTTCACATTCAGGCATTGGTTTTTTAATGTTCCTTGTTGTTTGTTTAATTTCAATGTTTTATTCTGAACCCTACACTGAATAATTGGAGTGAATTTTTTGAATAACAAGAAAAACAAAAAAACAGAAATTTTAATTAAACACTGATTAATTACAAAACTAGCTATTTGTATCTTTATTTCTTTAAAATTTCACAATAAATGCGCAAGTAATTTGCAAAAAACAAGCAAAAGAATGTCGGGTCAGGATAAAAAGATGAACGAATGAACGGGATGAACATTGGGGTAACTCTAAAACCCGACACAATGCATATAGAAATGGACGAACACTATATTATGGATGATCACACATTTTAAAGTGATGAGCAGAGATAAATAATAGGATGAACATACTTTAAAGGGATGGGCACGGTCTTGGGAAGATGGACACGGTCTTGGGAAGATGGACACGGTCTTGGGAAGATGGACACGGTCTTGGGAAGATGGACACGGTCTTGGGAAGATGGACACGGTCTTGGGAAGATGGACACGGTCTTGGGAAGATGGACACGGTCTTGGGAAGATGGACACGGTCTTGGGAAGATGGACACGGTCTTGGGAAGATGGACACGGTCTTGGGAAGATGGACACGGTCTTGGGAAGATGGACACGGTCTTGGGAAGATGGACACGGTCTTGGGAAGATGGACACGGTCTTGGGAAGATGGACACGGTCTTGGGAAGATGGACACGGTCTTGGGAAGATGGACACGGTCTTGGGAAGATGGACACGGTCTTGGGAAGATGGACACGGTCTTGGGAAGATGGACACGGTCTTGGGAAGATGGACACGGTCTTGGGAAGATGGACACGGTCTTGGGAAGATGGACACGGTCTTGGGAAGATGGACACGGTCTTGGGAAGATGGACACGGTCTTGGGAAGATGGACACGGTCTTGGGAAGATGGACACGGTCTTGGGAAGATGGACACGGTCTTGGGAAGATGGACACGGTCTTGGGAAGATGGACACGGTCTTGGGAAGATGGACACGGTCTTGGGAAGATGGACACGGTCTTGGGAAGATGGACACGGTCTTGGGAAGATGGACACGGTCTTGGGAAGATGGACACGGTCTTGGGAAGATGGACACGGTCTTGGGAAGATGGACACGGTCTTGGGAAGATGGACACGGTCTTGGGAAGATGGACACGGTCTTGGGAAGATGGACACGGTCTTGGGAAGATGGACACGGTCTTGGGAAGATGGACACGGTCTTGGGAAGATGGACACGGTCTTGGGAAGATGGACACGGTCTTGGGAAGATGGACACGGTCTTGGGAAGATGGACACGGTCTTGGGAAGATGGACACGGTCTTGGGAAGATGGACACGGTCTTGGGAAGATGGACACGGTCTTGGGAAGATGGACACGGTCTTGGGAAGATGGACACGGTCTTGGGAAGATGGACACGGTCTTGGGAAGATGGACACGGTCTTGGGAAGATGGACACGGTCTTGGGAAGATGGACACGGTCTTGGGAAGATGGACACGGTCTTGGGAAGATGGACACGGTCTTGGGAAGATGGACACGGTCTTGGGAAGATGGACACGGTCTTGGGAAGATGGACACGGTCTTGGGAAGATGGACACGGTCTTGGGAAGATGGACACGGTCTTGGGAAGATGGACACGGTCTTGGGAAGATGGACACGGTCTTGGGAAGATGGACACGGTCTTGGGAAGATGGACACGGTCTTGGGAAGATGGACACGGTCTTGGGAAGATGGACACGGTCTTGGGAAGATGGACACGGTCTTGGGAAGATGGACACGGTCTTGGGAAGATGGACACGGTCTTGGGAAGATGGACACGGTCTTGGGAAGATGGACACGGTCTTGGGAAGATGGACACGGTCTTGGGAAGATGGACACGGTCTTGGGAAGATGGACACGGTCTTGGGAAGATGGACACGGTCTTGGGAAGATGGACACGGTCTTGGGAAGATGGACACGGTCTTGGGAAGATGGACCCGGTCTTGGGAAGATGGACCCGGTCTTGGGAAGATGGACCCGGTCTTGGGAAGATGGACCCGGTCTTGGGAAGATGGACCCGGTCTTGGGAAGATGGACCCGGTCTTGGGAAGATGGACCCGGTCTTGGGAAGATGGACCCGGTTTTGGGAAGATGGACCCGGTCTTGGGAAGATGGACCCGGTCTTGGGAAGATGGACACGGTCTTGGGAAGATGGACACGGTCTTGGGAAGATGGACACGGTCTTGGGAAGATGAACACGGTCTTGGGAAGATGAACCCGGTTTTAAAAAGATGAACATGGTTTTAGGAAGAGGAACATGGTTTTAAGGGAGATGAACCCGGTTTTCAGCAGATGAAACCGGTTTTAAGAGGATCATCCCACTAAAACCATGTTTATCACCGCTAAAACCATGTTCATCTCCTTGAAACCCATGTTCATCTCCTTGAAACCCATGTTCATCCCCCTGAAAACCATGTTCATCACTGAAAACAATGTTCATAACCCCTAAATCTGTGTTCATTCCTCTTAAACTCATGTTCAACCCTCTTAAAATCATGTTCATCCCCCTTAAAATAATGTTCATCCCCCTTAAAATAATGTTCATCCCCCTTAAAATAATGTCCATCCCCCTTAAAATAATGTTCATCCCCCTTAAAATAATGTTCATCCCCCTTAAAATAATGTTCATCCTCCTTAAAATAATGTTCATCCCCCTTAAAATAATATTCATCCCCCTTAAAATAATATTCATCCCTCCTAAAACCATGTTCATCCCTCCTAAAACCATGTTCATCCCCCCTAAAACCATGTTCATCCCCCTAAAACCATGTTCATCCCCCTAAAACCATGTTCATCCCCCTAAAACCATGTTCATCCCCCTAAAACCATGTTCATCCCCCTAAAACCATGTTCATCCCCCTAAAACCATGTTCATCCCCCTAAAACCATTCATTCCCCTTAAAATCATGTTCATTCCCCTTAAAATCATGTTCATTCCCCTTAAAATCATGTTCATTCCCCTTAAAATCATGTTCATTCCCCTTAAAATCATGTTCATTCCCCTTAAAATCATGTTCATTCCCCTTAAAATCATGTTCATTCCCCTTAAAATCATGTTCATTCCCCTTAAAATCATGTTCATTCCCCTTAAAATCATGTTCATTCCCCTTAAAATCATGTTCATTCCCCTTAAAATCATGTTCATTCCCCTTAAAATCATGTTCATTCCCCTTAAAATCATGTTTATCACTCATAAAACCATGTTCATACCACCTAAACCATGTTCATCACCCCTATATTATTGGTCTTTTTCCTAGAATTATAAAACAATGGAACTCTTCCTGAGGCACTGGTGAATGGGGATCGTTTTGTTTTGTGGGATTGACATTTGCGTATTCATTTTGTTATTATATATGTGCATGTATATGTGCTTGGCAATGCTTAATGCTGCATATGGATCTTTATGTCCCTCTGCCATAGGACTATTTGGCTGCTAGTGGAGTACTAATTGTAATTGGAACTATGTTCATCCCTTTAAAACCATGTTCATCCCCTTTAAACCAGGGTTGGCTGTTTTAAAACATTTTGTTTAAAACAGGTTGTTTAAAACATGTTTAAACAGCATGTTTTTTTAAAAAAAAAAACATTGTTTTAAAAACAACCAATTTTTAAAGAAATGTGCCAGTTAAATATTCATGAACTAAAATCATACAATCATGGTGATTGCTCTGTACAGACTGAAATTAGATTAGATTTATAGAATAAAAATGCCATTCACATCCACAACCAAAATGCTGGTCACTTTTGAATAGCTAGAGGAAGTGATCGGATTACACTGTGAAACCTTAGACTATTACTTTACTGGACTGGCAACTCCCAAAATTTTGTGTTGGACAGTTTTGTATCATCGTGACGTCGTTTTCGAAGTGGCACCTCTAGCGGGACTATGGTATATGAACATGAATAGTATAAGTGAAGTTTTGGATGAGTTCATTTTGTACCTATGTAGGGTGTATTTTTATATATTAGTATAAAAAGTATGGCTGATAAAGAACTACACAGGCATAGCCTCCTATAGATACTATCTATAAGAGGATATGGCACAGGCAATTAGAAATCGGGAGGGACAAACAGAAGTTCATTCACTGGCATAGCGAGGGGGGCAGATGTGGCATTTGTCCTAGGTGCCAAAATGTGAGGCTGTGATAAAAATAAGGGCTTCTACTTATAGTATGATTATAAATATAACATTGTCCCAAATCCCACTGACTGTGTTGTCAACTTCGCATAATTAGGCAACCTATAATAGTGTTACTGTATAAGACCAGAAACCCTAGGAACGTTCCTAGCTATGCCACTAATTTCATTTGCTCTTCTAATAAATTCACAAGTCACCAACTAGTATCCCAATTTCAATTCGAAAAGTTAAAAAAAACGATAAGCATTATTTTAATAAAACTTTTCTTAAAATAAAACAGGTTTTTTAAAAAAAAAACAGGTTTTTTTCAAACCCTGCTTTAAACAAATGTTCCTCCCCCTAAAACCATGTTCCTCCCCCTAAAACCATGTTCCTCCCCCTAAAACCATGCCCCCACCCCTAAAACCATGTCCATCACCCCTAAAACCATGTCCATCCCCTTAAAACCACGTTCATTCCCCCTAAAACCACGTTCATTCCCCCTAAAACCACGTTCATTCCCCCTAAACCCCTAAAACCACGTTCATTCCCCCTAAAACCCACGTTCATTCCCCCTAAAACCACGTTCATTCCCCCTAAAACCACGTTCATTCCCCCTAAAACCACGTTCATCCCCCCTAAAACCACGTTCATCCCCCCTAAAACCACGTTCATTCCCCCCTAAAACCACGTTCATCCCCCCTAAAACCACGTTCATTCCCCCCTAAAACCACGTTCATCCCCCTAAAACCACGTTCATCCCCCTAAAACCACGTTCATCCCCTCTACAACCACGTTCATCCCCTCTACAACCACGTTCATCCCCTCTACAACCACGTTCATCCCCTCTACAACCACGTTCATCCACCCTCTACAACCACGTTCATCCCCCCCTAAAACCACGTTCATCCCCCCCTAAAACCTCGTTCATCCCCCCCTAAAACCTCGTTCATCCCCCCTAAAACCACGTTCATTCCCCCCTAAAACCACGTTCATTCCCCCCTAAAACCACGTTCATCCCCCCTAAAACCACGTTCATCCCCCTAAAACCACGTTCATTCCCCCTAAAACCACGTTCATTCCCCCCTACAACCACGTTCATTCCCCCCTACAACCACGTTCATCCCCCCTACAACCACGTTCATCCCCCCTACAACCACGTTCATCCCCCCTAAAACCACGTTCATCCCCCCTAAAACCACGTTCATCCCTCTAAAACCACGTTCATTCCCCTCTAAAACCACGTTCATCCCTCTAAAACCACGTTCATCCCCTCTAAAACCACGTTCATCCCCTCTAAAACCAAGTTCATCCCTCTAAAACCAAGTTCATCTCCTCTAAAACCAAGTTCATCTCCTCTAAAACCAAGTTCATCTCCTCTAAAACCAAGTTCATCTCCTCTAAAACCAAGTTCATCCCTCTAAAACCAAGTTCATCCCCTCTAAAACCAAGTTCATCCCCTCTAAAACCAAGTTCATCCCCTCTAAAACCAAGTTCATTCCCCTCTAAAACCAAGTTCATCCCCTCTAAAACCAAGTTCATCCCCTCTAAAACCAAGTTCATCCCCTCTAAAACCAAGTTCATCCCCTCTAAAACCAAGTTCATCCCCTCTAAAACCAAGTTCATCCCCTCTAAAACCATGTTCATCCCCTCTAAAAACCATGTTCATCCCCTCTAAAACCATGTTCATACCCCTCTAAAACCATGTTCATCCCCTCTAAAACCATGTTCATCCCCTCTAAAACCATGTTCATTCCCCTCTAAAACCATGTTCATCCCCTCTAAAACCATGTTCATTCCCCTCTAAAACCATGTTCATTCCCCTCTAAAACCATGTTCATCCCCTCTAAAACCATGTTCATCCCCTCTAAAACCATGTTCATCCCCTCTAAAACCATGTTCATCCCTCTAAAACCATGTTCATCCCCTCTAAAACCATGTTCATCCCCTCTAAAACCATGTTCATCCCCTCTAAAACCATGTTCATCCCCTCTAAAACCATGTTCATTCCCCTCTAAAAACCATGTTCATCCCCTCTAAAACCATGTTCATCCCCTCTAAAACCATGTTCATCCCCTCTAAAACCATGTTCATTCCCCTCTAAAACCATGTTTCATCCCCTCTAAAACCATGTTCATCCCCTCTAAAACCATGTTCATTCCCTCTAACACCATGTTTATCCCTTCTAACACCATGTTCATCCCCTAAAACCATGTTCATCCCCCCTAAAACCATGTTCATCCCCCCTAAAACCATGTTCATCCCCCCCTAAAACCATGTTCATTCCCCCCTAAAACCATGTTCATCCACCCTAAAACCATGTTCATCCCCCCTAAAACCATGT
Organism: Brachycybe producta; assembly: GCA_036925085.1. Lineage (NCBI taxonomy): Eukaryota > Metazoa > Arthropoda > Diplopoda > Playtdesmida > Andrognathidae > Brachycybe > Brachycybe producta. Next base: position 5,555,755 of record JAUPFP010000010.1, on the reverse strand, counting down.
TCATCCCCCTAAAACCATGTTCATCCCCCTAAAACCATGTTCATCCCCCCTAAAACCATGTTCATCCCCCCTAAAACCATGTTCATCCCCCCTAAAACCATGTTCATCCCCCCTAAAACCGTGTTCATCCCCCTAAAACCATGTTCATCCCCCTTAAAACCATGTTCATCCCCCTTAAAACCATGTTCATCCCCCTTAAAACCATGTTTATTTATTTAAAGTATGTTCATCCTTTTATTTCACTCTGTTCATCCCTTTAAAATGTGTCCATCCATAATAGTGTTCATTCAATTATATATGCATTCTGTGTTGGGTTTTAGTTACTCCAATGTTCATCCTGTTCGTTCGTTCATCTTTTTATCCTGACCCAGTTTCGTCTGCTAACTGCTTAGGGGCCATCTTTTGGCCTATTGCCACTAGAGGTGCTTATTGGACACATGGCTCATTAAAACAATTTCTTGGATAGTCAATGAGCCATATGTCCAATAAGCGCATCTAGTGGCTGTAGGCCAAAAGATGGCCCCTAAGAAGTTAGCAGACGAAACTTTAACACAGAACTCTGGGAAAATCGCCCCACAGGTAAGTTTTTTTTGCCGTTTTCTCGCAAATTAACCGCTCAATTTTCGTGAATTTTTGATAAAATAAAGAAAAAAGTACGTAGTTTCCCATCCATGCATTATTTTTTTAATATTTCCCATTGTTTTTTTATTTTTGATGTTTTTTGCTGAACGTTGCTGTTAAACCGAAAATTTTAATATGGACGCCAATATAGATTTCGATACGTCGGTAAGTTCTTTTGCTTATTTCTTGCAAATTACTTCCACAATTATCGCGAAATTTTAAAAAAATAAAGATAAAAATAGGTACTTTTTTTAATTAATCATTGTGTAATTAAATATTCTTCCCTTGTGTTATTCAAAAAATTCCCACCAATTATTCAGTGTAGGTTTCAGAAAAAAAACATTGAAAACAAACAAACAACGAGGGACATTAAGAAACCAATGACTTGTGAAATAACGTACTTTTTTCTTTATTTCTTTAAAATTTCACGATAATTGTGCAAGTAATTTGCAAGAAATAAAGAAAAAGAACTTACTGACTTATCGAAATCTCCATTGGCTTCCATGTTAAAAGTTTCGGTTTAACAGCAACGTTCAGAATAAAACATCAAAAATAAGAAAACATCGTGAAATATTAAAGAAGTAATGCAAGGACGTGAAACTAAGTACTTTTTTTCTTTATTTTTTCAAAAATTCACGAAAATTGGACGAGTAATTTGCGAGAAAACGGCAAAAAAACTTACTTGTGCAGCGATTTTCCCATAGAGTTCTATGTTAAAGTTATGTCTGCTAGCTACTTAGGGGCCATGTTTTGGCCTACTGCCACTAGAGGCGCTTATTAGACATATGGCTCACTTCTTATTTGTGATAAATTAAAAGCCTATAATTATTATATATATAATATCCCAGGTCTGTGTGCGTGTGTAGTAACAAAAACCATTGAAGCATGTCGGAATTTATATAAATTTGAATAAATGAACCGTTTTTTTTTTCAAGGTCAACTATGTGTTGAACTCTTCCTATAGAAAGTGTAGAAGGGGGGGGGGGGGGAGAGAAAAGTGGGAGGGGCTGACTGAAATTGAAATGAAAGGAGTAAAAAAAAAGGAAAAACGGGAATTTTGCTCCCGTCATTTTTGACGGGTTACCCCACTAGTTAAAAATTATATTAATGAAACGTGATGAAAATGTCATGTCACTTAATAAAATCTATAATGTATAAAAATATAATATAAAAAATGTTTTAGTCTCATTTTTAGGTTTTACTGTCAATAAGTCGTGAAGAAAACGACATAGCCTTGCATATAACACTTGCATTTAATTTACGCCCTCTTCGTAACACCCCTAAAATTTACTATTAGTCTGGAACACACCGTTCTACCCGGCAAAATACACAAGTAAATTCCCAGGTTCAGGTTAGATAATGTCTTTATTCATAGCACAATACCATCCCTTAAGTGCGATACTATTTATCCGCCTGTACTTAAAATTAATAGTATTATTTTAAACACTCCAAACGCCTTACGAAACCTTACCATTTGAGCTGTTACGTAGCGTCCAAATTATGAAAAAATGAAAATCCTGAACTGCAAGAGACTCACGAAAATAACACAAATCCACAATGCAAAAAACTTCACGCTAACAAGTTACGACCAAAGCCCGAGAACAATAAAAAAAAATTATAAAATATGCTATCTCATTTTAGATCCGGATGTGACGCGTACAACATAGAGAGTGTAGAGGAAGAGTCCTCACTCTACTGTCGGCACTTTGAAGTGTGTGTATATCGATTAGCTCCTCCCTTTCTGGCATCAGCGCCAACGTTTCAAGCGGCCGATGAGCGGTGCAGACGACAATCTATAATATTACCATAGAGAGTAAAGAGACCAAGCATTCACTCTCTGAAAAATGTGTGCAAAATTGGGTGGAGCTTAAAATGGCTAATACACTACCGCCGCAATGTGACCAATGAGCAATGCAAACAAACATATCTGTGGTTGTTATGTGATCATTAAGAATTATTTTCGTTTTCTTCAAGCAAATCTTAATAAAAAGGTAAAATATAATTAAAAACTGGACAATTAGTAAGATATATTAAAACCATTTTTATACATAATTAACGATAAACTTTTTACAGCTGTTTGAAGATTTATTTTTCATTAACATTTAATGAAAAGCATAAAATAATGTGGCAACCTGGTTTGCCCAATCAAAATTTTTGATTGAGCAGACGAACTCTCTTTGGTGGTCTGCCTGACAGCTTGCAGTAGGCTGTTAGGTCTGATGCCATCTTGGTGCCAGCAGACCTCTCATCATAGGAGTCAATGGGTGAGAGATCAGAAGTGACTACTGTCCCCTCACGGTGGAGTTGCCTGGAGGTATAAATGGTCTAGTCAGCCATTTGTTCTAGGCAGTGTGTTGTAGGCAGCCTTTGACTAAGGATCTTCATGCAGGAGGCCAAGGAGACCTCCTTTGTTCTTGTTTTGCCTTTGTGGATTCATGGGGGCTGGATCTAACCCTGCTTGTTTTATTGAAAGTGTTGAATAAACCACTATATTTTTATTTAACTTTACTTTGGTGTCCTGTGTGCTCATTGGGGAGTTACCGCATTGAGGGGGGAGTTCTGGGAATTCAACCATCCTGTATCGGCCGGTAACTTATGTCGGCTCGCGGTGGAAGAGGTTCCTCCGCGATATTCTCATTGTGGTGGCAGATCGTCCGTCGTGTCCGGCTAGAGAGACTCCGGAAGAGTCTGTGTTTGCCACATCAACCGTGGAGAGGGCTGCTATGGGTACGATCCTGTCCCCGTGTAGAGTCTGTGGCCGGGTAAGTTTTGAAAACGTTTCTTCAATGGTACTAAAGTTACCCGAGGTAATGTAACGGACCAGTCGGGTCAATACATTTGGTGCAGGCACCGGGTAACTCGTACCCAGCCTCTTGCATGGTTAAAGACCGTGGATTTGAGGCAGGGAGTTCCTCTGGACGTTCAGCAACCGAGAGTCCAATTGGTGGCACCCACGGATGCTGACCCTTATGCTGATACTTCGGGGAACCAGAGCAGGGCACCACGGCGGGAAAGTACCACGCCATGGATGCCTGCTCCGGCCATCCCATTGGAGATCCAGGTGTTTGGTTTCTTTAACCCAGTCCACTCGTTTATTCGGTTTGATGAACGAGAGGACATGACGCCTTTTCTCCAACAGTTTGTAGCCAAGGCTAGGGCTCAGTGCTGGACGGACGAGGTCAGGTGCAGCTTCTTTACGTACCTGCTCGACGACCCGGCTGAAGAATACTATGCCAGTTTGGTAGAATTTCAGCTGGACCTGACCTGTCCGGAACTAAAGGAGGCCATGTTCCAGCATTTCGAAACAATGGTGCAGGGGCCGACCGAGTTGCTCCATGCGTTCTACTGGCACTTTACTGAGCTGGCAGAATGAGTTTCTCCTCATAAGGATGAGTCTTGTCGACTCCTCCGATTTAAGAAGAAACTGCAGCTAGCGATCCTCAGACCGCTCTGGGGATCGAAGGCCGAGACGGTGTATGTGTTCACCGTGGAGGCAATGTTGGTCGAGGCCGACATGCTGACGGTGGATGAATTGCCTGCTTGTACCTTGATGGTACCAGAGACCAAGATTATGGTCAAGGCCTCCGGTACTGTGGCACAACCCAAAGGCTCTGCTAAGTCTTCTTCCAACCCTTCTGATGCGAAGGCGACTGTTCCATCCAATATGGACAGAGCGACTGCCAAGATCGGAGGGAAAAAAGGTAACAAGACTAGGTGGCGGAGCCAGGGTGGAAATAAGTCCACAGCAGCACCGTCTAGGGTTGGTCAAATGGCTGGAGGTGGAGGTCCCACCCAGAAGCAACCAGGTCCTTGCTACAAGTGCAACCAAATGGGTCACTTGAAGAAGGACTGTCCAAAGGCTTTAGCCCAAGGACAGGTTGCCAGGGTGACACCTGGTGGAAGCCAGGCAGTGCCGTACAGGGCGGGTCTTGTACGATGGACAGATGTTCTATCTGCCTGTTGCCAGAGACAATGGTGCACCATCGTTAAACCAGGTCAACTGCAGCTCAGTTCTGCAGTGACAGGTGCCGGCACCTGTCACTGCAGAACTGAGCTGCAGTTGACCGGGTATGCTTAAAAACTCAGGTGTCCGGCAAAGCCGGCTAAGTGAGGAAGAGACGTATCTTCGGGCAGTGTCCAAGTACATGGGAATCCTGTATTGAGCTGGGGTGCCTCTGGCAAGGTCTGCAGACCCGGAAATTACCCGTTGGGTGTTTCCAAAGCCATGCCCCACATTGGAAGCTGCGCTGGTCCAACTGGAGAGTTGGGTGGCACCTTTTTTTCCCTGTTTGCAGGGGAGAATGTTCGAACGGTATGGGCTTTACGAGGGCTTCAGGCATTGGTGTGCCCATGCTGTTGCTTGTATGCTGGTACCCAGATCCTTGAGCATCTGGTACAACCATCCTTTGCGAACAGGAAGATGGATGAGTCTCAGAAAAGTAATGTCGGGCAACGACGGCTGCCTATTCCTGAATTGCAGAGCCGTGCTTATTTGCGTGGGGCACCACGTGTTCTGGTGTCGATGAACGATCGGCTGGTTGAGTCAATCGTCGACACCGGGGCCGAGGTATCGGTCATGAGCATGTCGGTGGCACACGAGATGGGGTTACCGGTGCAGGAGGTTAGCCGCCCCTCATGCCTTTGTGGCATTTGCGGGTACTCCATCGTGATAGAAGGAATCATGTATGTGGATATGGCAATCCACAGGAGGTCCATCAGAACCCATCTTCTCCTCATTGAGGGGGAAGGAGAAGCCATAATAGATGTTGAACTGGCTTCTCGGTTTGGGTTGATGTTGGATGTCATGAGCCGGAAAATATATTTCCGTGAAGACATCTGGACCACACATCCAGATGCTCTTCATGCCGCACTGGAGGATCAGGCTTTGCAGGGTACTTCGGTACACCAGAGGCATTGGCGAAGCTTCATGATTCTGTGGAGCCTCTGCTACTCCCTAATTTCGGGATACCAGAAGGCATGCCTGCAGATGTTGGAAATGTGGATGGCTGGGTCGACATTGTGTCGCCTGAACTCGCTGAGACCAGTTCTCCAATTTGTAGCGGGGATGTTTGTTCCCTGTGACTGTTGGAGAATGTATAGCTATCAGCTCATGAGCGGAATGTAGTTTCCGTGAGCTTGGTAGAGCAAGCTGGCCATGGACAGCTGCTCTTCGTAGAGCCCCATTGTAAAGCCTTATCTGGCCATGGTCTGTTGGCGGTGGCAGAGATTGCCAAAGCCACAGAGGAAGGCACTTATGAGATATGGCTTGAGAATGTCACCGACGTACCCATTGCCCTGGAAACAGGAGAGGGTGTGGCGACAGCTCAAGCTGTGGAGGCAGCCTTTGTGGTTTGACTGGATGTCCATCCAAGTTGAGAGGGGGAGATCCTACTCATGGAGATGGCCGGACATGGGGCTTCTGCTTAAGTTGATAGGGGCGACCGGTAAAGGTCGTCTGGTCCTCTGCCCGGAAGTGAAACCCACTCTTGAAGAGTGTCTTCAAATTGGACCTAGTCTGAAGCCTGAGGAGGCAGCACAGCTTTGGGAGTTCATGCTGGAACACCGAGATCATTTCGCATTCGATTATATAGAACTGGGGGAAACCCTGCTCACCGAACATACGATTGATACCAGTGGGTAACCTCCGCTGCGAGAGGGATTGCGAAAAACCGCTCCTGCGGCACGTGCAATCGAGAGAGAAGAGGTAGTGAAAATGTTGGATGCAGGGGTAGTCCAACCTTCGCATAGTCCCTATGCAAGCCCTATCTTACTTGTTCGCAAGAAGGATGGTGGCTTTCATTTTTGTGTGGACTACCAGAGACTGAATGCACAGACAAAGGCAGGTCAGTACCCGCTACATCGCATCGATGATGCCCTCAATTCACTAGCCAGAGCAAAGTATTTTGCAATCCTGGACCTTGCTAGTGGTTACTGGTAGGTCAGGATGGCGGAGAAAGACATTGAGAAGACAGCATTCATTTGATCTCAAATTCTGTTTGAGTTTCGAAAAATGCCTTTCGGACTCCAACCACAATGCAAAGAGCGTTAGACCTCTTGTTGGTGAGAGAGCTGCTTGGTGTACCTGGATGGAATTATCGTCTTTGGGAACACCTTTGAGCAGTTTCTTGAACGCTTAGGTACTGTCCGGAGACTTACGAGGGGCATAGCTGAAACTCCAGCTGAAGAAGTGTTTCTTCTGGTTTGATAAGGTCAAATATCTCGGTCACATTGTTAGTGCCAAGGGAGTAGCTCCGGACCGGTACTCGTGAGAGCAGTTGAAGAGTTCAGTGTCCCAACAACGGTGACCGCCGTCCGAAGTTTTCTTGGACTGGCCGGCTACTACTGTAGGTTCATTAAGGACTTCGCCAAGGTCGCAAGACCACTGCATGATCTGACCAGGAAGGATGCGTCCTTTGACTGGTCGGAGCAGTGTGGTCTAGCGTTCGAGCGGTTAGATGCATTTTTAACCGAAGCACCGGTGCTCACCGTGTATGATCCACGTGGTGAGGTGTTAATTCACACCAATGCTAGTGGGTACGGTCTAGGTGTCGTAGTATACCAGAAGTTACCTGAGGACAAGGCTCCTCTGGTTCTGGCCTATGCTAGCCGTCTCATGAAGGGACCGGAAACACGGTATAGTGTCACCGAGCAGGAATGCTTGGCGATCATGTTTGCCGTGGGTAAATTCCGACCTTACATCTTTAACCGAGACTTTGTGATCGTAACAGATCACCATTCGCTTTGTCATTTGCAGACTGCCAAAAGCCTGCAAGGCAGGTTGGGGCGTTGGCAAATACAGTTGCAGGAGTACCAGTATAAGATTCAGTTTAAGAAGGGGAAACTTCACGAGGATGCTGACTGCTTGAGTCGGTATCCGGTGAATGAAGTTGTTGATCCTTCTTTGCCTGAACACGTTGAGGCAGACGTGGGTGAGGTGATTTACCGGATCCGGTCTGAGGTGGATTGGGTAATGGAGCAGGCCAACGACAGTTGGTGCTCCAAGGTGAAGCGTGAGCTCTTCACCGACCCACCTCGAACTTAAGGTTCAAGTTCTTGGTGGCAAACAGGTTGCTGTATGCCATCAAATCCGTACAGGATCGCACTAGAACTGTGTTGGTTGTGCCGAGGTTGTGTCAAGCCTTCTGCTTGCGGAAGTTGCACGATAGCTCCGAAGCTGGTCACTTCGGAGTGTACAAGACATATCAACGGTTACGTACTCATTTTTAATGGTTATGTCATGCTTGTTGTGTCAGAGAGTATGACAGTTTGCAAGAGCTCAAGGATTCTTGCATCCGATAGTTCCAGAGTACCCAGTTCATGCATGGGGAATGAACTTCGTTGGGCCATTTCCTGCATCCATGTGTGGAGTCACCTATGTATTGATCATGGAGGACTACTTTACCCGGAACGGCATGACGAAGGTAGTATGGAGGGCTACGACCACTTTTGTTGTCAAGTTCCTGAAAGATGAGATCTTGTTGGTGTATGGCACACCGACAACTCTCATCTCGAATCGTGGTTCCCAGTTCTGTAGCAAAGTTTTGCGAAAGTTCAGGGAATGCTATAATATAGCGCAGCACCACATGATGACGTACCTTCCGCAAACTAATGGGCTTACGGAGCATAAAAATAAAACCATGATGGAAACTATCAAGTATTACCTTAATCCCCTCAAGGACCAACATGATTGGTTTAAGAAATTACGGCCCGCCGTGTGGGCCTACAACACTGCGGTGCAGGAGAGCACAGAAGTGTTGAAGTTGTTGTTTGGCTACGAACCAAGGTTGGAGATTGATAATCTCCTTCCTAACAGTCCGGTCTGCAACTTGCCTGACCAGCAAGCCGTGGAGGAGCGTGCTCGTCAAAATTTGGCATCCACTCAGGCAAAGCAGAAGAGCCGGTATGACGCTGGCCGGGTGAAGCCACCCCTGTACCAGCCTGGTATGAAGTTCTGGATGAAGGATATGGCTGGGAAGCTCGGCCAAGCCAAGAAGTGGAACTTCGCTTAAAAGGCTGAACTGGGTACAGTGGTCCGGCAGGATTTCTGACCTAGTCTATGGGATAGAATTCGTAGATGGGTATGGTCGGAAGGTGCGGGACTGGTTTCATGTTGATAACCTGAAGCCGTACATGCCCACAAGTGGAATTCTTGAGGAAGATGGCCTAGGTGGCTCTGACACCTCTTCGAACTCCAGAGGGTCCAGTAATGCTGAGTCCCAGGCTGATAGGACGGTGGAGGATGATAATGTTCCTCCGGGACTGTCCAGTCGGCCTGGCTTGGTTAGGAGTCTACCGCCTCTGAGGCAGAGGAAGCACCTCAGCCCCGGTATAACCTCTGTCCGAGGAAACCGAAGGCTTTTGATGTGGTGCAAGCTTCCTCTGAGGCACCAGTGGACACTAGGGTTCTACAGGCACTTTATGAGTCCCTGCCCTGGTGGGAGAGAGCAGGCCGATCCCTGGAATGGGATGACAGCCTGGTACGGAGAAATAAATACTGGGCACCCAGAGACCCCTGGACAGGACCCCGCCTGTCTGTTACAAACAGATGGCGGTCACCCGGGGAAAACTGGGTGGAGAAATCTGTAATGTCCAGCTGCAGACTTGGTATTAAGTCTGCAGATGATATTTCAGACCGTAATGGCTCTCCTGCATCTTTTCCCTTAGATTCGTACCGTGTAGCTGCCCCTAAACAGGCAGATGGTGGTAGGATCTTTATGGAAACAGTGGTGGAGGCGGCTAATGATGTCTTAGTGGCAATGCGACCGCTGGTGGCCGTTCCTCCGGCGAGATTAGCAGCTAAGTGCCATCCTGTTTTAAAAAGAAAACAAGGATGGTCGTTTGCTGATAGTTGGCACCTTAGGCAGGTGTTTCACCGGAGTAAATGGAAAAATGCAGGATAGCTGGTTGCTAGTAGAAAACTAGTAGCTCCAGCAAACCGAAGCCAGCTAGAATTGGCTAGCATGGCTGAGGAAAGCCGGAGGCTGGGATGGACACAACGGAGGTTTCCGTGGTGCACATCACCAGGCAGTGGAGAGGCCGTTGTATCCTCTCTTCAGAGGACTCTTTGGAGTCAGAAGGGAGAGGAAAAGCATCCCCAGGTAAAAGTTTGATGACCGGATCTCGGGACGGTACTCCCACCGTTCAAGGGAGTCCTCCGGACGTTGACCCTTTGGGGAAATTGAAGAGGACCGACTTGATCGGTTAGACGAAAGTCGGAAGTACCAGACGCTATCAGAAGGTTTTCTGATGGCGGATGAAAAAAGTCCGGTGCTGCTAAGTATGCTGTGCAGATGAGGGCTCTTGCTGAGAGAGAGGCTCAGCTTGAGAGGATGGAAGCTGCCATGACGAAACTTACGCCGACAGTAGACCATCCAGCTGAGACCCTGGCTCATCCTGAGGGAGCCCCAGGGGCTGCCTGGCCTGTTAGCCAACCGTCTGTTACGGGTTCACCTGAAACAGCAGCTGGTGGTTCAAGCTGGCAGTCTGGAACTCCCAAGAAGGACTGGAAAAGGGAAAAAAAAGCCAACCAGCCTTCAGTATCCACTCCTATTAAGAGCACTCGTGATTGGTGGTGGGGGGTCAGGGACAGAAAAGTCCCCACCCTTTCACCCCACCAGTCTCCAATCATCCAGCGGGGGAAAAGGGCCAAGACCTCAAGTGGAGGTCCGGCAGGCTTCCCTGCTGGCAAGTGGAGTTATGAGGACTGTGCCCGGTACCACATGTCTCAAGTGGCGAAGTGCGAAGCCCGAATAGAAAAAGCTAAGCAAGTTGAATGCCGACAGGTGTTCAAGCTTCGGACCTCTCAGTTTCCGCCCCTGCAGGGAACTGAAGTCCGGAATCCGCTCGTAACAGGAGAACCTCCTGTCAAACATGGTGTCACACTTGTTGCAAGTGCCTCAACCACTGCTGGCCAACAGCGCCTAGGCACCTACATAAGGTGCAGGAGCTATAAACTGTTGGTGGCATGGGTCAGCTGACCCTTGCACCAGGAAAGGTGAATAATCCCCGGGATGAAAAAGGGTTTTTCGTGGTAGCACGACCGTCCTCAATTGTCAAGTCGGCTACGGAAGTCAACTCGGAGGCAATTACAGCTTCGGCTGGAAAGGCTTTGGTTGGGAAGTCCAGTCACTCAAAGGGGGCTAACCACCCTCCTAAGTCTGACTGGCCTGGTGAGTCTTTGAGCTTAGGTGCATCCAGCTCAAAGCATGGTAAACCTTCTTCCCAAAAGAAGAAACAGAGTATGGACAAAAGAAAGTCCAGGTATGGGAAGAAGGGAGTTCCATGACCTTCTGGTCACGAGTCCCAGGGGACGACTTCCAGAAGAGTTGGGACGGATGAGGAGGAGTACCAACACAGTGCGACCGTGTCGGCCGGGAACCAGCCAGACCACAGCCGTCAGGTGTTGACGGGGCGGACAGATGGTAGGTCTATGCGAGATGTTGGTCTTGGCATGCCTCCATCCTTTCTGCACGTGGTCACGGTACCAAACCTGCGGGTTTGGTCTGTGGGAACTCTCCACCAGGTCAGCTCGCCTTTAAATAGAGGCTGGGCAGCCCGGCGGGGACAGTAAATGTTCCTACCAAACGTGGTCCCATGCCTTCCATTGGAAGGACACCCTTCTCTCCGGTTCCCGACAAGGGGGTCTTTGCAACCCTTGGACCGGAAGAGCAAGCCAGGTCTCCCCAGCCCTTGGAGCCAGTCCACCGTATTCAGAATTTGAGGTCTTTCTGAATAACCATCTTAGTCTGTGGCAGGACCAGCCGGGAATGAAGGGGTTCCAATACCTTGGTTATTACCGTTTGGGAGAGCCACTCCCGGTACCATGGGTGCCGTTGTTGCCGTCATTTAGCATTCGATATGTGCTTGCTTTTGGCGGTAGAGACTTTCCGGTGTTGTTGGTCGTCAACCCGGTTAGGAGACGCTTTGCAATTTTGGATGTGGTGGGGACAGGAGCTGGATTAGTTTGTCTAGTCCAGCTCGTGGCACCATATGTCCAGTGTCTCCTTGGCTGCGACTTAGAAGAGATGGTTGGAGAATTTGTGACCCAACCACTATGCGGGAGCATGTCTGATCCCGCAGCCGTCCTCATAGATCTTCTAACAAGTCCCACCCTACGCCAGGGCCCGCAGCTTGCCACTCTGGCCATCAAAGTGTTTCGATGGCAGGAGGAGGTGAGGCTCAGGGGGACTGAGTTCAATATCAGAGGTGGGTGGCATAACACCTGGATGTGCGTGGGTATGTCGGTGGATATCAGAGTGGATGGGCACTCCGGTGATTCCACCGCTGATGAAGTCAGACTGAAACTGAGTGGGGGTCACAGGAGCAATTCTTTCTGGCTCGACGGACCTGACTCCGGGGCGGATCAGTGAAGTTGAGAGGATTGTGACAACCCAGTTTTGTTCCTTCTTTAATTAAAAGGAGCAATTCTAAATCTTGTTGTCGTCTGCTAGGCTGCTATAGCATGCAGCCAGGTGGAGCAAGCGGGGGGGGGAGTGACAGTGGAGAGGGAGAGGGGGGAGGGACAGTGTGTTTAACCCTTGGATGATGAGAAGATGTGCTTGTGCTTTGTGGTGGTGTGGCCAAGAGGCCACTAATCTTCATAATCATCTTTGTTCTCTGAAGGAGAGAATCATCTTTTTGTTATGTATTCTATTATTTATAGTAAGTGTTTATTTTTTGGCCAGCTGTTCGTTAATATTTGCAGGGCTTTATTGCAGTTCTATATGCTTTGCAAATGGCCCTCAAAAAAGGGTCATTGGATCGTATCTAATCTGGACATTCTTCTTGTCTCTCATCTCCTATTTCCCCAGATTTCCGATCTGTACCGGATCATGGGTTCAATACAGCTAAGGTATATCTGTTTTAACCCTTCTGGGTTGACCTCCCATTCGCTCCCGCATATGTAAAATATATAAATATGTATTCCTTTGATGTGACAGCCACTGAAATCTTGTGTCCTATATATCCTTCCCCTGTGCATAGACACAAGATTTCAGTGGCTGTCACATCAAAGGAATACATATTTATATATTGGAGAGATATAGTATTGGATATAAAAGTAAGATATCTTACTTTTATATCCAATACTATATCTCTCCCATCAAATTTAATCTTTGAGCATCTTGTAATGTTACTGGCTGGGAAGAATATCGCATTAGTCTTAATGATAAAGAACTGCAGCTTCGATTTCTCTGCCCATTGAAGGCATCTATCCAGGATTGGCTTCACTTTTGCCTCAATGGCTTTAACCAATTTCCTAGTTATGACCAACAGGATATCGTCTGCGAAGGCTTGCACTGCATCCCCTTTCTTAAGTTTGGGTCTTATCTTGTCGAAAAAACGTTTTCATAAAAACAAGCCACAATATTGGTTTTAGACAAGAACCTTGTTGGCACCCTCTTTTATCATTTGGACTGTTACCGTCCCAGACATAGCCGTCCTTTGCTCAAAAAAGGAGTTAATCAGCTGCTCCAGGTTCTGCGGGCATTTTATCCCTCAATTTTGATATAATATGTGGGTACGAAGCTGAGTTAAAGGCGTTACTTATATCAAGTGATATCACTATTGCATGAGACCTTTGCTTTTTGATCTTAATTTTTGTTAGTTATGAGTCTATTACCATTATGGTGCTTCAATCTTTCCTAAATCCAAATTGCTCTTTCGAAAGGTGCCAATTTTTTCCAGAGAGAAAGACAGTATTTTAGCGGAGAGCTGTACTTCTTGGTTCTTTCCTTCTTGATCCATACCACTCTTGCTATCTTCTAGACCATTGGGAATTGTCCTTCGGATAAGCATTTATTGCGACGAGGAGGAGTTTTATCGCCTGTAGCTGCTAGATGTTTAAGGACCATTGGGGGAATTTCATCTTCTCCGGGTGCTTTTGTCACATGTATTTCTTGGATTGCCATCTCTAACTAGCCTTCACTGAAGGGTTGTTCGTTAATGACCCCAGGGTTATATCTTGATGTGGTCTTCTCTTTTATTGCTCTTTGCTCTTTCGAGTGGTTACTTTGTTCATCTTGCAGAAAGTATTCGTCCAGCAGCCATCTCATGATGTCCTCTTCATCTCTAGTCCAATTCTCATCACTTTTTTTCAGTGTTGACAGCGCCTCACAGGAACGAGTTTTACCCACCAAAATCTCATTCGGCAAACTGAAGGGGTTTTCAGCTGCAGTGTTTTCGCAAAATAACTTCCATGATTCCACCTTTGTGGCGTTGATCTTCGTTTTGAACATTTGCTTTATTGATTTGTATGCCAGGTTTAGACCGTCCTTGGTTATTCCTGTCAGTGCTCTCACTTCTTTTTTCTTCCTCTTCTTAACACTTTCCTAAGGATTGTTATTTTACCTCCACTCTATAGCCCTGAAAGTCAAAATTCAAAATTTTGGAAAAGGGGAAGAAGTGAAAGTGTACAGCTTGGTTCAGGTTCCAGACAATGGTCTATTTGGGGAACCAGTATCCCTGTTTTGATCAAGTTGTGCCCCCCTATGTTTCTTGGTGTATTTTTATGTTATTGGCCTTGTTTAAAAAGTAAATTATTAGTTTCCTACCTTTTCTTGATGCTCGTTCAGATGTCCAGTTGATTTGGGGTTGTGGAGTTGATTGCTGAACTGGCACACACTTAAATTAAACACCAACTCAAATGATGATCACAAAACACTATGAAGTTTGCACACAATTTATTGTTTTAATTTGTAAACCAACCACAATTAATTATAATTCTGTATGTGTAAACCAAAATATTTTAAAGTTCTATTTGTGAAAGCAACAAAAATGATCTAAGAGTTCTGAATATGCAACCAAAATATTTTAGAGTTCTGAATGTGTAATCCCAAAATATTTCAGAGTTCTGAATGTGTAATCCCAAAATATTTCAGAGTTCTGAATGTGTAATCCCAAAATATTTCAGAGTTCTGAAAGTGTAATTAAAATATTTTAGAGTTCTGAAAGTGTAATGAAAATATTTTAGAGTTCTGAAAGTGTAATGAGAATATTTTAGAGTTCTGAATGTGTAACCTCAAAATATTTTAGAGTTCTGAAAGTATTACCAAAATATTTCAGAGTTCTGAATGTGTAAACTCAAATATCTTAGAGTTCTGAAAGTATTACCAAAACATTTCAGAGTTCTGAAAGTGTAACCTCAAAATATTTTAGAGTTCTGAAAGTATAACCAAAATATTTTAGAGTTCTGAAAGTGTAATCTCAAAATATTTTAGAGTTCTGAAAGTGTAATCTCAAAATATTTTAGAGTTCTGAAAGTATAATCTCAAAATATTTTAGAGTTCTGAAAGTATAATCTCAAAATATTTTAGAGTTCTGAAAGTATAACCAAAATATTTTAGAGTTCTGAAAGTGTAATCTCAAAATATTTTAGAGTTCTGAAAGTGTAATCTCAAAATATTTTAGAGTTCTGAAAGTATAACCAAAATATTTTAGAGTTCTGAAAGTGTAATCTCAAAATATTTTAGAGTTCTGAAAGTATAAGCAAAATATTTTAGAGTTCTGAAAGTGTAATCAAAATATTTTAGAGTTCTGAAAGTAATCTCAAAATATTTTAGAGTTCTGAAAGTATTACCAAAATATTTTAGAGTTCTGAATGTGTAAACTCAAAATATTTCAGAGTTCTGAATATGTAAACTCAAATATTTTAGAGTTCTGAAAGTGTAACCAAAATAATTTCTAAGTTAATCAAACAATACACTAGGTTCCTACAGGAAACTAGTATATTGTTTTCTTTTTTCTTGTAAAGAAAACTAAGTCCTTCTGATCCCTTTACAAACCGCTGGTATTCTTTTATCTCTCTCTCTCTCTCTGGCTGTAGACACTCTGCTTCAAAATCCAAAATGCACTGATTAAAATTGAAGATTTTAGCTCTGTTCTAGTTTCTAATTGGTTAACTTGGAATGATTTTCTGATCATTTAATTGGTCAACCTTATGATTGACACATGAAAGTATTTTGATTGACAGGGTAGACTAATGTGATATCCTATTTTAACAATGGTTAATACATTGTAAATACAGATGTGACCTTTGTTATAAAAGGTTAATTTAGGCATTAGTGTAACTGCCAGGTGTTAATATTACGATTAACAGGGCAGCGTAACATTATATCTTATTTGGATAGAAGCTACATTGAATTGTGAATCGGGCTGTGACCTTTATTATAAAAGGTTAATTTAGGTGTTAGTTTGCTTGATAGGTAACAATAGAATAATTTTATATCTTATTATGATTGACAGGCCATTTTAACATTTCCTCTTATGGTGACAGCAAATCTCATAAATTATTTTTGGGATCTTATTATTTCCACCCCCCCAGCCTAGTCACCATATAATATTTTGTTAATGTGATGCGTATGCCTATTGTAGTTAATTATTTCTTCTTTCTATCATCATTGTCTCACTTAAGGTGTTATATTACACCTTTTAACTTTTCTTTTTCTTTCTATTCACTTAAGGTGTTATATTACACCTTTTAGCTTTTACATATGACACACCTGCTATGACACTTGTTTACATTTTAAACTTTCTCTTTTTCTTCCCTTCATTTTCAGGTGTTATATTACACCTTTTTAGTCATACACCTGTTATGGATACTTTATATTTTATTTATAATTGTTTTTATTGTTTTTATTTAATTTAAATTTTTTGTAAATATATGAAAGTTTATGTTAGGTGTTTGTGTATATTGTAACACCTAACATCCCTACCCCCTAAATAATAGTTATTCCTTTCACTATCACTAAGAGTGTACTGTTATATTTTTCCAACTCAGTTTATTGCATTTTTAAATCACTTTCATATTGATTGTTTACCAATCGATTCATTTATGATTTATGCAATTTCAAACTTATTCCCAGGTCATCGACTTTCAGGTGTTATCTTATTCCATTTCTTTCTTTGCATTTTCTTGTTTACATGTTTTCCCTATGTCCCTATTTCTTCTCACCCTTTTATATTAATTAAACACAAACAACACATATCACACTAAAGTTTGATAATAAGTTCATTTTTTGAAGATTTCAGTTAGTGTTTGTAGGCTTGTCATCTGTGGATTGGTTTTTAGGAGTTGATGATCAGTTCAATCATCTTAGACGCATGATGCTCATCACACATGAGAACATAAAACACGATCCAATTAGGCACAGTCCAATAATGGCAGGTCCGTAGAGTAATGATTCCAGTTTTCTCATAAAGTTCGGAAGAAGTGATGAAATACTGATGTCATCTCCAGATGTAAATATCGCATTTGATGCAACACGAATGTCAGTGTTCTTTTGAAGGGTCACTTGTGGATCCTCGAAGCAACCATTGAAGGCCTCACATGATGTTCCAATTTTGGAATGAAGACACAATTTGTCTGTTATACATTTTTGATTAATTTGTATTTGTATTTCAAATACTTTTGCACTTGTTGTAAGGGTGAGAGATCGGGTGCTCATCGGGATATTTTCAAAGGTTATCATGGCTTCCCCTGGTAAACATGTACTTAATGCTTCAATTTCTAGTAAGGCTAACATGGAACAAGAATAACAACCCTGGTGTGAGATAATTTTCACAATACGAGGGCAAACACGATGTGTGTTTATGATTACATTGTATCTTTCAATTGTAAGAAAAACTACTGCAGGACTTGAAACTATTAATGTGGATTTCAATTTGCTTTCACTATCTAGAAACATCTTATTATTTGTTAGTGCTAAAGGCACTAAATTTCTTTTACTTTCAATCATTACTTCTAAATATGATTGCTGTTTTGTGCATGTCATTTTAGTCTCATAAAAACTGCATTCTACCATTCGTTTTTCAAATATAAAATCTTGTGCAACAGCTTCTCCAGCTTGTACATCACCAATTTGTCCTCTCATAGGCCTTGAAAATTCAGCTGCAGTGTCTAAGTAAGCTTCTTCTGGATTTCCCACTTTTACTATTAAATGTTTTGATATAATGTCTGTAGCTTGATCAAATGTTCCTACAACTTCAATATAAAACTGGTCTGATACATTTTTAGATACTTTTATGGAATATTTGGTTTCTGTGTCATTATTTTTGAAAGTTGCTAGTATTTTTGGTTGACATTTACTGCTGACAATTTTCCTCACTTCATACACCTCTTTATACACTGGTTTTAGGTACCATCTATAGTGATGACAAGGCTGACTGTCTGCTATAAAACAAGAGCTACCAGAATCTCCTGGGAAGCAATCAGTTATTCCAGGCCAATCTAATGCTTCTGGTGTTAACATTTCAAATTTGTAATCGGGATGACAATGATCTCCCCATCCACAATATTTGTTTTGTGGACAAGCCACTTGATTCAAAGTGAACAATTTTGTTGGAAAGGTGTAATATAATCTTTCAGTTCTCCATTCACAATCAACACTTTCAAATGTTATTTCTAAACTAGCAATATTGTTGGTCTGTAAGCCACAAACATGCTGTGTATTCAAGATTTGTCAAAGTTATCTGCATTGAAGTTGCTAGGGCACATGTTTTACCTTCTTTGGTTTCTTGACATTCAGTTATTTGTGATTTTATTATTTTGAATTCTGTACATCTTGCTTCCATTCCAGAAACAAGACTCAATATTATTCCCACCAAAATAATAATGGTTAGCATTAATGGTTTCACATTACTTTGTGGACGTAATGTACCTGCTTCTAATTCATTATAATGGCTTTGTACTTTTTCTACTTGACCTTTTATTTTTCGTCCGCTAGCAACACCGATAACCATCGAAATCTTCAAACACTTTTTTGCACAATGATATAAAAATACAACACACATTACAAAAGTACATAAGAAGTTCCAGATAGTTTTAACTACTGCTTTAACATATAAAATTACAATACTGGTTAATATTATCAATATTATAACAATTGCATAGGTTAAATATGATGGCATACATTGTAGATTATATAAAAACTCATAACATATTATACATTTTATTCTTTGGCAAATATTTTTACCTTCCACATGGAATTTGCCTTCCATCATATTACCTTTTTTAGATATGAAGATAATATGAAGTGTGCCAGATTCCATTGCAAATTCAGGATTTATTATCACCTGTTTTGTTTTTCCCACATGTGAACTTCTTTCTATTCCGTCTTTTCTGATTATTACAGTGCCTTCTGCACTAACCGTTATGACGGGATCATTAAATTTAATAAAGTTCACCCCATCCTCAATTTTGAATGCATCCATTCCCAGTAAATTTCGCCCATGCCGACTGTTTCTTTTTGTGGCTGATTCAGACACATTGAAATAACATTCTCGATATATTATCTCAAATTGGTCTGTTTCAAGTCCTTCTTTATTCACATGCACTAGTTTAGTGTCCGCATTAACTAATTCGCAATGACAATCCTTTTTTATTGTTGCGCATTTTTGAGTTTGCTCACAATACTGAGGAGTCCCAGAACATGTATTATTATTTGAACAACTGCATAATAATCCTCTATTTTCGCATTTATAGATTGCGCTATGTCCATGTTTTGCTTCTTTTTGCTCTATTTTAAATTCAACTGCTTGTTCTACTTCTCTATTATTTTTTTTTATTTTTGTTACCCATTTTGTAATGCATTCCCTGCAACCATTTTTTGGACATATGTTTTCAGCATAGTGGCTTGCATCATGCTTCGCTAGCAACTTACATATTTTTTCTCCATTTTTCCAGTTGCATACTTCTATCTCATAGATACTTCGTAATTCCACTGTTATGGTAAACAGCAATAAGCATCCAATAACTTTTAAGATCGCCATTTTGTCTTGGAGTCTTCTTTTCTCTCCTTTGGATTTTATCTGTAACAAAATTATCTTGTCTTCCAAACTATGATAATTACGTTTTCTTTTTCAAAAAATTTTTTTTTCAATGTTTTTCTAGTGTTTGTTTCCCTTCTTTTTGCTTAAGGTTATGTGGTGTAAAGTGGGATTCTTATTTAATCTATCCTTATTCATCACGGGTTTTATTTCAGTCTTTCTATAATACTCAATAGTTTAAATACCTTTTCTAAAGCTGTGTCTGCATAATTACCTTTAGGTTCCTCTTGGGCTTCTCCATTACTTGTTTGTTCTGGCAGGCTAGCCTCTTCATTTGTTGCTTTTGTTATTTCTTTATTAGCCTCTATTACAGCATTTGTTTCTACTCTACTTGTAACATTATCTTCTTCATCTGCACTTTCTTTATCTCTACTGCGATTCAAAGCTTGTCTTAATCTTTCTCTAAGTCTTGCTAAACTTATATCCATTTCATCTTCTGATTCTCCTGGCTCAACTCTAGGTGGGTCTGGTAAGTTGGGTAATACCTCTGTTCTAGTCACATGTTTTCTGGTTCTTTTAGGTAAAGATTCTGTGAACTGTATGGGACCCTTGCTTCGTAATCCATACTGACTTGTTGTGGGTACGGAATCAGTGTTCCGAATATTTCCCTGTGGTTGGTTTGCCATCGGTTTTGGATTTGAATCAAGTTCAGGATTTACCCCATAATCAGCATTATTTTCATCATTCTCTGAGCTTGAATCACTGGTACTACTAGTTTTCTTAGAAATTACAGGTTGGTTTTTTATATTTCCTACCCCCTGGGCTGTTCCATCATCTTTATTTTGGTTTTCCCATGGATTGTTACTTTTTACTACCCTCAATCGCTCTTCATGTACAATTTGCACATCTTTATTTTTGTACATGTGTTTAATTTCAAAATTAACAGGGGATATCTGTCTAATCACTCTATAGGGTCCTTTGTTTAACCTAGCTAATTTTTTTGTCTTACCTTGTGCTACTTGTGGTATATACAAGTAAACTTTGTCTCCTATTTGTATTCCTTTATTTTTTCGTTTTGAACTCTGATATTGTATCTGTTTTTCTGCTGAATTTTCTAGACTTTGTTTTGCTATTTCATGTATTTTTTGCATACGGTTTGCAATTACTTTCCCATAATCATCAACATTGTAAACAGGTTTAGGTTCTTCAGTAAATAAGTCAAAAGGTAAATTCATATCCTGACCAAAAAGTAAAAAATATGGTGTTTCTTTTGTGCTTGAATGCATTGCACTTCGGTATGCCATTAACACTAATGGAAGTTCTTCATCCCAATTTCTTTGAGAGTTTTCGACATAATGTGACAACATTGTCGTTAAAGTTCTGTTAAATCTTTCTACCAAACCATCTGTTTGTGGATGATAAGCAGTGGTAAAAGTTTTCTTAATTTTAAATGTTTCACACAGATTTTTTATTATTTCTGAGGTGAAATTTGCACCTCTATCTGTTATAATGGTTTGTGGACTCCCATATCTTGTAATTATTTCTCGCACGAGTAAGTTTGCAATAGTTTCTGCTTTTTGGTCTGGTATCGGAAAAGCTTCAGGGTACCTGGTTAAATAATCACATATTACTAAAATGTATTTGTTACCATTTTGTGTGGTGGGTAGAGGACCTAGTATATCCATACCAATTCTTTCAAAGGGTTTGGATGGTGCCGGGAATTTACATAATGGACTTTTACCATGCGGAATTTTCTTTTGGTTACAAGAAATACAAGCTTCACAATACTCTTTTACATCTTTCTTCAATGTTTCCCAGAAAAATCTACTCTCAACTTTACTAATTGTTTTTTCAATTCCAAAATGTCCTGCACTTATATTGTCATGACACATTTGCATAACATAAGGTCTCTTGCATTTTGGCACAACAATTAAAGATCTATCATTTGACCTTTTAACTAACCATCCTTTTCCGTTCAAAGACATTTGTAATTTTTCAACTTTATTTTTCGCTTTTTGATCAATGGGATATCCATACAGAAATTCTATGTATCCCTTAAGTTCTGGACAAGTTTCCTGTTCTTTAGCTACTTCTGTTTCTTCCCAACCTTCTAATTTGTTTAGTGTATTCATCTCAATAATATTTGGAGGATTTCTGCTTAATGCATCTGCATTGGTATTTTCTTTACCTTTTCTGAACATTACTTCAAAGTCATACTGTTGCAATTGCAAAGCCCATCTTGTCAACATGGCTTTGTCCTTTTTCATAGTCATTAAATATCTCAAAGGCTGGTGATCTGTAATAAGAGTAAACTTTCTACCCATCAAATAATATCGGAAATAATTTACTCCGTATACGCATGCTTAAAGCTTCTTTCCACGTAGTGGAATAATTTTGCTCTGACTTGGTGAGTTTCCTGCTTGCATAAGATATTGGGTGCAATTGACCGTCAATTTTCTGCTCAAGGATGGCACCAATTGCTTCATTACTTGCATCAGTCGTTAAATAAAAATGGTTTTCAAAATTAGGCATTATTAATACAGGATAGGTTGTAAGTTTCTTCTTCAGATTCTCAAAAGCCTGTTCACACTCTTCTGTCCATACAAAAGGAGTGTCTTTAGATAACAATTTTGTTAAAGGACTTGCTAGATTGGCACATTTTGGTATGAATTTTCGGTAAAAGTTCACCAATCCTACAAAACTTTGTACTTTCTTTACACTTGTGGGTCTTGGGAATTTTTCTACTGCTTCTACCTTTTTACCACCTGGTTGCATCTTTCCTTGTGTGAAAGTGTGACCCAGATAGTTGATTTCTTTTTGCAAGAAAACACACTTTGTAGGTTTTGCTTTCAAAGTTGCCTTTCTAAGTCTCTGGAATACTTGGTTTAATCGATCAAAATGTTCATCAATCGTGTTACTGTACACAATAATGTCATCCATGTATACAAAACAAATTTTACCTTTTAAGTCACTTAATACAGTGTCCATAAGTCTTTGGTATACGCTCGGAGAGGTTTTTAGTCCCATTGGGCATCTGTTGAATTCATAATGGCCAAATGGTGTACTAAACCCAGTTTTGGCTTTATCCTCTTCTTTAACAGGTATCTGATAAAATCCACTAGCTAAATCAAGGGTAGAAAAATAAACTGCTTTTCCTAACTGATTACTTACACTTAGAAGCTCTGGTAATGGGTATTTATCACTGACAACCTTTAAATTCAATGCTCTATAGTCTATTACAAGTCTTTGTCCCCCATCGGGTTTTCCTACTAACATACATGGAGCTGAATAAGGACTCATAGAATTTCTAATAATGTCAGCATCTAATAACTCATTAATTTTGTCTTTCATTATTTCTTCTGATTTTTGAGGCAACTTGTAGGGTCGTATAAAGACTGGCACCTGATCCACCATATGAATTTCTTGTTTAACAAGTGGTGTTGGCTTGAGTTCCTTAAGCGATCCTGCAAATACATCAGCATTTTTGTTTAAAAATTCTGCTAATTCATTTTTATATTTATCTTCTACTTTTTCTATTAGTTCCATAATCCATTCTTTATTTCCCTGTTTTTGCATCAAATTTATCATGTTCATCTTTTCATTGTTTAGAGTTTTTACCTGCTTTCCTTTGTAGTTAATAACGTCAAATGTAGGGTCGTAGGTTAGTTGCAACTGTTTAATCACATCAATGCCGAAAATCATTTGATATTTCTTTGGCAATTCTTCTAAACTTACATATAAGGGTACCAATTCCACTTTATTTGCTATAATTCTAATAGGTATTTCGTATAATCCTGTTGTAGGAAAAGGTGTACCATTTGCAGTAGTAATTATAACATTAGAGTGATCTGTTATGGGCCTTACACATTTTGGACTTTGTCTCTTTATCTTCTCGAATAGAGTTTTTGTTATAACTGATATTCCTGCTCCTGTGTCATATAAAATTTTGATAAGATTATTTTTAGACTGAGCCAAGAAGATGGGACTTTGTGTAGTCTCTATAATGTTTAGTGTGACGCGTTTTGCATACGATCTCCCCCATTGACGCGTATAAATCTGTGGAGGAGCTGTTAGTTTTCCGCCCTTCTCCCTCCTTGATTCTGTATCCCTTGTCTCCCTTGTTTCATTTTCTGTCTACAATCTCTAGCATAGTGACCAATTTTCCCGCAAGCATAACAAGTAATGGGTGCTGTATTTGGTTCTTGGGTTCTTCTCTGACCCCAACAATCTCTAGCTATGTGGCCCTTTTTTCCACAATTATAACATCCTTGTGAAGTACTTGGCCCTCCCCTTTGTGAATTAAAAGCATTGGGTATCCCACCTATGAGTCGAAGGTTTGTAGGAGTACGTGAATACCAATTTGCCTGCACATAACCCTGTCCCTTCCATTTTGGTGTTGGTGTTCCTTGGTTAGGAGGCAAAAATCTTGGTGGTGTCAATTTAGCCCAACACTCATTTGCATAATGTCCCTTTTTGTGACAATGGTAACATTCAACATCTTTCTTATCTAGTTTTTTTAAATTTGTGTTTTTCTTATCATCTTTTGATTCAAGTTTAACTGTTGTGTTTTCCCCGTATTTTTGCTCTAATACTGCCAAGTCCTTTTTAGTTTGAATTTCAACCTGTTTAATCTTTTCTTCTAGCTTTTTTACCACATCATTTTCACCATTTTCAGTGTCAAGTGCATTTAACCCATATCTTGCATGCACTAACTTTTCATTTTCCTCTTCTGCCAAGATGATTCGGATTGTTTCTTGTAGATTAGTTGGATTTCGAGACAACACAAACCTCTTAATTCTGGGCTGTAACCCTTTTATGATTTGGTTTTGAACCATACCATCTCGAATAGCTATTTGATCTATGGTTGGATTTTCCTCTGTAAAGGCTCTACCTCGAGTTTTTACCCTTGAAATGTATTCTATGGCACTCTCGGTACTGCTTTGCTTTTCCTCTAAAAATTTCTGCATGGACACTAACTTAGGCTCTAGTGGTTCAAAACGCTGGATCATTAATGCTTTTAGCTCTTCTAGTCGTGTTAGCTGTCTTACCTCTGGGTGATCTCTTAAAAGTTCTGCAGCAGGACCCCTACATTTTGATTTAATTAAGATGATTTGAAATTCTTCTGTCCGATTAGCTATTCTAGCAATACCTGCAATCTGTTCAAACAGTTCTTTTGCAGATGGGCCTTTATCATCCCCTGAGAAATATGGGATCAAACTAGAATGATGCATGGTATGATTCATGTTTGGAGTGGGCCCCCCTCCTCCTGACGCAGAGGCAGTGACTTCTGCAGTATCATTACCTGAAGTAGCCATTTTGAATGTTTATGTTTCTTAATTTGTTTTAGTTTCAGAAATTGGATTCATCCTCCCATCAACTACATTTTCATGAATTATACATCTATAATTTTCCCCTTCTGCTTCAAATTGGCATTTTTTTGTATCGGGGCAACGTTTACCCAATCTTTTGTATCTCAAATATTTTTTAATTTTAGGTAAAACCAAGTGTGTTTCAAAGACTACTGTTTTAATATAGTTTTCTTTATTACACATATAAAGAAATTCTCTTAAAGAAAACTGATATCCATGTGTTTTGCAAATTACATAGCTGTGCTTATGTCTATATGTAGGCTGACAATTTAATTTCAAAGGACAGTAGATTGTTTTTTCTTCTTGTGGTTCCATTCATCAGAATTTTATCATTCAGTTGCTGCTTCTTTTCCTTTTTGCAGGGTTTTTTCCCTCCTCCTTTAGGTGTTCAGAGACTCGTTCCCCGATTGACATTTGTAAATCCCAGTCACGCTCGGTACAGGGAAGTTGATATCTTGAGCCAAACCAAATGGTATGTTCTTCATCAGGTTTTTGGAATATGACAGCCTTTTCACATGAGGACGTTGTAGATAATGATGAGAATGTTCTTTGATCCCCTTCACTTACGGACATTGTTAACTCTGTTGGGGTGGTCCCTTTATTTGAGTCTGTTACTGATGACAAGGAAGAGGTATATTCCATTTCTACTTCTTGACTTGCTGGATTTGCTTCCATTTCTCTGTTTATTATAGTCAATGTAATTATCCTAGGATATTGGGGAAAATATGTTAATGCATAAAACCAGTTTGGGTTAACCAAAAATGTCATCTTCTGGATGAACAATATTTAATCTCTCATCCACAATGTGTCCATGCTCAAAACATCGAAATAGTTTTCTAGTGGTATTTTTGGTAGACTTAATAGGGTTAAAAGTGCAATTGAGTGCTAGCGGACACCTTTCCCTTCTTCTATTTAAGATTCTTCTAGCAGTTTCTTCTGAAATAACAGAGTTAGACGTGGTTAATTTAAGGGCATTCGTATTTTTAGCGACATACTCTCCTGTTTGATAACAGGTATCATGCACCTTACATTGAACTTGTCCAGTTTCTTTAATATAACGAGTAATACAATAGGGACCAATAGGACATTGAGGAATATTAGGGTTCTCATTCATTATACTATGTTATATTGCTACTGCCCTAATGAAATCTTGTTACCTCCTTTGCCTGATTTGTTAGGGATAAATTGATTTTGATGAAATACACACTTTATCAATCCAGTAACCTTTTGCTTTATAAAAATACACTTTATCCCAAAAGGACAATATAATACCTCAGGTTTATTATTCATTACACAACTGATTTGATTCCCTTAATTGCTCTTCAATAAAATCATTTATTTCTTCAATTTTGGGGGGTAACATATATTCCCGCTTTGTTACCATCAATTGCTGATTGATAAAAGTGCTTATTTCTTCAGTTGTTGGTGGTAATAAATATTCATCAAAAAATTCATGCAAAGTATTATATTCCTGAGAAGCTTCTGCAACTGTAGAACCAGGCCTACCCAGATTAATAAAAAGAAAACTGCGAATATTAAACTCAAACCCATGGCAAACACATTTCCACTTTAGTTTATCTGAAGCACAGCATGGGGCACGAAAGCATAAATCAGTATATGGGCATACAGTGTCATTCACAATGGGCTCTATTCCTAGCCAATTTACTTTGTTTTCATTATTAGAAGCTGTAGCATGTAATAACTGACAAATTTCTTTAACTGCTGTCAGCAATTCTTTAACATCACCCCACATTAAATAATCCTCCCTTGCAAATGACTGTAAATGGGTAAGACAAATATAACCTTGTTGGATATCTGTAAGATCAATAATGTCACAGTCTAGAGTTATAGGACACCAAGGTAATTCACAGGGAGTCAAGTCCATGTCATGATATGCTTTTAGTCCTCATCTTCTAAATCTCTCAATGTGAAGAAGTTTTGATAATCCTTTACCTGTGCTGGAAGAAGTAGGTTTCCTAAATATTCTTGTAAATAGTCATATTCTTCTCTAGCTCGTTCTATGGTGGAATTTACCCTCCCCAAAATTATAAATGGGTAGTTTTGAATGTCAAAATAGAATCTATGTGTTATACAGGTCCAATTATTTGCATCAACTTCTTCTATTGGAAGTCTGAAACAAACATTAGAATATGGACAAGGAGGTTCATTGCTCAAGCATACTACAAGCTGTTCACCTACATTCATTTAGGTACCCCTTTTATTTATTGTTTTGGAATAAGAGAATTCTCATTAATGCTTTCATTGGTTTGAAAAACTACCTCATGGATACCTGGGTGTTTTACACATCTACTAATAAAATGAGCTAACGAAAATCGTTTTTTATGGAAAAGACAACGTACAAGGTATCGACTTATGTCGTACTGAATTTCACATTCACTATCTACTGGGCAATGTGTGTTTTTGTCTTCTGATATTGGGTTTGTGTTTTCTTCATTTTCCATCTATTATGTGTTATCTGGTACAAACATTCACTGTTTACCCTAATCAGTTTATTTTAGTAGCAAAAGTTTATCTTCACCTTTAAATGTTTTCTTTTATGGCAAGTAAAAACAGAAGCCGTCACTCATATAAAATGGTCCGTTTAGTCCCTGCACTGGACCTGGTTCACGTCGAGGGTTGATAGGCTGACTTCTTGGCCCTTGTCTTCTTGGTCTCTGGTGTCTTGGACGAAGTGGTGGTTGTTCTACAATAGTTTCTTGGTGTCTTGGGCGAGGTGGTGGTTCTCTTACAGTAGTCTCTTGATTGGGCTCTGGTGTTTCAGCCCTCACTTGGGCTCGTTCTCTTTCTGCAGCCAATATTCGGTTAAGTAACTGGGCGTATCTACCTCCACGTGTTAGGTTGTTGGGCTGCCCGCTTTCACTACTTGTTGCCTCAGGAGGGATGACCCGTGGTGGCTCTTCCTCAACCGCGGGAGCAGGACTTGAATTTAAATTAATTTGGTTGAATTCTCTTATGACAACTTGGATTGGATCTTCTGGTTCATCCACAGGACCAGTAGTTTGATCTTCTTTGTCTGTGGTTTGTAAGGTTTCTTCAAAAGGTTTGACCAGCTGTACCAAAAGCTGTTCCTTCCTTGGGTAAAATATACGAGGACCGTGAAAACACCAAGCTACGTGCTTTTGGAAGTCTTTGAGATTGTTTGGTGGTCCTTTTTTAAAGCAACTTGTGTTCCAGGGACACTTGTCTGTGGGTACCTTTAATGGAGGATAATCACAGCTCATCTGCAAATATTGACAATTTGAACAACAACCCCCAAATATGATTATTTTGGTCCCCCAATTAACCCCTTGGTGGACTTTGTTTGGGAGCGTGCGTGTATGTGTGTGCGTTTGCGCTTGTGCTCAGTTGAAATAAAAAAAAAATACAAAACATGCATTTATTCTACTTAAATTACTTAAAAGGCCATATTACTTAAGACACTTCAGTTATTACATTCATTGAAACCCAAAAGATCAGAGGAACATCAAAATGGAAAAAAGTTTATTTTATTTTTATTTCTCTTTATTTTATTTCATTTTTATATATATATATATATATATATATATATATATATATATATATTTCTGTTTTCTTTTTTTTTTTTCTTACTTTATTAACTTACCATGTAAAAGGTAATGTTTTAGGAGAGAGAAGAAAAAAAAAGAAAGGGAAGAAGAAATAGACAGAAAATATTTGCAAATCCCAAAATGTTAAACAAACTCCAAAAACAACCACAAAAATGTCTAAAAGAATAAGGGAACAATGTTTTGAACTCAACAAGGATATAATCCTGTCGACTGCGCCACTTGTTATTTTACCTCCACTCTATAGCCCTGAAAGTCAAAATTCAAAATTTTGGAAAAGGGGAAGAAGTGAAAGTGTACAGCTTGGTTCAGGTTCCAGACAATGGTCTATTTGGGGAACCAGTATCCCTGTTTTGATCAAGTTGTGCCCCCCTATGTTTCTTGGTGTATTTTTATGTTATTGGCCTTGTTTAAAAAGTAAATTATTAGTTTCCTACCTTTTCTTGATGCTCGTTCAGATGTCCAGTTGATTTGGGGTTGTGGAGTTGATTGCTGAACTGGCACACACTTAAATTAAACACCAACTCAAATGATGATCACAAAACACTATGAAGTTTGCACACAATTTATTGTTTTAATTTGTAAACCAACCACAATTAATTATAATTCTGTATGTGTAAACCAAAATATTTTAAAGTTCTATTTGTGAAAGCAACAAAAATGATCTAAGAGTTCTGAATATGCAACCAAAATATTTTAGAGTTCTGAATGTGTAATCCCAAAATATTTCAGAGTTCTGAATGTGTAATCCCAAAATATTTCAGAGTTCTGAATGTGTAATCCCAAAATATTTCAGAGTTCTGAAAGTGTAATTAAAATATTTTAGAGTTCTGAAAGTGTAATGAAAATATTTTAGAGTTCTGAAAGTGTAATGAGAATATTTTAGAGTTCTGAATGTGTAATCTCAAAATATTTTAGAGTTCTGAAAGTATTACCAAAATATTTCAGAGTTCTGAATGTGTAAACTCAAATATCTTAGAGTTCTGAAAGTATTACCAAAACATTTCAGAGTTCTGAAAGTGTAACCTCAAAATATTTTAGAGTTCTGAAAGTATAACCAAAATATTTTAGAGTTCTGAAAGTGTAATCTCAAAATATTTTAGAGTTCTGAAAGTGTAATCTCAAAATATTTTAGAGTTCTGAAAGTATAATCTCAAAATATTTTAGAGTTCTGAAAGTATAATCTCAAAATATTTTAGAGTTCTGAAAGTATAACCAAAATATTTTAGAGTTCTGAAAGTGTAATCTCAAAATATTTTAGAGTTCTGAAAGTGTAATCTCAAAATATTTTAGAGTTCTGAAAGTATAACCAAAATATTTTAGAGTTCTGAAAGTGTAATCTCAAAATATTTTAGAGTTCTGAAAGTATAACCAAAATATTTTAGAGTTCTGAAAGTGTAATCAAAATATTTTAGAGTTCTGAAAGTAATCTCAAAATATTTTAGAGTTCTGAAAGTATTACCAAAATATTTTAGAGTTCTGAATGTGTAAACTCAAAATATTTCAGAGTTCTGAATATGTAAACTCAAATATTTTAGAGTTCTGAAAGTGTAACCAAAATAATTTCTAAGTTAATCAAACAATACACTAGGTTCCTACAGGAAACTAGTATATTGTTTTCTTTTTTCTTGTAAAGAAAACTAAGTCCTTCTGATCCCTTTACAAACCGCTGGTATTCTTTTATCTCTCTCTCTCTCTCTGGCTGTAGACACTCTGCTTCAAAATCCAAAATGCACTGATTAAAATTGAAGATTTTAGCTCTGTTCTAGTTTCTAATTGGTTAACTTGGAATGATTTTCTGATCATTTAATTGGTCAACCTTATGATTGACACATGAAAGTATTTTGATTGACAGGGTAGACTAATGTGATATCCTATTTTAACAATGGTTAATACATTGTAAATACAGATGTGACCTTTGTTATAAAAGGTTAATTTAGGCATTAGTGTAACTGCCAGGTGTTAATATTACGATTAACAGGGCAGCGTAACATTATATCTTATTTGGATAGAAGCTACATTGAATTGTGAATCGGGCTGTGACCTTTATTATAAAAGGTTAATTTTAGGTGTTAGTTTGCTTGATAGGTAACAATAGAATAATTTTATATCTTATTATGATTGACAGGCCATTTTAACATTTCCTCTTATGGTGACAGCAAATCTCATAAATTATTTTTGGGATCTTATTATTTCCACCCCCCCAGCCTAGTCACCATATAATATTTTGTTAATGTGATGCGTATGCCTATTGTAGTTAATTATTTCTTCTTTCTATCATCATTGTCTCACTTAAGGTGTTATATTACACCTTTTAACTTTTCTTTTTCTTTCTATTCACTTAAGGTGTTATATTACACCTTTTAGCTTTTACATATGACACACCTGCTATGACACTTGTTTACATTTTAAACTTTCTCTTTTTCTTCCCTTCATTTTCAGGTGTTATATTACACCTTTTTAGTCATACACCTGTTATGGATACTTTATATTTTATTTATAATTGTTTTTATTGTTTTTATTTAATTTAAATTTTTTGTAAATATATGAAAGTTTATGTTAGGTGTTTGTGTATATTGTAACACCTAACAGGATATTCATTTCTCTTTACCACCAGCTATTCTTTCTTCTACAGTCTCCAAATCTCCGCATGGGTTTAATGCATGTTTGCTTGCATATGTTTTTCATACCTCCTGCTTCAATGTGGGCATTACTCTGCTGTATCGTACTTATATTGCTGTTTACTTGTTCACGAAATAGCTCCCAGTCAGTCTTCTTACAGTTAAGCTTGATCCTCGAGCTTGGTTCGGTCTTCAGACCCACAATACTCAGGCTGATATATTTAGGGTCACTTAATGATGTAACTCTATCCAGGGATCTTAAGATAGTGGAAGATAATGCAAATTGAATTGCTAATTAGCAATTCAATTTGCATTATCTCCCAGGTAACACACTGACGTTGATTCAACGTTGATTTTTGGTCAAATGGTTGGATTTTCGTCATGGTCAGCTTTCCAACCGTTTTCCAACGTTTTAAAAACGTTTGGATATGTGAGTTGGAAAAACGTATTTTTATGTTGAATTTCAGACACATTTTCAACGTTTTTCCAACTGATTTCCAACGTTTATTATATGTTGTTCCAATGACTATTTTACAACCATTTTGCAACCAATAATCAACTGAAAATCAACCGTTGATTTAACGTTGGTTGATCAACCTTAAAACAACGTTGTTAAATAGTTGGATTGGTAATGCAAATCCAATGTTGAAGACTGACTATTTTACAACCATTATACAATCAATAATCAACTGAAAATCAACCGTTGATTTAATGTCGGTTGATCAACTTTAAAACAACGTTGTTAAATAGTTGGATTGGTAACGCAAATCCAACGTTGAAGACCGACTATTTTACAACCATTATGCAACCAATAATCAACTGAAAATCAATCGTTGATTTAATGTCGGTTGATCAACCTTAAAACAACGTTGTTAAATAGTTGGATTGGTAACACAAATCCAACGTTGAAGACCGACTATTTTACAACCATTATGCAACCAATAATCAACTGAAAATCAACCGTTGATTTAATGTTGGTTGATCAACCTTAAAACAACTTTGTTAAATAGTTGTATTGGTAACGCAAATTCAATGTTGATGTCCGACTATTTTCAAACGATAATACAACCAATAATCAACTGAAAATCAACAGTTGATTTATTCAAGTGGGATATGAAACGATAAATCAACAGTTGATTATCGTTGCATGTCCAACCTGAAAACAACGAGAAGCATAAGGGAAAAGCCATACATATATGTATTTTTATTTTTTGATATGTCTTAAAATATATAGTTGTAATATGTAAATGAAGTGTCATATACACTGTGAACGGAAAAAAACGAACCATTTTTTTAATATTAGTGTTCATTTTTCTATCTATTATAGAGGTTCGTTTTTTTCCTTTTTGTGTAATTATAAGCATACTTCATTTATGTATATGCAACTTAAGATTAGTCTCTTTATGGTTTAGATTAGTCTCTTTATAGTTTCCAAGCCTAATAAAGCCTTATTTAGCAAACCCCAAACAAGCTTTCATCGTGGCCTAGTGGGTAAGTGACTGGATCTGGACATTGGAGGACATGGAGGACACAAGATCGAATCCCTGCTGGTTCTGGTAAGTACTAATTAGCGTTTAAAGTGTTCAAAAGTATGTCCCTGGCTTGGTATGTATAAGGGCAGCTTGGACAATTAAGATTCTCATTTTTAATTTTTTAGTTTTTAATTAATACTCTTAAAAATAATGACTAATCAAGTTTCGCAACGTTGATTTAATGTCGGAATTCGACGTTGAATCAACGTCGGATTTACAACGTCGATTAAACTTTGGCGTTCCGACGTTGAATCAACGTTTTATTTTCGTTGAATACTGATACTTTTTCAACGTTGATTCAACGTTTCCTGACGTGTCATCCCAACGTTGAATCAACGTCGAATTCCAACGTTGAATCAACATATAGACTGACGTTGAATCAACGTTAGTGTGTTACCTGGGCTTCCACTATCTTAAGATCCCTGGATAGAGTTACATCAATCCAGCTAACGCCATTTGAGAAACAAAATCTAGGGCCTTGCTCTGTTCTGTTATAAATTTCCAACCTGTGGTTAAGTATTAACTCCAATACACTGTTGCTTCTTGCAGTAGGTTCGTGCAAGCCCCACTGGGTGCTTCGCATTCAAGTCACCCACACATTTATTAATATAAACATTCATACTTCGTGGTCCACTTGTAGGGCAGTTACTGTATATTTGGTATTATATATTTTCTCAGAGATATGATATTAATATTCATCCTTCTTGCCAGGATCACTGATTTGGCGTTTAATTGTTTTTTGCAGTTTTGCAGATATGCTGGGCAGTTCTTGTTTCTAGTGCTTTGGAAATTTTCCTTGTTTCTTTTCATTTTACAATTTATACACTCCGATTTATTGCTTTTACACTCGTTGCGATTTTCTTTGTTGCACATTTGTTGCACTTATAGCACTGCATGACGTCTATCCATTCTTCTGTCTGATCCAAACAAGGTTTATTCTCCAGTTCCCTACTACAGCTTTGTAGACTTTTCGCGTAACTCATAGAACATTCTTCTTAGCTTCGTTTCTGCAATGTCTGTCTGCAACCCAAGTGATTTTATTTCTAAATACTTGTTCTTCACCAATAATTGTTTTCATTTTGTCATTATGACTGACTATTTCAGCCATTGTGTTTGAGGTACTCTTGTCTTAATCCACTCCAGTGATCATAATCTTTGGCAGCTTTTGTTTTGACCTATCGTAGGTGAGTTTCCAGGTAACACACTAACGTTGATTCAACGTTGAATCAACGTCAGTCTATACGTTGATTCAACCTTAGAATTCCACGTTGATTCAACGTTGGGATGACACGTTAGGAAACGTTTAATCAACGTTGAAAAAGTATCAGTATTCAACGAAAATAAAACGTTGATTCAATGTCGGAACGCCAACGTTTAATCGACGTTGTAAATCCAACGTTGATTCAACGTCGAATTCCGACGTTGAATCAACGTTGCGAAACTTGATTAGTTGTTATTTTTAAGAGTATTAATTAAAAACTACAAAATTAAAAATGAGAATCTTAATTGTCCAAGCTGCCCTTATACATATCAAGCCAGTGACATATTTTTCAACACTTTAAACGCTAATCAGTACTTACCATAGTCCAGTAGCTTGGTGAGTTGATTGTGCACTTTGTGATAAAAGCACCAAACTTTGCAGATATGAAGAACTATGTAAAAGACTTGATTTCAGATATGTAGGCACTTCGGCATGACGCCATTTTGGCGGCCATCTTGGAAAATGTCTGACTTTCGTTTTTTCTTAATATCTTGGGAACCACAAGCCCAATTGATGTCCGGATTATTTCTAAATATGTAAAATAGTACACTGCACGTATTTGATGTCATACATAATTAACATAGAACGTTCACATTTTTGGATATTATGACTTTTTTGAAGAATTTCATTACACAATTGTGTATTTCACTTTATATTATCTTAAGCAGGTACAGATGCGTGATTTTAACATTACATGTAACTTCAAGACACATTCATTGCGAACATTTTTCATATTTAAGCATTAAGATTGCCCAATTATTACCTAAGTTACATTCATTTTAGTAATGCTGTATCAAGGAAAAGTAACATTTGAATGAACGTGTATAACCTTTCCTATGCTGATTTAGCTACCATTTTACATGCACGAAAACTATTTCATAGAAGTCCCTTTATCTGCAGGTTGATTGGTTAGGATTTCAACTTAATTTATCTAATCTGGGTATAGGCTATCTGCCATTTTCTCAGCCATATCGCTAAAATGGCTGACTTTTTTAATATATTGGGAAGTAAAACTCCAATTAATGTGCACATGGTCTTAAAATATGCATGATAATGTACATATTTGATGTGATACATAATTAGCCTAAATCATCCACATTTTGAAGTATAATTTCTTTTTTTAAGAACTTTATTTTAAAATGGTTTATTTTGCTGCATGTTTTTAGATACAATGCAGATAAGAGGCTGAGTCGAGATAGCCTCTGCTTATCGTGCTTAGGGTCCGGCTTCAAATCCTGACCTAGGGATTGTTGTGTTTGTCATAATTTCTCATTCAATGCAGAGTTAATGTTAGGCAGCCAGTCATAAAACACATTCTGCCAAACCCGACTCATGTTGCATCTTTCATCATCATCATCATTTGACCATGCCCATCCAGTGTGGGATGTGGTCCAGGGGAAAAGGAGACAGTACAAACAGTACTTAAAATATTACATTTTCATAATGTTATACTGTTAATCATGTACATTAAGTCAATGCACTGGCCACAACAGTATCACACTGCAGTGTACTTTAGCTCAGCACTTCAGTATGCATATTGCTTGTGGATACTGCTACCTTATTAGGTATTTTTGCAGTTATGGCTGTCCAAAGATTTAAATAATTCAAATTATCTATAGCCTTTGTGGCCTGAAATAATTTACAATATTGTGCCACTCATAATAAAGCACTTTTGCTTGGAAAAGAAAAATCACTGGCCTTACATACAGTATATTCCAGGCACATACTGTTTCTGACAGTGCTGGCATTTGTTTGACATAGAAAAAGCAGTACCACTTTACTTAAACACATTTTTACTCAATTTTAACTGCAAGAACTGCTTTTTTGATCAAAACCTCAACATCATACAAATGTTATTTTCATTTCTGATAAAACAAGCAGATGTTTTGATATAAATTAAGCAAGGAAGCTCTTTTCAAGAAAGTTGTAGGCCTACTTTGGAAAATATTCTACCATCACATGCTGCACTTTTACATGTGAAAAAAGCAATTTTCCAAGTTGGATTTGTCTGGGCTTATACAATGCATCCAGAACCTACAATACAATTTCTTCTTCAGTGCAGATGAAATCTAAAACAGACTATATGAGCCAAACTGGACCACTTTTCCAGAAGTGAGCAAACATGTCTATGAGCCAAATTTCACTGCAGTGTGTCCTTGTGGTTGCCAGTGCAGACATAATGTACTTGCTTAACTGTGTGACATAACAAAAAATGTAATTTTTTAAATACCAATTGTATTAATTTCTTTTTTCTCTGGACCACATACTTTACCATGCATGGGTCAGTCAAATGATGATGATGAATAATGAAATATGAGGCATGTGTCAGATTTGGCAAAATATTTCACAACTGGCTGCCCTGCAGAACATCAAATCCACAATGATTGGGAAATTATGAAAGAAACAACAACCATACCTAGACTGAGATTCAAAAAAGGACCCCCAGCACCACAAGTAGAGGGGAAGCTACTGGGGCTGGAATAGATATAAAAAATGTTTATAATGAATGAGGCAAGTTGCATGTGATGCTGAAGTTAACTATGCATTGTATCTAAAAACATACAGCAAAATACACCATTTTAAAATAAAAGTTCTCAAAAGAAGTAATTATACTTTAAAATGTGGATGATTTAGACTAATTATGTATCACATCAAATATGTACATTATCATGTCATGCATATTTTAAGACCATGTGCACATTAATTGGAGTTTTACTTCCCAATATATTGAAAAAGTCAGCAATTTTAGCGATATGGCTGAGAAAATGGCAGATAGCCTATACCCAGAATAGATAAATTAAGTTGAAATCCTAACCAATCAACTTGTATATAAAGGGACTTCCATGAAATAATTTTTGTGCATGTAAAATGCTAGCTAAATCAGCATAGGAAAGGTTATACACGTTCATTCAAATGTTACTTTTTCTTGATACAGCATTACTAAAATTAATGTAACTCAGGAAATAATTGGCCAATCTTAACGTTTAAATACGGAAAATGTTCACAATCAATGTGTCTTGAAGTTACATGTAATGTTAAAATTACGCATCTGTACTGCTTAAGATAATATAAAGCGAAATACACAATTTTTTTAATGAAATTCTTCAAAAAGTCATAATATCTAACAATGTGAATGTTCTATGTTAATTATGTATGACATCAAATATGTGCTGTGTACTATCATACATATTTGGAAATAATCCGCACATCAATTGGGCTTGTGCTTCCCAAGATATTAAGAAAAAACGAAAGTCAAACATTTTCCAAGATGGCCGCCAAAATGGCGTCATACCGAAGTGCCTCCATATCTGAAATCAAGTCTTTTACATAGTTCTTCATATCTGCCAAATTTGGTGCTTTTATCACAATGTGCACAATTCACCACTTTTTTTTGCACCAAGCTACTGGACTAACATAACCAGCAGGGATTCGATCTTGTGTCCTCCATGTCCTTTAATCCCACCAATGTCCAGATCCAGTCACTTACCCACTAGGTGACGATGACATCTTGTTTGGAGATTGCTAAATAAGGCTTTAATAAAGCTTGGAAACTATAAAGAGACTAATCTTAAGTTGCATGTACATAAATGAAGTATGCTTATAATTGCACTGAACGGAAAAAAACGAACCTCTATAATAGATAGAAAAATGAACACTAAAAATACATTTATGTATGGCTTTTCTCTTATGCTTCTCGTTGTTTTCAGGTTGGACATGCAACAATAATCAACTGTTGATGTATCTGTGCATATCCCACTTCAATAAATCAACTGTTAATTTTCAGTTGATTATTGGTTGTATAATGGTTGTAAAATAGTCAGACATCAACGTTGGATTTGCATTACCAATGCAACTATTTAACAACGTTGTTTTAAGGTTGATCAACCAACTTTAAATCAACGGTTGATTTTCAGTTGATTATTGGTTGCAAAATGGTTGTAAAATAGTCATTGGAAGAACATATAAAAAACGTTGGAAAAACATTGAAAATGTGTCTGAAATTCGACATAAAAATACGTTTTTCCAACTCACATATCCAAACGTTTTTAAAATGTTGGAAAACGGTTGGAAAGCTGACCATGATGAAAATCCAACCATTTGACCAAAAATCAACGTTGAATGAACATCAGTGTGTTACCTGGGTTCTCACATACCTTTCACCTTTTCAATTAATCTATTTTTTGAATAGCCTCATTGGTTTCTAAAACAAGGACCCCATTTTTACCTTCAAGGACACTCTTGAGGTTACCTCCTAGGTCAACAATGGATATTTGGCTCTGTAAGGATTTCCGGATAGATAGTGGTGTAACATCTTGTGTTTTTGCTTTGACAGGAACAGTTATTTTGAGGTAGTTTAATTTTCTCGTCCTTGGTCGTTCGAATCGTTTTTTTCTGCTGGTTTTTACCACTCTGGTCCTTTTCTCCATTCTTGGTCTCTTCTGTTTCACTTCTTCATTACTCTTGGAAAATTCATTTCCATTTGTTCAGTATGTTTTGTGGTCTTGGTAGACGTAGTCTCCTGATGCTGGTTGCTTGCAATTCTCAAACTCGATTAGGCGAAGGCTAATTATGGCCAATTGCCGAATTTCATATGAATTGATTAGGAGCATTATATAATGCATGATGACACAATAATCGATAGCATTAAACCCGTTACCGAGGAGGCATGTGGGTCATTTACATCCTCTAACAGCGCTGGATCACTTTCTAATGAAGTGGACTGAGCCACAGTTTCTTCACGGAATGTGTCGTTCACTACGTTCTTGCTTTTCTTTGCTCGACCTTCATATTTCTGTTCTTTTTTTGCTTGTTTCTGATTCCACCATTTTCACCATTTAGAAACATTCGGTACGTACTGCATTAACTGCCAAATGTCCAAATGAATATAGTGTTTTTATCAGACAGCACATAAAGCAAATGACCTTTTATAGGAAAAGAAAAAATAAGGTCCCCAATAAGACAGAATGTATCCACTAGTATAGGGAAATGTATCTTCGTTCACTGAAACAATAACATTCCAGTGACAAGGAAGAGATTTCCCCACATAACCTACTTGCCACATCAAGACTGGATACATGAGTAGGTAGGTGGAAATGGTTAGTAGGATAAAGTCCATGTGCACAAAAAAGTTCCATGAGCCTCAGATGACTGTATTGATCTCTTTCAAGAAATCATACTTTGTTCAGTGTACATGGAAAGTACACTGATTGGCCCCAATGTAATGAGCTCAATTTCTATTACACTTTGGAAGAGCATGCATTGAAAAAAGGCATAAAGGCCCCAAAACTTGTATATCCCACTTTCGACAAATCATACTTTGTTCAACATACATGGAAAGTACACTGGAAGCACATCGCTGTCGGTATAAGCAACGAAAGGCCTGAATGATGCCTCGCCACTAGGATGCGTTATGCCTGACGACATGCATGGTTGAGCGTCATTGCCATGTGGGTTTTGCGAGCAGAGTGTGGTCAATTCACTGTCACGTGAATGATCTTGCTTTTCACGGGATGAGATGAGTTTGTGTATGAGAACAGAGTCTTGTGCAGTCTGTTCAACGTTCGGTTGGCGATACAAATGTTCGGCAGTCAGCTCTCGATGTTTGAGAGCTCTGCAGATTTTCTCTTGTTCTTGTTTAGACTTCCCCGCAATGGATGTCTGGAGAGATCACCGTGTACGGGTGACAGTGAACGGCACACTGTATTTTGCCGACATCCGCGAAAATTCTCGAGATGGACTGTTCCACGCAGTTTCCACAGAATTGAGAAAGAAATTCTGGGTCTTCAGGTCATCAACCATTGGTCTGAGGAGATGGTAATAAACCTCAAACATCGACGTCTGGTCTGATGTTAAGGAGATGCCCTGTGGACCCATGAACACATAGTCTCCTGACGATGCTTCTTTGTCGTGACAATCCTCTCAACTTTCCTGATCCACCCTGGGATCAGGTTGGTTGAGCCAGCAAGGATTGCTCCAGTGACCCCACTCAGTTTCAGTCTGACTTAGTCGGTGGTGGAACCACTGGAGTGCCCATCCTCTCTGACATCTACCATGTTGGTGGATGTCAGAGAGGATGGGCACTCCAGTGGTTCCACCACAAGCACATCTGGGTGTTTTGCCACCCGACTCTGATGTTGAAATGAGTCCCCCTCAGTCTTGCCTCCTGCCGTCGAAATTTATCAATGGCAAGAGTGGCAAGCTGTGGACCCTAAGATCTATGAGGGTGGCTGCGGGATCAGACACACTCTCTCGTATTGGTTGGGTCATGAATTCCCCAACCATCTCTTTCAAGTCGCATCCAAGGAGGCACTGGATGTATGGTGCCACGAGTTTTACTAGCCGAACTAATCCAGCTCCAGTCCCCACCACGTCCAAAATGGCAAAGCAACTCCTAACCGGGTTGACAACTAGCAACACCGGATAATGTCTACCACCATAAACAAGCACATAACGCATGCTGATTGATGGTAATGACGTCACCCATGGTACCGGGAGTGGCTCTCCCAAAAGGTAATATTCATAGTATTGGAACTCCTCTATTCCATATCAAGATAATGGTATGTGGGGAAAAAGCGGAGGAGGTCTTAGTTGTTCGGCAAGTGGGGACCAATGATGTGTGTAGACAGTTTGAAGGGGAAGTTCTAGATGGGCTAGCTGACTTAGCAAAGCATACTTTACGTTGTAGGGCCGGAGTTACTGTTAAAGTTAGTGCTATTCCTGAGAGGTGGGATAGGGGAGACATAGTTACTCATAAGACACGTTATGTAAATGATAGATTAATTGAAGCATGTAGTAAGGTGGGAGCCCAGGTAATAGACTGGTGGGCAGCTATGCTCAATTTTGGGGGTTCCTAGAGCAGGGATGGAGTTCATTTTCATTACAAGCCTGGTAGGATTGTGGGTAAACAGATAGGTGATTTTGTTAAGCTATGGTAAGGTTTTGGGTTTTAGGTGCAAATGCTTTAGAGGGTTGATACTAATATGAATGCTCCACAGCTTGTTGCTGGGAGCAATAGTTCCTTTGTTTCAGGTATCATTTCTTCAAACACTGTCCAGAAAAAAAATCATTTCGGAAAACCTACTCCAGCTATACCTTCACATGTAAAGGTTATGGTGGTTAACTGTAGGAGTCTACAAAACAAAGTTCCTGAGTTCATTGCCGCAGTAGAGGAGACTGGTTGCAATATAATTCTTGGTACAGAGTCATGGCTTGATGATACTGTTAATAATGGGGAAATATTTCCAGATGGTTTCACAGTGTACCATAGAGACAGGGTTGAAAGTTCTGGGGTGGGGTTTTCATAGCTATTTCACAAATATTTCATAGCCGCAGGGAAACAAATTTTGAAACAGACTGTGAAATAGTATGTTGTAGTTTAAGGCTAAAAAATGGTAAAAAGTTTTTTTTATATTCTTTCTATCGGCCACCGAGATCCTCCATAGCAGATATCACTAGTGTAAGAACTTCTTTGGACACTCTTCATCATAAATACCATAGCCCAACCATTATTTTAGGAGGTGATGTAAATTTTTCAAACATCAACTGGGAAATGCATACGGTGACCAGTGGCAGTGACGGGCCGTTAGTAGTTTCATTTTTAGACAGTATGAATACTTACATTATTCTATGGAACAGGTTGTAACTAAATCGACCAGAAATGACAAAATTCTTGATGTAGTACTGACTAATAATCCGGAGTTATTATCCAATGTTAGGGTATTAGGGGGAATTAGTGATCATCAGATGGTCTCATGTGATGTTAATGCATGTGTGGACAAAATTTCTGAGGTTAAAAGAGTAGTGTTTCTTGTTAATTGGGATGGTTTTAAGTCACACTTGATAGGTAATTTTCATAAATTTAAAGAACGTTTTCATTGTCAAAATGTGAATTTGAATTGGTCACGATTTCATAGTTTCATTTTAAGTGGGTCTTCCCCCTTTATTCCAACCAAGGTAGTTACAGACTGTGCCACACCAGTATGGTAGACTAGCAAAATTAAAAGGAATCTTCGTAACCAATGCTTATGCAGGAATAGGGCTAGAAATCACTCAACATTAGTAAATTCCAATGAATTCCGTATTGCACGCACAGCAGCAAAACGAGAAATCTTGATAGCTTGGACAATTTTAAAACAGAAGCGCTTCTAGAATGATTAAAAATGGACCCTATGCGAAGTAGAGAATCTATCCCTTCTCTGGTTGACACAAATGGGAAGCTTGTTTCAGATCCAGTAGGGAAAGCTACCTTGTTAAATGAACAATACAAGAAGGTCTTCATAGATAATGATGACATACCACATGAGGGTTTTCTTTCAACATCTCTTTGTATGGATCAAATTGTAATAACTGTAGATGGGATAGTCAAGCAACTTCTAAAATTAGACTCAAATAACACCTGTGGTCTAGATGGGATGTTATTTTAAAAAATCTTGCACAAGAGTTGGGTCCATACCTTCCGTTAAGGAATGTGGAAATAAGCTAATGTTAGTTCAATTTTTAAATCAGGAGACAAGTCTCAGGTAACTAATAACAGACCCGTGTCTTTAACCTCAATAGTTTGCAAGGTCCTTGAACATATTATATATTCCTCCTCAATGAATTTTCTTATGGAAAACAATCTTTTGTGTGATAACCGGCATGGCTTTCTCAGGGGGCATTCTTGTGAAACCCAGCTTATTCTTTTAGTTGATGACCTTCACAAAATATTATACAAAAACAGTCAGATAGATTTGGTCTTTCTTGATCTCTGCAAGGCATTTGACACAGTTTCTAACTCAAAACTAATGACAAAAATCAGTGGGTATGGATTGGGTGAACAGGTGTATAAATGGGTGCATTCTTTTTTGAGTGATAGGAAACAAAGGGTTGTTGCAGGTGGGTCTGAATCTGACTGGATAGGGGTTACATCAGGGGTTCCTCAGGGTTGTGTGTTGGGTCCGCTTATGTTTTTTTATATATCAATGACCTCAGCAGTCAAGTTAGCAGCAATTGCCGGCTATTTGCAGATGATACAATTTCTTATCGTAAGGTTACCTCTGACAATGATTGCCATATTATTAATAGTGACTTGAAAGCAATAGAGGCATGGTGTGCTAAATGGCAACTTCAACGTAATAAAGAAAAGTGTTGTGTAATGAGGATAGCTAGAGGAAGGAATTCAGTAATATTTCCATATAGAAAAGGGGCCATTCCACTTAATAACGTAGATTCTTATGAATATTTGGG
The DNA here is from genome assembly GCA_036925085.1 of Brachycybe producta. Taxonomy (NCBI): domain Eukaryota; kingdom Metazoa; phylum Arthropoda; class Diplopoda; order Playtdesmida; family Andrognathidae; genus Brachycybe; species Brachycybe producta. The sequence goes on along the minus strand of JAUPFP010000010.1, from coordinate 5,512,780 downwards.
GGTAAGAATTACAGCTAAACTTTCTTGGAAGCTGCATTTCGAACAGATTATTTCGAAGTCTATGCAGATGCTAAAGTTTAGTCAACGCATTCTAAGAAGGTTGAGCCTGTTGGTACTGCAAGCGGTCCTCCTGGCTCCACTTTTCTTTGGGAAAGCTAGCTGGACCTATAAGAGAGCGCTTGGCCTTCTTCCCCACCGGATTACTAGCCACTGGTGGGGTGAAGGGGCAGGGATGTTTTTGTCCCTAACCACCACCACCACTAGTGGGAGTGCTCTTCCTTGGAGTGGAAGGAGGAGGCTGATTGGTCTCCTTTTCCACTCATCGCTCCCTCCTAACTGCCAACTCTAACAGCCCGCCACTGCCATGGGCATACCCGAGACAGGTGGAGGGTTGATGGGCCAGGCAGCCCATGTAGCCCTCTCAGGACGAGCTAGTCTCAGGGAGACTCCCATGGCAGCTTCCTTTGCCTTTAACTGAAACTCTCTCTGCTAGAGCCTTCATCCTAGCAGTGTACCTAGCAGCACCAGACTTTTTTTTGGATTTTGATCTGTCCTTATGGTACTGCTGGGTAGGGAACTCCCCAATGTAGTAACGTTTCCTATCCGCCATGAGGAAGCCTCCTGACTGCATTTGGAACTTGTTACTCTCGTCCAGCAAATCAATTCAGTCCTCCTCAGTTTCCCCCTAAAGGGTCAACATCTATAGGACTCCCTTGAGAGGTTGGAGTACCCTCCTGGGATCCGGACAAAGACCATTTACCTGGGGAGGTTTTCCTCTCCCTTCAGACTACACAGAGTCTTCTGAAGAGAGGATTCGTTGGCCTCTCCACTGCCGTGAAACATGCACCACAGAATCCTCTGTGGTGTCCATTTCTGCCTCCGTGTCAATGACAAGGGTACTTTAAAAGGAGGAATCCCTGCTTTCCTCAGCCAGGCTAGCCAATTCTAGCCAGCTTCGGTCTGTCGGAGTATAAAGCTTTGTCGGTGAGGTAGCCACCAAACCGGTGGCCTCCTCTCTGACAGGTGTGCTTGCACCCACCGGCTCACCAACCACTGGAATCTCCATTTCTCCCAACTTAATGGTCGCCCTCGGTGATTCCACTGTGGGAGTCAGTGTCAACCGTCTCCACGCAGACCCAAAATACAGTGGGGTCCGGGGACGCCTGAGACACCATAGCATCCCCAGCCAATAGCAGATTCAAAGGTCCGCTGTCAGCTAGGCCACCTATGGCTTGCCCCACAGAGTCTGGGGAGCACGCAGGTTCAAACTCCAACAGCCCTGCATCACCAGGTTGCAGGGAACTGAGAGAGGAGGAACTGCTGCTCCCACCACCGATATCCTAATTCTCCGCTGCGGCTACCTGGATAGAACCAAACACCTTCCAGCCAGGCAAGCACCGTGGTACATGGCCGTAGCCATGCCCAGTGGTGATCTTATGGTCAGAACCGTCCAAAAATGAATTTGCCCGGTCCAAACCTCGCACAATTTGGTTGGGTACTCTGGGTGGCAATTTCCACTGTGCGAAATTGCGTTCCCACCATGCACAACCGGTGACCTACGGTAACATCTGTTTCTCACGGGAGTCTCACGGTCGGGACCGGCCAACTGACATTGGCACAGACACTGCTGTGCTTTCCTGCACCACAGTGTTGTATACCCACACGACAGGCCGCAATTTCTCCCACCAATCATGTGGGTCCTAGAGGGGATCAAAGTAACGCTTGATGGTTTCCATCATGGTTTTATTCATATGCTCGGTAAGCCCATTAGCTTGCAGATGGTACGCCATCATGTGGTGCTGCGCTGTTATAGCACTCCCTGAACTTTTGCAAAACTTTGTTACAGAACTGGGAACCACGATCCGAGATGAGAGTTGTCGGTGTGCCATACACCAACAAGATCTCATCTTTCAGAAACTTGACAACACAAGTGGCCGTAGCCCTTTGTACTGCCTTCGCCATGTCGTACCAGGTGAAGTAGTCCACTATGATCAACACATAGGTGACTCCAACCACAGATGCAGGAAACGACCCCACGAAGTCCATTCCATAGGCATGAACTGGGTACTCTGGAACTATTGGTTGCAAGGATCCTTGAGCTCTTGCGAACTGTCGTACTCTCTGACACACCAAGCATGACTTAACATACTCCACCATGTCACGTTTCATACCGAACCAGTAGAAACGAGTACGTAACCATTGGTATGTCTTGTATAATCCGAAGTGACCAGCTTTGGAGCTATCGTGCAACTTCCGCAAGCAGAAGGCTTGACACAACCATGTCAAAACCAACATATTTATAGAGCGATCCTGTATGGATTTGATGGAATACAGCAACCTGTCTGCCACCACAAACTTGAACCATTCAAGTTGGTGTCGGTGAAGAGCTCACGCTTCACCTTGGAGCACAATTGTCATTGGCCTGTCCTTAACCAATCCACCTCGGAGCGGATCCGGAAAATCACCTCACCCACGCCTGCCTCGATGTGTTCAGGTAAAGAAGGATCGTCAACTTCATCTACCGGATACCGACTCAAACAGTTGGCATCCTCATGAAGTTCCCCCTTCTTAAAATGGATCTTTTACCGGTAGTCCTGCAACTGCATTTGTCAACGCCCCAACCTGCCTTGCAGGTTTGTGGCAGACTGCAAATGACAAAGTGCATGGTGATCAGTTACGATCACAAAGTTCTGGTTAAAGATGTAAGGTCGGAATTTACCCACGGCAAACATGATCGCCAAGCATTCCTGCTCAGTGACACTATACCGTGTTTCCGATCCTTTCATGAGACGGCTAGCATAGGCCAGAACCTAAGGAGCCTTGTTCTCGGGTAACTTCTGGTATACTACGACATCTAGACCGTACCCACTCGCATAGGTGTGAATTAACACCTCACCACGTGGATCATACATGGTGAGCACTGGTGCTTCGGTTAAAAATGCCTTTAACTGCTCGAACGCTAGACCACACTGCTCCGACCAGTCAAAGGATGCATCCTTCCTAGTCAGATCATGCAGTGGCCTTGCATCCAAGAAAACTTCGGACGGCAGTCACTGTGGTAGGGACATCGAGCTCTTCGACTGCTCTTACGAGTCCTGGGTCCGGAGCAACTAAATCGGCACTCACAATGTGATCGAGATATTTGACCTTGTCAAATCCGAAGAAACACTTCTTCGGCTGGAGTTTCAGCTCCACCCCACGTAACAGTCCAAGGAAGTACCCAAGCAGTCGAGAAACTGCTCAAAGGTGTTCCCACAGACAATATCGTCCAGGTACACCAAGCAGCTCTCTCACTTATGTCCCGCCAACAAGAGGTTTAACGCTCTTTGCATAGTGGCCGGAGCATTACAGAGTCCAAAAGGCGTTTTTCGAAACTCAAACAGACTTTGAGAGCAAATGAATGCTGTCTTCTCAATGTCTTGCTCCGCCATCCTGAACTGCCAGTAACCACTAGCGAGGTCCAGCGTTGCAAAATACTTCGCTCCGGCAAGCAAATCAAGGGCATCATCGATGCGAGGTAGTGGGTACTGATCCGCCTTTGTCTGGGCATTCAGTCTCTAATAGTCCACAGAGAAACGAAAGCCACTATCCTTCTTGCGAACAAGTAAGATAGGGCTTGCGTAAGGACTTTGCGAAAGTTTGATTACCCCTGCATCAATCATCTTCACTACCTCTTCTTTCTAGATTGCACATGCCGCTGGAGCTGTTCTTCGCAATCCTCCCGCACCGGAGGTAACCCACCGGTATCAATTGTATGTTCGATAAGTTGGGTTCCCCCAGCTCAGTATAATCGAACATGAAATGATCACAGCGTTCCAACAGGAACTCACGAAGCTGTGCCACCTCTTCAGGCTTCAGACTAGGTCCGATTTTAAGGCACTCTTCAAGAGTAGAGGATCCAGCGACCTTTACCGGCTGCCCCTCTCAACTTAACCGGAAGCTCCTTTGTTTGCCATCTCCATGAGTGGGGTCTCCTCTCAACTTAGATGGACCATCCAGTCCACCACAAGGGCTGCCTCCACAGCTTGAGCTGTCGCCACACCCTCCCCTGTTTCCAGGGCAATGGGTATGTCTGCAACGTTCTCAAGCCAGGTATTGTAAGTGCCTTCCTCTGTGGCTTTGGCAATACCTGCCACCACCAACAGACCATGGCCACCTAAGGCTTTATGATGGGGCTCAACGAGAAGCAGCTGTCCAGGGCCAGCATGCTCTACCAAGCTCACGGAAACTACCTTCTGCTCATGAGCTGATAGCCATACATTCTCCAATGCTCGCAGGGAACAAATGTCCCTGCTCTTAATTGGAGAACAGGTCTTGGCAAGTGCAGGTGACACAAATGTTTATCTTGCCATGTGGGACTCTCTTGTCTCCCTTTTTTTGTTCTTTTGTTCCCTCATGTGTTTCCTTTGGGACCCTCTATGTCCCAAGTCATCATCTTCAAAACAACTCACCATCATCACCTCAATGAACTCTCACATGAACTATCTCCATTGGACAACATTGAAGCCCGGCCACCATCTTGGATTGACCGGAAACTCTTAAAAAAGACAAAAATGGAGCAGTTTTTCGCTCCATGTGAGCACATTGTAGATTCTTCTCTTTTTTTCTCTTCTTTCTTTTCCTCTTCCCCTGATGGAGTTTCTCTTTTTGGAGAAAGTTTCTCTTCTCTTTTTGAATTTTATCTCTTTTTGTGTTCTTCCTCCTGGTGACTACAAAGTGCCACCTGGTGGATTTCTTCATTTGGACATTACAATAACCACCCACACCAGTGCCCCCTACAAACTTCTACTCTTTACTCCTCATAGTTCCTCACTTGCTATTGACTCTTGTATTTTCATCCCGAGCCATCCACCAGTGAGGACAACTAAATTCATCCACGGCCACCTAAGGCTTTACGATGGGGCTCAACGAGAAGCAGCTGTCCAGGGCCAGCATGCTCTACCAAGCTCACGGAAACTACCTTCCGCTCATGAGCTGATAGCCATATGTTCTCCAACAGTCGCAGGGAACAAACGTCCCCGCTCCTAATTGGAGAACAGGTTTTGGCAAGTGCAGGTGACACTATGTCGACCCACCCATCCACCTTTTCAGATTCTGCACTTATGCCTTCCGGTATCCCTAAAGGAGAGAGTAGCAGAGGCTCCACAGAATCGTGAAGCTTCGCCAATGCCTCCAACAACAAGTTCGGAAGGTGTACTTCTTGCGAAGTACCCTGCAAAGCCTGATCGGCCAGTGCGGCATGAAGAGCATCTGGATGTGCGGTCCAGATATCTTCCCAGAAGTAAATCTTCTAGCTCACGATGTCCATCAGCCCAAACTGAGAAGCCAGGTCAACACCTATAATGGCTTCTTTATCACCCTCAATGAGGAGAAGATGGGTTCTGATGAACCTCCCATGGATTGACATGTCCACGTACATGACTTCTTCTATCACGATGGAGTACCCACCCATGCCACAAAGGCATGAGGGGAGGCTAACCTCCTGCACTGGGAACTCCGTCTCCTGTGCCACCGACATGCTCATGACCGATACCTCGGCCCTGGTGTCAATGATTGACTCAACCAACCGATCGTTCATCGACACAGTACACATAGTACCCCTCGCAAGTATGCATGGATCTGTAATTCAGGTTTGGGCAACCGTTGTTGTCCGACATTACTTTTCCGAGCCTCATCTGTCTTCCCGTCCATAAAAATGGTCGTACTGGATGCTCGGGGGTCTGGGTACCAGTCTCCAAACCAGGAGACCTACCAGGCCTGGGCAACAGCATGGGTGCACCAATGCCTGAAGCCCCTCGTAATGCCCGTACCGTCCTGACCTTCTCTCCTATGAACAGGGAAGAAAGGTGCCACCCAACTCTCCAGTTGGGCCAGTGCAGCTTCCAATGTGGGGCATGGCTTCGGAAACACCCAACAGGTAATTTCTGGGTCCGCAGACCTTGCCAGAGGCACCCCTGCTTTAAGCAGGATACCCACATACTTGGACACTGCCCGAAGGTACGTCCCTTCTTCACTTCCCCAGCTTTGCCAGGCACCTGAGTTTTTAAGCGTACCCAGTTGACTGCAGCTCAGTTCTGCAGCGACCAGTGCCGGTTTGACGAGGGTGCACCATTGTCCCTGGCAACAGGTAGATAGAACATCTGCCCATCAAGGGGTGCTAGACTCGGCATGTACTGCATCACCTTGTTTTCTCCCAGTAATACTCCGGCAACCCTCCTTGGGCTACCGCCTTCGGACAGTCCTTCTTAAGGTGACCCATCTAGTTACACCAAAAGCATTGACCTGGTTGTCTATGAGTAGGCCCTCCACCAGCCGTTTGGCCAGACCCTGATGGGGCTGCTGCGGCTGCGCGAGCTCTGTTGATTCATCTTTTAACCCTTCCTCCCTCTGGTCTTGGCAGTGGCTTCACCCGATTTGGACGGTGCCACCGCCTTCGCACCCGAAGAGGTAAAAGAAGACATAGCGGAGCCCTTGGGCTGTGCCACAGCACAAGAGACCTTGACCGTAGTCTTGGTCTCCAGTACTATCAAGGTACGGGCTGGTAACTTTCCTGTCGTTAACATGTCGGCCTCGACCAACATTGCCTCAGCAGTAAAGTCCCTTACTGTCTCGGCCCATAATCCATAGAGACATCGGCGAATCACCAGCTGTAGTTTTTTCTTGAACCGGAGGATTCAAACAAGACTCTTCTTCTCAAAGAAACCCATTCCGCTAGCTCAAAGTGCCAGTAGAACGTCTAGAGTGATTTTGTAGGCCCCTGCATCATTGCTTCGAAATGGTCGAAACAGGCTTGAACCTGATTCTTGGTTCGGAAGTGCTGAAACATGGCCTGCCTCAGCTCCGGCCATGTCAAGTCCGGCTTGAACTGCACCAAATTGGCGTAGTATTCCTAGACCAGTCCATTGAGCAGGTACGTTGGGGAACTGCACCTGGCCTCATCTGTCCAGTGCTGAGCCCGAGGCTTCGAACTGTTGGAGAAAAGGCGTCATGTCCTCTCGTTTATCATACCAAATGAACGAGTGGACAGGGTTGAAAAACCCAAACACCCGAATCTCCGATGGGATGGCCGGAGCTGGTGTCCATAGCACATTGCTTAACCACCGTGGTGCCCTGCTCTGGTTCCCCAAAGTATCAGCATAAGGCTCAGCATCCGTGGGTTCCACTATGTGAACCCGTTGTTGCTGAACAGCCGGAGGATCTCCCGGACCAACTCCCGCAGGAGCGGTCCAAGTTCCTCGTGGAGGTATTCACCTTGCCGAAGCCGGTGGCACCTCTCTCTGTGGACCTCCTTGGTGCATGGGCAACTGTAAAAATTCTGGCTGCCATTCCATGGGAAGTTGACCCTGCAATTGTAGGTGGTCAATCAAACGGGCAACCAACCGGAGTTGCTCCTCGGTCATCGATGCCAACCATGATGCCATGTCCACTAGAGCACCCAACTGGGACCCCACCGTCTCTTCATTCAAAAGACCTGCCCCACGTCCAACCGGACGGGAGGCGGTGGAGGTTAACAGGCCGGCCATTGGCCACATGCCGGCCATTGGCAACATGCCCATCCCAGCTGGGGTCTGTTCAACCCCTTCCTCTCTGTCCAACAGTGCTCCATCAGAGACAATGCCACCATGGTGCGAACACACCATCACAAAGTCTCAGTACAGAGATCGGTCTACAGGGACACCACCACGGCACCTTCCTTCTTGGAACCACCGTGTCTGTTCCCACCAACAGCAACCCCAACCGGTTGCTGCCCTCTGGCCGAATACCACGACCGATGGTGCGGGAATGCAACTCCAACCCTGGACCTACACCGTAACCCGACCTGTCATTGGAGGAAATGGGGTCTATGCCGATTTTCACCATGCGAACACGGCTAGAATCGGCTACCAACTGTAGGTGAGGGTTTCTACCATGAGATTTGGTGAATTCATGGACAAAAACCCGTAAAACACCGTCAAACACAGGTAGAACCGTAAACAAACATGGTTTCACAAACAACAGTCCATGCCCCATGGTTCGAATTATGGTGGAGCCCCTTTTTACCGTTTTCACCAAGAGGAAGACGGACAAAAGTCCGTAATCCACCATCTACTTCCGGTAAAAATGCCTTTTTACCATGTTCTACCGGTTGTGCACGGTAAACCATTGTGCTACCGGTATACTGACAGTAAAAATCACCGTTATCCCACTTTCGAACGGTCATGCACTGTCAACCATTGTGCCCACCGTTACAATTGCGGATAACCTAGGCCTTTCCCCAGTAAACACCGCAGTATCACAGACAACCCGTTCGTGTCCCACATTCCTTTACAGGACTACTCTGGCCTAAGCCGTTTTCCACCATAGTTCCGTGGACAAATGTCCACGCCCTATAGGCGTACACACGACTCTGGTGTACCGACTTCACAAGAGGTTGGCAGTAGCGCTAATTGGCACCTCCACCAATTGTAACAATCCGACTTGGTCGCCACAACATCCTGGTAAAACCAAACCATCTTACCAGCTGCTGAACTCCTTGGGACGGGTCGAAGTGCTGACCAGCCCTCCTCTTAAACCATCCGTGGTCCTGGGTGATGATGGTTGGAAGCCTTCCTTCCCAGATGTCGACGGTGAATTGCCACCAACCCGATGAAGTATCCATGGTAAATCCCCAATGGATCTTACTGTGATTTCCACCAACCCGATGAAGTATCCATGGTAACTCCTCGATAGATCTTACCGTGATTGCCACCGACCCAATGAAGTATCCACAGTAAATCCCCGATGGATCTTACCATGATTGCCACCGACCCGATGAAGTATCCACGGTAAATCCCCGATGGATCTTACCATGATTGCCACCGACCCGATGAAGTATCCACGGTAAATCCCCGATGGATCTTACCATGATTGCCACCGACCCGATGACGTATCCACGGTAAATCCCCGGTGGATCTTACCGTGATTGCCACCGAACCGATGAAGTATCTATGGGAAATCCCCAATGGATCTTACCGTGATTGCCAACGACCCGATGAAGTATCTATGAGAAATCCCCGATGGATCTTACCGTGATTGCCAACGACACGATGAAGTGGCCACGGTAAATGCCCAATGGATCTTACCGTGATTGCCACCGAATGGCGGGCACCGACCTGCAAACCACGAATGGCGGGTTCCGACCTGCAAACCACGAATGGCGGGCTCCGACCTGCAAACCACGAATGGCGGGCTCCGACCTGCAAACCACCAATGGCGGGCTCCGACCTGCAAACCACCAATGGCGGGCTCCGACCTGCAAACCACCAATGGCGGGCTCCGACCTGCAAACCACCAATGGCGGGCTCCGACCTGCAAACCACGAATGGCGGGCTCCGACCTGCAAACCACGAATGGCGGACTCCAACCTGCAAACCACCAATGGCGGGCTCCAACCTGCAAACCACCAATGGCGGGCTCCGACCTGCAAACCATGAATGGTGGGCTCCGACCTGCAAACCATGAATGGCGGGCACCGCCAGTGAGCCGACTACAAGGAGTCAAACGACATTTCATCGAGGTGCCGCACTGCTCCAAGCTGGAAAACTTTAACTGGCACGGAGAGAAGCACCTTAAATCCAACTTCCGGTGCAAGGGGAAGCCTGATGTTCCAAGTAGCGTCATCCCCTTCGATGTCACAACGTCTAAGCATCTTGGCAAGTTTTAATTTCTACCATTTATATGTTGTAGGACACTGCTACTTTTGTACCAGTGCCCTCTTCTAAATCTACCTCTGTACAAGGTGCATGCTCATCCACCCATGTTTTTCCACTTGCGTAACTTGACCCTTCCTCATTTGGCTGGAGTACGAGGATGTACTCCAAGCAAAGTTGGGAGGTATGTCCCACCAAAACCCTAGCCTGGGGGTAAGCAACTTCTGTTTGTCCCTCCCTCCTCTCCTAATTAATATTTTAGTGGCGGATGGATACTCTTAGGACCATGGTCACTTTGACCAATATTCGTTCTTGTACTTGTTTCTGAGCAATGATGAATAAAAGCATTACAATGAGAAACTGCATTGTTTTTATGTCTGGAAACTAACACTTCTCTACAGAGGCCGGAGACACCATAAGGCAAGGAGACATACGGATCCTGGAGCAGCTAAAGCATCTTCAATTGGTATAACAACAAAGGAAGATGGATATCAGCATTGACCAAGAAAAATGGCCACCATCCTTCTACACATATTACAACCCTGCACAGAAGGATGATTGCAATCGATCTCCATCCGACTCTTACTGTAGCTTGAATCTTCTCCGTGCGGTCACCGCGCAATGCAAAGAAGAAATGAGCTATAGAAAACATCATCAAGCAATCATCAAAACCTCACAAATATTTAAAAAAAATTTCCGTACCGTATTTTTAAATAAGTTTCAAAAAAATTTTAAAAATGTTTTAAAAAAAAAGATTTTTCAAAAAAAAAAAAAAAAATTTAAAAATTTTTTTTTAAAAATTAAAAAAAAAGGTTTTTTAAAAATATATTTTCAAAAAAAAAAATTTAAAAAAAAATAAAAATTATTTTTTAAAATTACATTTCTAAAAAATTTAAAAAAAAATTAAAAAAAATATAAGAAAAATTATTTTCAAAAATATCAAAAAATATCAAAAAAATATTCAAAACATTTTTTTAAAAATATATTTTTAAAAAAAAAGTTTTTCCAAAAAAGTTTTTAAAAAATATTAAAACAATACACGTAATATTTTCAAATAAGTTTCAAAAAAATTAAAAAAAAATTTTAAAAATGTTTTCCAAAAAAATTTTCAAAAAGGTTTTTAAAAAAAATTTTAAAAAAATATTTTAAAAAAAATTTGCGTACCATATTTATTAAAAAAAATTGCAAAAAGTTAAAAACAATTACAAAAAAAATTAAAAAACGTTTCTAAAATAATTTTAAAAAAAATTTAAAAAAAAAGTTTTTTAAAAAATATCTAAAAAAATGTTTCCATAAGTTTCAGAAAATTAAAAAAAAAATTTTAAAAAGAGTTTTTCAAAAACGTTTTTTTTTTTTTAAATATTATAAAAAAATGTTTCATAAATTTTCAAATTTTCATTTCAAAAAAAATTTCTGTGGAGGTGGAATCTGTTCCACCACCGATACCAGAGGTTCTGCCTCAAGGACGGCAACTCCCGGAAGTCCTGCCAGCACTCAAGAAGGTTGATGGGTGGGTGACTCTTGTGACACCAGAGCTGCCCGAGACCAGCATTCCGATCCGTAGCGGGAAAGTTTGTTCCCTGCGACAGTGAGAACGTCTGGCTACCAGCCCACGTGCGACGTATCATAGTGGTGGTGCTGGTAGAGCATGCCGGCCCTGGCCAGCTGTTTCTGATGAAGCCACACTGTAAAGCCTTAGGTGGATGTGGTGTGTTGGCTGTGGCAGGAATTGCCCAGGCCAACAGGTTGGGCGAGTAATATATACGACTTGAGAACGTGGGAGATGCACCCGTTGCCCAGGAGACAGGAGAGGGGGTGGCCACGGCTCAAACTGTGGAGGCTGCTCTAGTGGTAAGGCTGGAAGAGCCATCTGAGTTGGGAGAAAAAGGCCCTTCTCATGCGACAGTTCAACCAGAGAAGGCAATGTCTAAGTTGAGAGGGGCATCCAAAAATGGATGTCGAGTCCTCAATGTCACGACGGCTCCTACCCTCGAAAAGTGTCTTAAGATTGGTCCCAATTTGAAGCCTGATGAGGCGAGACAGCTTCGGAAGTTCCTAATGGAACGCTGGAATCATTTCGCATTCGACTATACAGAGTTGGGTGAAACCTCTCGTCGAACATACGATTGACACTGGTGGGCAACCTCCAGTGCGAGAAGGATAGGGTCGAACCGCTCCAGCAGCTAGAACGATCGAGAGAGAAGAGGTAGTGGGTACGGCTTGGGGGTCGTAGTCTACCAGAAGTTACCGGAGGACAAGTTCCCCCGTGTTCTGGCCTATGAAAGCTGACTAATAAAAGGACCAGAGACACAGTATTCTGTCACCGGGAGTTCGTGATCGTGACGAATCACCATGCGCTTTGCTGTCTGCAGACAGCCAAGAACCTGCAAGGCAGGTTGAGGCGTTGGCAGATGCAATTACAAGAGTACCGGTTCAAGGTTCGGTACAAGAAGGGGACACTCCACGAGGACGCTGATGCTCCGAGTCGGTATCCTGTACGTGATGTCACGGACCTTTCATTACCTGAATACATCAAAACTGATGTAGGTGAGGTGATTTACTGAGTTTGGCTCGAGGTGGATTGGGTCCAGGAGCAGGCTGCCGATAGCTGGTGCTCCAAGGTGAAGAATGAACTCTTCCAGGACCCCAACTCGAACCTTCAGTTCGGGATGTACAATACCTACCAGAGACTGCGCTCACGCTTCTACTGGATCTGTATAAAGCGGGACACAGCCGAATACGTTAAATTATGTTTGGTGTGTCAACGAGCGTGACAGTTCGCACGAAGTCAGGGATTTCTTCAACCCATCGTGCCGAAGTACCCAGTTCATACCTGGGGAATAGACTTCGTTGGGCCGTTTCCTCCTTGGGTGGTCAAATATGTACTAACCATGGTTGACTATTTCACCCAGTACGGTGTGGCAAGGGTGGTACGAAGGTTCACGGCCGCTTGTGTTGAGAAGTTCCTGAAGGACGAGATCCTTTTGGTGTATGGTACACCAAAAACTCTTGTCTCAGATCGTCATCTTCATGATGGTGTACTATCCACAAGCGACTGGGCTTACGGAGCGTATGAATAAAACCGTAATGGAAACCATCAAGCGGTACCTTGAACCCCCCTCAAGGAACAGCATGATTGGTGGGACAAATTACGGCCCGCAGTGTGGGCTTATAACACATCTGATAACCTCATTCCGGATGGTCTGATCCGCAACTTGCCTGACCAGCAAGCCGTGGAAGAGCAGGCACGTCAAAGATTGATGGCCGCTCAGAAGAGTCAAAAAGAGCGTTATGACTGGCCAAGTGCAGCCGCCTCTATACCTGCCTGGTGCACAGGTGTGGATTAGGGACCAAGCTGGTAAACTCGGCCAGGCAAAGAAATGGAGCTTAGCATATAAACCTGAGAAGGGTACGGTGATTTTGCAGTATTCCGACCTGGTCTATGAAGCGGAATTCGTAGATGGGTATGGTCCGAAGGTGCGAGACCGGTTTCATGTGGATAATTTGAAACCGTATGTACCCACCTGCACCGTGAGGGAGGAAGATGGACTTGGCATCTCTGACACCTCCTCCAATGCAGGCAGTGATGTGGAGGCTAAGTCGGAGGCTTCGGCGGGGAGTAAAGTGACTACGGAGCCAAAGCCACCGTCTGTTTCTTCGCAGAAGTTTACTGACTGAGGCGGATAACCCCCTCCACCTCCACAGAGACCGAGGGTGTTTGAGGTGAGTGGGTTTTCCCCTAGGATTGGGCTTGATACGCTCCAGTGTATGCTCAATGAGCCCCTGCCATGGTGGGAGAGAGGTCTACTTGACCAGCCAAGATCCCATAAATACACACAAAGGCATAATGGCCACAAGGCACACAAACTCCAACAAAGAAGAACAATGAAGGCCACCTTGGCCTCCAGCATGGGTCTAGTCACATCTGCTGCCTACAACACACAGCCCTGACTTAATGGCTGACCAGGCCATATAAGACCTCCAGACAACTCCACCTGGAGGAAACAGTGGTCACTTCTGACCTCTCATCCATTGAACTCAATGGTGAGAAGTCTGCTGGCACCAAAATGGTGTCCGTCCCAACAGTCTACTGCAAGCTGTCAGGCAGACCACCATAGGGAGTTTGTCTGCTTAATCAAAAAATTTAATTGAGCAAACCAGGATGTCACACTTGTTTCGGCCGGTACTCGTGTTGGCTCGCAGTAGAACCTGGATCTCACTGTGATATTCTCGTCATGGCAACATTTTACAGTTGTGTCCATCGAGGGAGGATCCAGGGAGTCGACACCACCCTGGTTAATAGGGTGGAGTGAATAAAACATTTTTGCAAAATAAAATTAGAATACCTTGGAAATGTTGTAGGTGGACTATAACGAACCATGCAAAATATTTCTTTTCTAATGTTGCATTTTGCATTTTGTATTTTCAGGAAAAAATGTCTATTTTTAATGATAAATATCTATAATCTGTATGTGAAATCTTAACAGAATACATAGGAACATCTTTAAAAAGCCCTTTGTAATTGCCCCACCTCCCAGCTAATTTTCCCAGGTGGCTCTGCTCACTGTAAACATCATCCGGGGGAGGCTTTTATCGTGTAAGAACATGCCTTCCTTTGAAAAAGTGTGACTACAACACAACTTGTTTGCAACTATTGTTTTTATATTTCTTTTGATTACTATTAATAAAACGAAACAAAGAACATCATATAATAATTACAAAAATTTATTTCATTTTTCATCTTTTTTTTAATTTCTAGGGCTTCTGGGGCACCTCAAAAGTCTAAATTAGGGCAACTATAGTTTTTCTTATGCCAAATCGAGTTCGGAAACATGTGTTGTGAATATTCCATGTTTTTTTGCATACTCAAAACAATATGATTTATAGAAAATTAATGGAAAATTGCAAAATTTTACAAATTTCGGATCACCGGGGGCACCTCGAAACTTAAATCTAGAAAATTGCCATTTTGCACAATTAAATGTTAAACAGAAAGACAGCTTTTAGCAACTATTCCATTACAAAAATCGAAAAAAAGTCGTTTTTCATACATTTTCACTCCACCCTACTGGTTAACCATAGAGAGGGCTGCTACGTGTGTGATCCTGTCCCCATGAAAGAGCCTGGTGCCTGGTAAGTTTGGTCAATTTACTGGGTGGTATTGGACGAACCCAGTTGGGTACTCTTACCCAGCCTCTCGCATGGTTAAAAACTGTGATTTGATCAGTCAAATCCAGGACTCAGCGTTAATACACTGCTAGGTGCAAACTTGGTCTGTGGAACAGCGGCCGAAAATGCTGGTAACCTTGTTTTACCGCTATTACACCGTGGGGTGTAGACGTTGGTCCCTGGTAATGCAGTGGAAAGTGGTAAAACAGGTTTTTACCGCTATTACTTTGTGGGATGCGGACTCTAGTCCGTGGTACCATGATAGAAAAGTGGCAAAAAGGTCATTTAACGTGAAGTACACTGTGGGGCATGGACATTTGTCAATGGCACCACGGTAGAAACCAGTAAAAAGTAACTCTGACCAATATTTACCAAGAGACGCGGACTTTGGTCCGTGATACCGCAGTATTTCAGTTCTATCCGTTTGTTACGGTTTTACTGTTTTCGACAACCCAATCCAGTTTTCTGGTGGTTTTAGCCAATTCTGACGGTGATGGCACGGTGGATGTCGGCTTAAACCCTGGTTCTGCCGATGGCGAGTCGGGGAACCAGTGAGGAAGCAGAGTTAGGGTTATGCTCTCGTGTTGTTTACCATCTGGTGCAGGTGGAAAGCTGACTACCACTGGAAGCGATGGTACTTAGCAGAAGCATGGATGGTGGATCTTCCGTAGATCTTTCCACGGGCCCAACCTTCGCATGGGAGGTTTGTCACGCTGTGGGGATGCACCGGTGACTTAATCCCCGGTGGATCACTGTCAGTAGATGGTTGAAAAACAGTTGGTGATCTTGTTGGGCATGGAGCTCAGTTACAGCTGGGTGGGCAAGTCCTTGTGGAGAGTGTGAAGTCCCTGACGGGACTGGTCAGAAAGTATGGGCCTATTGGCCACGCTCTCCGAGCAGCAGCTCATAAAGATTGTCTACAAGATAGATGTCCTTCGGTTGGAGGAACTCACCTGGACAGAACTGAAAAAGGCTATGCGTAGCCGATTCAGTTCGAGTGACCAGGCTCGTGCCTGCTTCTTGAGTTTCGGGACGATGAAGAAGGGTCCGACAAAGTCTGTGCAGGCGTTCTACAGGTGCTTTATAGAGCTAGCAGATCATGCCTCTGCAAGAGGATGAGAGCTGTAGGCTCATTCACTTCAAGCGGAAACGCCTGATGGCCATCACCAACCATATGTTCGGTTGTAGGGCTGACATGGTGTTGGCATTTACCAAACAGGCACGGCTTGTAGAAACCGACATGCTAATGGCGGGTAGATTACCTGCCCGTACTCAAGTGGTACAAAAGAACAGGGCAACTGCCCAGGTTCCTAGTACCACCGCTAGCTCTAGGAGCTCTGAAAAAGCTTCTGCTTTGAACCTGCCAGGTGTGAATGCCACTTCACCATCCAAGATGAACAAAGCAGTGGTCAAGAAGGGAAGCAGGCAAGTTCTGGTGGAGGACAGCCGGCGGCAATGCCTCGGAGTACTGACCATGGGTCAGGAGGGATGTCACTCAAGCGAGTTGGCCCGTGTTTCGGTGCAACCAGATGTAGGACCTGAAACAGGACAGTTCCAATGCTGTGGCAAGGAGACAGGTTGCCCGAGTGATGCCGGGCAAAAACCAGAGGCCCCAGCCAATACCAGGCTTAGCACCGGTATGGCTAGAGGGTTGCAAGTTCCTGGCCACCATCATGGATGGCCAGCTCTACTACCAACTCGTGGAGGATGACAAAAAAAGCCTTCGTTAAACTGTCACCAGTTGCCACCAAGGGCACATATATCTGGTTCGAGAATGTGCAAGATGCACCCATAGCTTTGGGAAAAAAAGGTGACCACGGCTCAAGCTGTGGAGGATGCCATTGTGGTAGGACTGGAAAAGCCATCTGAGTTGAGAGTGGGAGGCCCCAATCATGCGACGGTTCAATCAGACAACTTCGGGAGTTCCTACTGGAATGCCGGGATCATTTTGCATTCGACTATACAAAGTTGGGTGAAACCTTTCTTGTCGAGCATATGATCGATACAGGTGAGCTACATCCTTGCATCAAACCGCACCAGCGGCCCATGCAATCGAGAGGGAAGAGGTGGCGAAGATGTTGTATGCAGGGTTGCATAGAATCTACACGAGCCCTATATTGCTTGTTCGCAAGAAGGATGGTGGCTTCCATTTTTGTGTGGACTACCGGAGACTGAACTCCCAGACTAAGCTGGATCAAGATCTGTTGCCTCGCATCGATGATGCACTTGATTTGCTGGCCGGTGCAAGTTCTTTGCAACCTTGGGCCTAGCTAGTGGTAAATGGCAGGTCCGGTTGGCTAAGGCAGACATGGAGAAGACGGCCTTTATCTGTTCACAGGGGTTGTTTGAATTCCAAAAAATTCCTTTCAATCTCTTTAATTCCCCAGCCCCGATGCAGAGCGCTAGACCTCTTGCTGGCAGGACATAAGTGGGAGACTTGTTTGGTGTACCTGGACGATATTATCGTCTTCAGGAACACCTTCAAGCAAATTCTTGAGAAACCATCGACTGTCCTTGGTCTGTTACGAGGGGCAGAGCAAGCATAGTCAGTGCTGAGAGTTACTCCGGACTCAAATCTGATGAGAGCAGACCAGGAGTTTGAAGTACCAATGACGGTAACAGGTGTCCAAAGTTTTCTCGGATTGGCCAGTTACTATCGGCGGTTCATCAAGGACTTCGCAAAGGTAGCAAGGAAACTGCATGAGCTGACCACCACAGTCGATGGTCCAACACAATACCCGGGCAAATCTGCCCCGACTTACCAGATCCTGACTCCATTAAAGGCTGGGATCAAAGTGCGGACTGCTTCTCTTGTTCCATCCGGTCCCTGGGTGGCGAAGGTCCGGAGTCGCTCTTGCCGCAAGTCAACGGTGAATTTCTGCCTGACATGACGATGAACCCACGGTGAATCCCTGCTGGATCTCCCCATGGACACCGACGCGAAGTCCCGGCCAAACATGACGGAAACAAGACGGTGATGGTCCGGTGTATTCCCACTGAAAACCCCCACCCTCCCCACGGATACTGACTCGGACACAGTGTGTAATAAATAAAACAAAGACAATTTATTCACAGATAAAAGACTCACTATTATTCAAAGTAATACCTGCTGGTGAATCCCACCAGCAGAGAAGACCACAAAACCACAACCAAAGAGAACAAAGAAGATCCAACAATGGTGGCCATCTTGGCCACCCACAAACACATCCTCCTAAGATTCAGGTCTAAAACACACTGCCCCCCTTAATGGCTGCTCTGCCATTAAGTACCCCCAGGCTGCTCCACCTGGGGTTTATGTCGTCTGCCGGGCTGCCTACTAATACCAGCCTAGCAGACATCAGAATTTAGGATTGCTCCTCCTAATTAAAAGAGCAAAACTGGGTCGTCACACCTTAGAGTGGTCAGAGCCATGTAAGCTAGCGTTTGCTCTGTTAAAGGCATTTTAAACCGAAGCACCGATGCTCACCATGTATGATCCACATGATGAGATAATGATCCACACCGATACTAGTGGGTACAGCTTGGGAGTCGTAGTCTACCAGAAGTTACCAGAGGACAAGGTCCGCCATGTTCTGGCCTACGCAAGGATTAAAATGAAATGAAATTCAACGTTAAATTATATGCAATTTCAATACTTTTCACTGTTTTCAGTACATGTGCTAAAATGTTAGCAAAGATTTAGGTTTTTTGGTAAGTATTGTTAGTAAACTTAAATATAAAAATCGATCCAAAAAATCGATTTTTTAGTACCGATGTTTGGATCGGATCGGTGCTTTGTGGATCGGATCAAATTGAAGAATCAATTTTTTGCTGTGTATTGCCCATCACTAACTGGTATAAGGTTCAGTTTAATAAATGAAAACTCCACAAGGATGCTGACTGTCTTAGTCGGTATCCTGTACATGATATTGAAGACCTTTCTTTACCTGAATACGTTGAAGCCAACATAGGTGAGGTAATTTACCAGATGTGTTCCAAGGTAGATTGGGTTGAGGAGCAGGAAAGCGATAGCTAGTGCTTCAAGGTGAAGAATTAACTCACCAGCCCCAACTCGGACCTCAGGTTCATGTTTGTGAGTTCAAACCACTTGCTGTATGTCATCAGGTCCATCAAGGATCGGTTGATAACTGTGCTGGTAGTTCTGACATAATGCAGGGCTACATAACACTCCCGGAGCTGGTCATTTCAGAATGGTTAAAACCTACCAGAGATTGCGCTCACGCTTCTACTGGGTCGGTATGAAGCGGGACACTGTCGAATATGTTAAATCATATTTAGTGTGTCATAGAGCACGACAGTTCACCAGAAGTCAGAGATTTCTGCAACCCATAGTGCCGAAGCACCCAGTTCATACCTGGGTAATGGGCTTCGTGGGGCCAATTCCTGCCTAAATGAGTGGAGTCACATTTGTTCTTATTATGGTTGACTATTTCACCTGGTAAGGTGTGGCAAGGGTGGTGCGAATAGCCACGGATGCATGTGTGGTGAAAATCCTGAAAAACAAGATCCTTTTGGTGTATTGTACACCAAAAGTTCTTGTCTCGGATCGTGAGTCCCAGCTACAACACATCACTTCACGACGGCATACCTTCCGCAAGCTAATGGGCTTACGGAGCGTACTAATAAAACCGTAATGGAAACCATCAAGCACTACCTTGATCCCCTCAAGGAGCATCGCGATTGGTGGGACAAAGTACAGCCACCATGTGGGTTTATAACACACCTGATCAGGAGAGTATGCAAGTCTCTCTGTATCAGCTGCTGTTTGGCTGTGAGCCTCAGATGGGAGTTGACAACATCATTCCGGATGGTGTGATCTGTGACTTGTCTGACCAGCAAGCCGTGGTGGAGCAGGCACGTCAGAGATTGACGGCTGCTCAGAGTAGGCAAAAGGAGCAGTATGACTGGCTGAGCGCAGCTGCCCCGATACCCGTCTGGTGCTATGAAGTAGATTGGGAACATGAGCTCGGCCAAGCAAAGAAATGGAGTTTAGCATACAAGGGTGAACCTGGTATGGTGGTCAAGCAGTATTCTGATTTGGTCTACGAAGTAGAATTCGTAGATGGGTACAGTCGGATGGTGCGAGACCGGTTTCATGTTGATAATTTGAAACCGTACGTACCATCCCATCATACTCGGAGTCTCTGAAACAGAATGCAGAAACCAGCAGTACGAATGCTAAACCGAAAGCTTCGGCGGGGAGTGGCATTACTCCGGTGCCAAAGCCCCCATCCGTTTCTTTAAGTCTACTGACTCTGAGGCAGAGAAAAACCTTCATCCTCGGTATAACCTCTGTCCGAGGAGACCGAGGGTGTTTGAGTTGCGACATATTTCCTCTAGAGATGAACCCAACATGTTCCAGGGAGTTCTGTGCAAAACCCTGCCATGGTAGGAGAAAGATGGCCATCTGCTGGTATGGGCGGATGGCTGGGCTGGGAGGAGGCCAGAACTTCCAACAAAGTGGTTTGGTGGCAACGATGATTCGCCTAGTGGGAACCTGTGGATTACCCTTTCCTACGGCTGGGACGGAAAGAAACGTGGTTTTCATCGTCCGAAAGCCGTAAATCGCGGTAATTACCGTCATTTAGCGACTTTGAACGGTGGAAACGCGAATTTGCATGGTGAAAGTCCGTGGTATTCTCTTTTCTACGGTTGGAAATGATTTCTGACCATGTTTTCCATCTTTTACAGGCCGATCACAGCGGAAAAAAGATATCAACGGTGACAGCCGCCGACGGTTCGCCTCCCTCAGCTCTTTGCATCCTGGGGATGCCGAGCTGTTGGAGTAGGAGGGCTCCCCTTCACTCTTGGCTGGTCTGGTTGGACAGCTGTGACACCACACCTCTTAATCATAGACACCTGTGGCGAGAAGCGTGCTGGAACAAACATGGCATCTACCCGGTTGCCACCATAAGCAGCCTAGTAGACAACCATCAAAAATTCATCTGCTCCTCCAAATTAATAAAAAAACAGCAGGCAGTGACAAAAATGATTGACAATGGCAATATCCTATTTTATAAAATACTTGAGCAGACGACCAGCAGGATTTTGTCTGCCCCACCAAGTATTCCCATAAGAACGACATTTCCCCAGTGGTACAAACCCAGCTGTTACACAAGCCATGATGAACACTGCCGATTTCGAATGTTGAAGATCATACTACAGTATGTTTGGGATCACGTGAATGAACTCTTTCTTACTGACCAGTGATTCTTTAAATTTTTTCCCAATATCATGAGGCACTGTTTGAATCACATTATCTCCTACTGCTAGATAGTGCAAGTACTGGGGTGAAGGCATGTCGTTTGTTTACAGTATGGCAACAACTTAGCGCTAGTTTGGATCAATACTAAACAGGTGTCTGTACCCATTACAATAACTGTTAACACAAGCCTAGGAAGGCCAAATTCATACCAATTCCGGAACTTGTCGAACTCCGCAACATTCCTGAGCTCTCCCTTCGATATAACTATGGCTCCGGAATAGAACATAACGATGGGGCATTGGAATGCTGCTGTCAACTCTTTCGCATAGGCAATATTTTGCGCTGCGGACGGTTCTTTGTGTTTAGGTGTTTACAGGTAATAAACTAATGGGTTGGACTCACATACATACATTTGCAACATATACTATTTTATGACTGAATAAAATAAAAAATGCCGGTAATTATCATCAGTTCCACGTCAGCGTTTATTTTCTTCAATCAGATTAGATTTTCCAGAAATAATTAAAGCCAAACTGTAAAAAAAAGTTGTAAATAAATGTTGTGGGATATCTAAGTTTATTACAACGATGTAGTTGCAAATATTATCCCAAACTGCCTGACACATTCAATTGCACTGTAAGTTACAAGTGTGATAGGTGCATTAATGAAATATGAAAAAACCTATATTCTAATACTTTCCCTAGATGTCAAAACAAGACTTATAACAGATGGTAAAAATAAATGTTTAATGATAAAGTCGACAATGAATGACAAACAACTAATCCTGCATTTCCTCAGGTATCTCATGTGGATTTAGTATGCCAGGAACTGACATCTGTATTTTTCGTTTTTGCTCTTGCGCTAACCGCAACTCAGCTTCTCGCTCTTCCAAAAATAAATCACTATCGTCTTCCCCGGCAAATTCCTAAAACAAATCAAACAAAATACATGTAAATTATTTTTAAAACCGTTAATTCCACTCAAACCTTTATTTGAACCAAGAAGTCTCTTAAATGTTCCTTGAATGCAGGTAACTCTTGGTTCAAGTTGAACAATCCCTGTACCATTATCCTTACCTGGGCGCTAAATAATAGTAATCAATAGTAATGAATCATGCGTGAAATAAGTACACAGAAAAAAAGTAAACAAACTCGATCAGGTGAGGAAAGGCAGCCTTCAGCAAGTTGGCAACATATTCTTGTACATAAACCATGTTATTCGATGCATTTGCTCCCTCATTACTGTGAAGTGGGATGGTGATTTTTCCCACTTCCACTAAACTAAACATATAAGCTAAGATAGTTGCATGCATTGTCAAACCTAAGGGAAGAAATAGTTAACAGATAAACTAAAAAACATCTGATATCACATTTCATTGGACTATGGCAACCTGCAGTGTGTGATGTGTCCGTGACCACTGAAAAGATGTGTTGAAGTATATCTGTATAATAAGTTTGGTAGAAACTTTGTGCAGCTGTCTCCTCTTGAGCAACATTCTGCAATAGCTGGTAAAGAATCTGGAGACCTGTGTCAGCAACATTCCTCATGGTATGCTTGAATGCCCAAATTATAGAATCCAACACCAATTTGAACTGAGCAGGGGGGATGTTCAAAAAGGCTTTTACAATGAAAACAAGAAACACATTAGAAAGACACAAGAAAACAAAAGTAAACACAATAAAAACTAACGAAAATAATAATTTTGCTAGTTTTTTTCTTTTTCTGTGAATTCATAATATTCACACTGTACACTGTCAATACCCGGAAAACAGTGAATGTTGACAGCTTGTAATAGGAGGAAGAAGTTCGTTCTGTGCTCTGGATACTCTTCAAAATCTTTATTGATCATGTCAAGTGTGCATTCGAACACAGCATCAAAGATCTTAGGAATCTCAGGTGTGATGTGGCCTTCCAACTTGTTCACAATGGCGGCCATAGTACTTAAGACTTCCGGTTCTCGAGCAGAAGGAACCACAGTCCTCTGATAATCCAACAAAACGGCATCAAGCAACGGCGGAATAAAATTTTCCAAGACCTACGTTTAATCATCAAGATTCACCCATTTAAGTCACAACTTTAAACTAAGCAATAAAGACATCTTACGAAATAAAATTAAAAATAAACACCATCTGGGGATCACTAGAGCGGCTGACCCAACCGGATATTAGTTTAAGTGCCTCCTTCTTTACCGTCCGCATACTTCTGATCAACGGCTGTTTAGTTACATTTTCACCATTTAAGGCAATGGCCGCACTAATGTTCTCGCTCATCACTTTGTATACATTAAGCATGTCTAAGTAAATCCTTCCGAGCTAATGACCACAGCAACAGTGTTAAAAACAGAAATCACAATTTATCATCGGAGGAGAATACCTTCACAAACCTGCATGACAAATGGATGTCCCAGAGCCTTACAAGCCCTAACATTAGTTTTCAATATGTTTGCCAACTGTTTCACTGCATCAGGATCCTTGAGAACGTCAACATTCTACAATATAAAAAATACAAATTTTAAACACTGATAAAATTTAACAAACTACTTTCTAACCTTTGTGGCTTGATTGATTATGTCATCCCAAACCTGATTTGGTAACAGCATATACTTCTCAATCAGATGTTCCTGTACATTTTGATCCGTCTGTGCTGAAATCATGTATCCCACAGCCTCGTAAAATGTATGAACCTAAATAAAATTGCAAATGATATTGATCCAAAACTTATTAATTTTTATTTTGACTTTCGTAAGAAACTGATCTGCAAACATCAATTAACATAATCTCTTGCAACTGTGCCACACTTCTCTTCAATTTCTTCCCACTTATACAAGTATAACTAGAAATCAAAGAGAACTGTAGCACAATTACAAGAGATACATTAATTTATGTTACCAGATCGGTTTCTTACTGATGTTAGCAATGCCTGAATGAGAAAAGACAGAATTTTGAAAACTTGAGATAATGTCTCACATAAACTTAAAACATGCAACACTATTATACCTATCATTTAGTGTATACTTATAAAAGTTATAATTATAAAATTAATAAATTAAATACATTAAAACAAGGCAGACATTAACAAACAGTGTGAATACATTTTTGAAACACGCTGTATGTCCAAGTCAGGAACGACATCCATTATAAAATGGATTCGTTTTACTATTCACTTTACAAGTTAATTTTCATCAACCAAATCCCGTCGTGAGGTAAGATTATCACTTATTCTAAACTCTTGAGGCTAATTTATACCCATGGTCAGTCAAAGTGTATCAATCAGTGCACAGCATGGTGATCATCAAAATGTGCATCTAGATTGAATTAGCTCTGGATTTTCATCAGGGTTTTTGCATATAATGTATCTCACTAATATTATTATATATACTAGTGGGGTAACCCGTCATAAATGACGGGAGCAAAATTCATAGGCAATTGTGCGCATGCGCGTCGTTCGTTCCTTTTTTTACTTCTTTCATTTCAATTTCAGTCACCCCCTCTCACCCCTTCCACGTTTCTCTCTCTCTGTATGTCTCCCCCTCTACACTTTTCAACCTTTTCTCCTCTCCAATTTAATATCATGGGGTTCTTGGATGGGAAGGGTGCAACATATAGTTGAATTTAAGAAAAAAAAACTGTTCATTTATTCAAATTTATATAAATTCCGATGTTACTCCACACACACACACACACACAGACCTGGGATATTATATAATATATATATATATATATATATATATATATATATATATATATATATATATATATATTGAGACGTTTGGGCCCGCCGCTTATTTCCGCTCTTTAGCGGTTGCGTTTTTTTTGGATTTAACGTCACCCTGCACTTTATTTAGCTTCTGGGCCACTCGGTACTTTTGGTACCAAGTGACCCAGATATCATATGTGATGAGATAACAATCTGACCTTTTCGTTCCCCCCCTCATGTTATTCATTTTAAGTTTGATTTTGTTTTGATTTCTTCTGTTGTCACCTATGTGTGACAACAGGAGATGAATCATGGTTTTGGACAAGTGGATCAATCCTTTGATTGGTCCATTTGGTCCAAAATATTGTTTTAACCAATGATCAAATTGTGCCCTGAGAATCCGACTTGTGGATTCTCAGGGTATATAAAGAGTACATTTTTAATGTCAACAAAGACGCTTTTTGAGAAGATTTTAACAGACCGAACCTATGCCCATTTTTGGCCAGGTTCTTTTACTTTTTCGATTTAACTTATATTTTCTAAAGTGATATTTTTATGTGTGTGTATAAAAACCAGTTCGCTATTCTTGTTTATATCTACGAAATAAACCTTCGATTTTCTATTTTAAACCAGTGGTGTTTATTATTCGAAACTTAAACTTCGCGATTGTGCATTCATCATTTTGCAGGTCTTCACCTACTTTGGATACATCAAAAAGGTCCCAACAGGTGCAAACCTGCAGCGTACAAGTGAGTATATTTTTACACGATTCTTAGGGCAGATTTACGGACGAAAGTCCGAGAGATACAGAGATTAAAGATCCTCAAGACTGTGAAGTCTTTTGCCAGAGACTAGTGAGGACATAAAATAGACGTTATATTGGTCTAGTCCTCCCAGGCCAGTAGAATTAGTGGCCTAGCCAACCACTATCAATACGAGTGTAAACTCGCTCGTATTAACCAAAAAGAGCAGATTCTACTAACGGAAAAAGGTCCGTCACAATATATATATATATATGAGCTATTCCTCACTAATTCACCCAAAATTTCAAATTTTGTTGCTTGATCATCACAGATGTTAATGTAAAAAATCATAACACAACTAGAACATAAAAAATACTCTTAACTTTTTTTGTTTTTAAATCGGGCCATAATTTTTGGAGAATTGGCCCTTTGAAGTTTCACTGTTTTGCTGAAAATGATGTAAATTCAAAAAAATGCTAACTCCAAAACTAATAAAGATAGAAAAATGGTTGATAGCTCAAAATAAACATCTTAACTGTGGGAAGAAAAGAGTACTTAATCATCTTTTCATTATTTTAAAATTTAGGGTGTCAAATTATACGTACAATTTTTAGCATTTTGGTCAAATTTGAACCCACTTTAGGTTGTGTTGAGGTCAAAGGTCAGAGTTCATATTTTTTTTGCAGTTATGCACTTGGGTCTACTCTAGTATGTGGCACTATTACTTTGATTGAACTGCAACATAATAAAAAAATTAGCCAAAACTTCGAAAAAAAAATTGGGTGACTTTTGACCCCGATTTTTGCCCTGTGGCGGTCCACCTACAAGAAAACTAATTATACTATGTGAAAGTTTATTACATTTTCTGTCCATTGATGTAAAAACCATAGATGACATTTTACAGGTGAAGAAGTGACAATTTTTCAAAGTGTGAAAAATATTTTTAACTTTTAATATAAATTCTAACAAAAAATGTGCATTAAATATATGCAAATTAAAAAACCTGTAGATTACATAGGATATAATACAATACAGCAATGTTTTTAATGTATAAACTTTCAATTGGTCACTTTTTTAAAAGGTATAGGTGGAGAGAACCCATTTTTATACTTGTGAAAGTCACTAAAATATATAAGCCATGTGTAATGTTGTGTATGCAGTGTATATATATTATGTATAATACATGTACATACACAATACATGTATGTATGTATTGTATATGAAAAGTGACCAATTGAAAATTTATAAATTAAAAATTGAAATGATTGTGTTTATTGCATTATAGCCTATGTAATATACATGTTTAATGCACTTGTTTTTTGTTACAATTTATATAAAAAGGTAAAATATTTTCCAAACTTTGGAAAATTGTCACTTCTTCATCTGTAAAATGTCATCTATGGTTTTTACATCACTGGAAAGGAAATGTAATGAACTTTCACATAGCATAATTGTTTTGTAGGTGGACCGCCACAGGGCGAAAATTGGTGTCAAAGGTCACCCAAATTGGTTTTTTCGAAGTTTAGGCTAATTTTTTTATGTTGCAGTCATAGTTCAATGAAAGTAATAGTGGAACACACTAGAGTAGACCCAAGCGCATAACTGCAAAAAATATTAACCCTGACCTTTGACCTCAACACAACCTAAAGCAGGTTCAAATTTAACCAAAATGCTAAAAATTGAACGTGTAATTTGACACCCTAAATTTTAAAATTATGAAAAGATGATTAGGTACACTTTTCTTCCCACTATTAAGCCGTTTATTTTGAGCTATCAACCCTTTTTCTATCTTTATTAGTTTTGGAGTTATGCTATGAAAGAAGTAAAAAAAGGAACAAACGACACGCATGCGCACACCAGAGAAAATGAAACGCTCATTTTCTCTTTCAAATATAAAAGGGAGGGAATAATAGTACCAAAATTAAACTAGAATTTATCACAGGCAATTGTGCCCAGCATTAGAATTTCTTTTGCTCCGCCTTTTTATGCACGTCATCAATTTCTAATTGGGTTTGTTACTTGGTCTGACGGCATAAAAGGGCTCCCGTCATTTATGACGGGTTACCCCACTAGTATATAAATATCTTCACTATTTCTATAACAGTACATAAAATTTCCCAAGAAGTGAATTTGGTAATAAGGTAACCGGGTAACCAGGCAACCTCGGTTATATCACACAGTTATAATGTAACAAAACTCTCGGTCTCTTAAACGATGCTATAACCTTGTATGACTGCACCAAAATAGGGTTTTTTTCATTTAAACTCAACCAGCTGTGTTGCTTAACCATCGCCAATTTTCTTGAAAAAAAAATTACACAATACAGTATCTATGGCACAATATAACAAACTATTTTTCTTTAGCTCAATCAGATGCAAGGTTACCAAGATGTGGCACGTTAAAGTTCAGCATTTTTTTTTTGAAAAGTGGGACTGATGCATAACTGATATCTTATAATCTAAACAACAGTTTCTTTGTTGCGATACATTGTTGCGGGACTGCTCCGATTAAATGTTGCGGGGCAGAATCGCAACTGACGCGATTCAAACCCGCAACATTGTTCCGTGTCCACACCTACACTCAAGTGTTTCTTCCTCCTTCTTGCTTTCATCATGTAAATATCACCAGCGGAAGTGGCCCATGCAATATGGGCCTACACGGTGATTCATAAAGAGGGGCAAATAAAGCAGAAACGGTGGTGCGCACATAACCTCTTCTCAACTGAGAGCACATTCGGTTTAAGCCTTTTGGACACCCTGAAATTGGAAGATGGAGCAGGATTTCTAAATTTCCTTTCTTTTAGTTACCATTGTAGTCAGAAGACCATAACTCCCCACAAACAACAATTTATACAGAAGGACAACTGAAAAAGACTCAAAGGGCTCAGTTTGCTTTTAATTATTAAAGACGTCTTCAATAATTAAAAGCAAATTGAGCCCTTTGAGTCTTTGTTCATGTTTCAAAAGACGTCCACACCATGAAATGCACCGCAACAATGTTGAAATGTTTCCCATTTCAATGACTCAAAACATGAATCTGAGCTGCTGTGATTCAGCCCAGCAACATTTCAACATTGTCGTGGGACAGAATCACAACAGACGCGATTCAGCCTGCAACAATGTATCGCAACAAAACATCCCAGTGTGTCCTACCCTTTAGGAAGTTAGGCACTATTACAGATAAAGTCGTGGGGTTTGCTGCAAATTAAACGTCTTGCTTGAAGGATTAAAACATTTATTTCCTATTAACTATTATTTGAATATTTAAAAAATAAACCAAATATAGATAAAATTGACACAAACTAAGAAACTGAATTTGTGAACTTTGACCCTAATTTTTGCCACTTGAGGGGAACAGTACATTACTCCCACCAATATGACATTAACGTGCTTTTCATGCTCTTTCCAATGATGCAAGAACCATATTTTATCCTTTACATGTTTTACAGTTATGGATTTTTAAAATTGACATAAATATTACATTTCTCTTATAATATATAACTTTTCCACACTTTTGTGTGGATTTGTGTGGAAAAGTTAATTATTTCAATATAATTTATTATTACCAGAAAAAATCGCAGCCCACCTAGCAAATGTCACATCACACTAGTGCCGCAGAGGCCTACGGATACGAAAGTTGCTTATTTTCCTTTTTCTACGGTAATGAAAATTTATTTGAAAATATTTCGTAATAACATATATTCAATATAACATGCAAAATTTAGTACACACTTAGGGAATAACTGACCTAGACACCAGTTTCCTATGCCATGAACTAGGGTATAAAAAGGGTAAATTAAAAGCACATTGAATATTGCAACCAAACTACTTTAATATAATCTTACCATAATCAAGAGATGCAAAATTTTCATTAATTTTAAAAATTCATAACTTTAATACCTGTAAAAAATAAAATTTGGTTCTGGCATCATGAAAAAATAGGGTCCAAGTTCATGCAGATTGAGCTCCTTTTTAGTTCGTTTCAGATTCAACATTTGTTTTTACACAATTTTCACCTGAGGCTGCATCGAGAGCTCACTAAATGCATCACAATACGCGAATCACTAAGCTACATGTTGGGCGAGTTCGCATCGTGTGTTGGGCGTGTTCGCATCGTGTTGGGCGTGTTCGCATCGTGTTGGGCGTGTTCGCATCGTGTTGGGCGTGTTTGCATCGTGTTGGGCGTGTTCGCATCGTGTTGGGCGTGTTCGCATCGTGTTGGGCGTGTTCGCGTCGTGTTGGGCGTGTTCGCGTCGTGTTGGACATGTTCGCGTCGTGTTGGACATGTTCGCATCGTGTTGGACATGTTCGCATCGTGTTGGGCATGTTCGCATCGTGTTGGGCATGTTCACATCGTGTTGGGCATGTTCACATCGTGTTGGGCATGTTCACATCGTGTTGGGCATGTTCACATCGTGTTGGGCATGTTCACATCGTGTTGGCCATGTTCGCGTCATGGTGCTCATGCCAGGTCATTTCACATGCATCATATGCATCTCAATTTCAATTCAATTCAATTCAATACACCTGCAATCAGCTCGAAAGCCATGTGGCAGGGAGGGATTGCTCCCAATCACGACTGATTGTCATTATTTAAAAATAAGACATCATCATGAAATTGAAATCGTCCTAACAAAGAACTATTCACAGGAAGAGAATTCCATAGTCTAATAATATTAGGAAGAAAAGACCAAAAATATGCATAAGTACTAGCCATTAATTCTTTGAAAGTTTTCGAATGCCCAAATCTACCTTTACGAGGATTTCTAGTTAGTAAACCATTAAGCAGGGTAAGGTTATCACAAGACATCAAACGTCCCAGAAGAGCGAGGCTTTGCTCATTTCTTCGGCCTGTTAATGATTCCCATTCTAGCTCTTGGAGCATAGATGATACGCTGTCAGTATACGCATACCGTCCCTTTACAAATCTTGCAGCCCTACGCTGCACCATTTCTATTTCTTGTTTTAGATTATTTCTAAATGGGCTCCAAATTGGGGAACAATATTCTAAGATGGGTCTAACTAGGGTAAAGTAACAGACCTTTACATTTTTTTTTTACAATGTTTAAGGGTGCGCTGGACAAACCGCAGCCTTTGATTAGCTTTGGCAACTGCTTTGGTTATATGATCTTTCCAAAGCATGTCCTTGGACAAGGTTAAGCCAAGATATTTGATGGTATCAACATGGGTTAGCTGAACATCTCCCATTGTGTAATCTGCCATGCACGATTCTCACTTTTGGGAAGCTTGCATAACATTGCATTTACTCCTATTCATTTGTAAATGCCACTCAGAGCACCACTCTTCAACACTGTCTAGATCGTACTGTTGCATCTGTCTGCCAGATCGTTTATGAACAGAAGGAAAAGCAGTGGTCCAAGAATGCTACTCTGAGGTACACCAGATGTTACTTTAGCCCAGTCTGACACAGCACCATCAATTTGGACTTGCTGTTGTCTATTTGATAAGAATGATGATGTCCACGAAATTACTTGTTTATTTAAGTTAAAAGTCATCATTCTTTTAATTAGTAGTGCATCTTCACTGTATCAAATGCTTTTGCAAAATCTAAAAATACCAAGTCAAATTCGCCCTTACTATCCAAGCCAGATTGTATGTCTCGGATGAATAGTGCTAGCTGGGTATCACATGATCTGCTTTTTCGAAAACCATGCTGGTTTTCATGAATTAATTTATGGTTATTTAAATGCTTGATTGTATTAGAATAAATTATATGCTCGAGAGTTTCAGAAACAATGGAGGTCAGAAAAATGGGTCTATAGTTCTTTGGACAATTTTTATCTCCTGTTTTAAGAATTGGGCAGATATTTGCTTGCCTGCATGCCATAGGCAGTATACCACTATCAAGATAATCTTGGAGAAGTTTCCCTAAAAAGGGCTAACTTCTGTGGCCAGCTCCTTTAGCAATCTTGGCGAGATTTCATCTGGACCAGCTGATTTATTAACATCTAGATTACAAAGCAAATTTTGTAATCCAGTGGAGTTTATGGAGTTTTTGCGCCTAACCTAGTGGACTGCATTTGCAATGTGCCTCGTTTTATTATTTTACAAGACCAATAAAGGTTATTTTAGTAATTCATTCATATAACTAATGACTTAAATTTTATTTGTCTATAAAAAAGAAAATGACTAATACCTTGTACAGACATTTAGGTGAATTATACAGAATCAAGTTAAAGACATGAACCAAATAAAAATTAACTTTATTATTATTTTAAATTGAAATACTAAATCAACATTTTGTCAATAGTTTATATATTATATTTAAGTATTAACTCATTATTTTCAGATTATTAACTGAATAAATTGAATTTGACATACTGTTTGTATGCCCTTCACAGGGCTTTGTAGAACACATTATTTAATTGCATTTAAAGTATCAGGTGTTTACAAGGCAAGTGAAATCATCTAGTTATTAAAAACGACCAAAATGGTCCTTTTTAATGAGTAGGCATAACTAGGCACATTGCAAATGCAGACACTTTAGTCATGTGCCTAATGTTGTGTATGCATGATGTCTAAGGAAATGTCAATCCACCCAGCTTTGATTCAGTGTAACTTCTAAGCCCATGCCCATCCCAAGTTCATATTTGGTACACATGTACAGTATTAATGTGTAATTGATTACACTTTTTTTCAGAATTTTAAGAAGTAACTTTTCAAAGTTATTAGAGGTCAAAGTTTAAAAATGATGACCTTTGACCTTTATACTATTGTGATATGAATGTATTAGACACTACCTTGAAGATCAATGAAATACCTTTTCAATGAGCCTTTACTCATTTTTCTATCTTTAGTAATTTGAAAGTTAGAAACTTTTTGTGAAACGTGGCGACAGAAAAGTTTCAAAAGTTTGCACGTGCATATCTTTAAAACTATAACACATATTGGAAAAAAAATTTAAGGGTCTCATTTTTTACCAGTTACTACACGTGTATAAAAATTTCATCCAAATCCAAGATGGCCAGATTGTAAGGCTTGTTATTTGACCCGAAATGACCCTAAAATATTTTAATACTTTCTAAAAAAAACCCATATTTTTAATTCTGTTTCTCATTGTTTTGCTCTTTTCTTAAGGTTTCGTTGTTCTCGTTCTTGGGCAAATATAGCTTCAATGCTATGAGTTATGTGCTGATTAATTGGAGCTACACATTAAACTTTTTAACTGCTTTCACTTACATATGGTTATTCTGTTAAATGCATTTTGAACATGTACCACAATCTACCGTACTTTTCATGATGGTGTGCATAAAAACTAAACTAATTTTAATTTCTGGTAGCAGCTGCTTTTGAAATTTAAAGTGTAACCCCAGAAGTGCTAAAATGTCGGTACCTGCTGTGGTTGCAAGTCACAAATGTGTGTATTAATGTTGTTCAGTATTTCTTCGATGAATGGCATAACTTCCCCAACTTGAACCTGAATAAACCACAGTATAAAAAAACGAAGAAAAAAACAATCGATTGGCATATAAGTTACTTGCACAAAGTGGCGTCGGCATTTTTGTGCTATTTTGATGAAAGTGTCACAGGCCATGTCCTGAACACCATCGTGAGTTTCTAATTCAAGAAACGAAACAAAATTAAATATGGAATGAAGAAACTAAATAAAAAATCCTACCATGCATAAATTCAAACAGTTTGTTAACGACTGTCTTGAGGAACTTCCAATGTGCTCGTAAAAATCTAGGATATTGACCCACAACGTACATAATATTAGAAGCAATGATAGCCTTGTTGTCCTTTCCTCGCTTCTGCTCGCAAAGTCCCAACAGATCCTTAAAAGGAACAAAATCCAATATAAAAGTGAAAAGGTTGTTACACACAAAATAAAAAGAAATGATTACACTGACTTTGATTACTGTGACAAGAAACCTTTTCTCATCCTCCTCATGCATGGCACCACTGATAGATCCTATGGCCCAACAAAGCTGTTAAAAATTAATAATAAAATTAAACACAAACTGTGGCTATTAATAATTGTAACAAATATTATCATTTGAGATGTAAATTACTGTATTTAAGTTCTTCCAAGACCATTCAGAGCCATTCACTTGATTGTTAAGCTTCTCGGTCATTATACGCTCCGTGTCTGTATAGTCCAAATGGGTCAAGTACACAAGTGTCTCCCTCATGTTCTTATACATGTTGATAGCGTCTGTATCCTTCATAAACTCTCGTACAACCTCTCCCTGTTCATTCTCGACAACAAGCACCTCTTCGGGTTTAGCCATCCGTCCTATCATGATGTATCGTACCTTAGTAAGCACGGCTTGATAAAGTTGCC
>JAUPFP010000010.1:4698995-4873995 GCA_036925085.1 Brachycybe producta | reverse complement strand
TCCAGAGCCATCCAGCAGTGAGGACTCAAAATTTCTTCAGTCTGAACATTTCTTCTGGTTCACCAAGCATTTAGCTTGTTGAACACACTTCAATTTCTACACTGTTTTACTGTTTTAATAAAACTAAATTAAAACTTTTGATGTGCGGGCACCGCACCTAAGTTTTAAACTTTCAAAGTAAAACAGCTTTCTTTTCTTGCTTCTTTGGAGAGTTCAGCCATCTTGAACTTCTCCTTTGTTTGTGCATTTAAAAAGTTCAGCCATCTTGAACTTTTTATTTTTGTGTGTTCTTTACACACACACTCTTCTTTTCTAATTCACTTTCCGCAGTGCAATTTCGATTGGGTGGTGTACCACGCTCGAGGTTGTATTGTACATCTGCTGTTTCTTTATTGAGGTTTTTGGAATTCTCGTAACCTCCACGTGGTCGCCAAATACCACGTGTCGAGAGAGATCCTTCCAAAATCTGACACTCAATAGAGAACTCACGACGCTACACCAGTTGGGAACCAAAACTTGTCACACGCCCAACTGGGAACACGATCAACACGATACAACCATCACCACACTAACGGAGTGAACGGCCACTTCGTTATACACGTCACAAGCTTAGGTAATCTATCGTTACTCAGTGTATAAGAGTACGATAGTGTCGGTTGCCGACAAGCACTAAATTACCAACGCGCAGTGACATCACCGACCTACAACTTCACGAACTGAACGAGTCCCATCATACTGGAACCCGAAAGTATAGCTCAGAGTGTACTCGAGAACCCTCGGAGCTGCACACAACGACTTGGACTTCGCCGGACTCGTTCATCACCGCATATTCACATTATACAAGCCACTTCATTAATCATGGCTACCTCACACGACAATACGGGGTCCCTGTCTGATCACCAGGGGTCACACGAAGATCTGTTGGAAGTACCCGTGACTACTGATGTGACACCACCGCCGCGGCCGACTGGGGCCGAGTTTGACCACCTGTCACAACAAGTGGCTGCACTCTCGACTCGTATGTCTCAGTTCATAGACGACCGATTCACACCGAATCGACCGACTACACCACGGCGGACAACACGCACACACCGACTTCGCGACAATGACTCGGACGCCTCTTCAGCCCCCTATGTTGGCTACAGAGAGCGTCACGATCGTTACGAAAGACATCACACACCGCACACACGTCATCTACCGCGTAATCCTGACTGGCAACAACAAGGGCAGTCAGATGATCCGCGTCACAGAGATGAGCGTGCGGAAATACCGATTACGACACGTGCTGATTCTCCTCACTCGCTTGTCCGGGTTGCACGTAGCGGTCCCCGCTCGACACCCCCGGAACAACAGCCTCACCAAGGAGCGACACAAGGCACTTCAGTTTACGCGCCACGTTTTCCACCGCACGGGGTAGGTCTGATGCCGGCTGGAATGCCAAACGTCCAGGATGGCATCTATCGACCCACCCCCAGAGAACCCTCCGTGGAAGAGTTCAATAAGAAATACAGCGGTCGCCACCCTGCCGACTCAATCCAAAAATTCAACGGATTGACAGGTTTCCGTCCCTTCCTGGAAGAATTCGAGGAAGTGGCACACCTGTACGGTTGGAAAGACCACCACAAGGAGGAATACATCACGGGGTGTTTCACTGGGGCCGCCCGTACGTGGCTGAGTAAGCTGAGGTATGAGCTTCAGGACATTCCTTGGCCAGCACGGAGAGTACAGATGGTAGATACGTTCGGGAAGCCGAACGAACTGGCCATCTTGGAGAAAAAGTACACAGAGATGCTCCAGAAGGAAGGTGAGAGTACACAAGCTTTCATCTGGGAGTTTATGATACTCGGCGACCGAGTTTACCCGCAACTCGACGATCAGCTGCGTATAAGCCAGTTGCGCCGCGCTCTACATCCCACCATACAGAACGCCGCGCATCACGCATCTACGACGTCGTTCAAGGACTTCGCAAACGCCGTCCTCAATATGGAGGTGGTCTTGCTGTCCTTGGATAAATGGCCGACGGAACCAAAACCCGCAGCTGATTCACAGTCGGGTAAAGGAGCATCAAAGACCGACCAGGAGCCGGCGGCAGCCGCCAGCCCTAAAGACAAAACACACCGGTCTAGGCACGATAAGAAGCCTAGTCAGACTGCTGCCACCAATTCAAACCGACACTCTGCAGCGGACCCCCAACCAGAGATCACTCGCACGTTCGACAAGAGTAAGTCGACGTGTTATAATTGTGGCAAACTGGGGCATTTCGTCCGTGAGTGTCGGCAACCCAAGAAGAAGGTTGCAATCAAGCAGTTTGGGGAGCCGGTTACCGACTATGACATCAAAGGAGAGGTGCCTGAAACGGATATCATCACCGAAGACGGCATTGAGTTTGCTCTGATACGAGTGGCGGGACAAATCCGCCGGATTCCTCTTCCAGCAGCAGACTCAGCCGCCGGAGCACCTACTCCTGATAAACCCGACAGCGACAGCTCTGACGACTCTGAGGACATACCAGTCAAGGTGCTCGACCGGGCTCCTGCACATAAGTGGACCCCGGACGAGCTAATCGTTTGGCAGGACACGCTCGACGTCCTTAAACAATCCACCAAGGAGATTGGGTGCCGTGAAAATAAAACAATAGCCATCATGGCTCCCGGAACCCAATCGCCGACGAAGGGCCACTCCTGCTGCCGAAGACTAATGACAACGGTGTATGAGCAGCTGGTAAGCAGCTGCTCACCTCAAGAAGTCGGAGACTACGATGCCAGCGACAAGAACCCACGCATCGCCGTCACGATCAACGGGAAGAGTATACGAATGCTCGCGGACACCGGAGCTACGGGCAGCGTTATCACCATTGAACTCGCGCAGGAACACAAGTACGAAATCGAGCCTGTGTTAATCCCACCCAACATTCAGGGTGTGGGAGGCCAAAGGATCACCGTGGTGGGGCGACTCGCCGCGACGGTCCAGCTGGGCCCCCACGCTGTGCGAGGGCACTTACTAGTGATTACCGGCCGGCACGAAGCCATCTTAGGCCGAGATCTAGGCCGGGCTCTGCACTTAGCTGTGTCCATGACAACAAACAAAGTATACGTGGAGGACGACCTCTTCGAGTCCACACTCCGACAAAAATGCATCGAAGCACACATCGGATGGGCTCTGGGAGAAACTTCCGTAGAGGCCCCTGGCAAATCTGCCAGCACCTCTAGGGAAAACCTCGAAACTCCACCCCGTAAGTGACGACGAAAGCTACGGCCACCCACGCTGTCAAGAAACCAAACGCGACGAAAATAAAACAATAATTCACCAGTGTTTATTTCATGACTATGGAAATAAACACCAGCAACCATCAAATATCAACAATAGAAGAGCGGGAGGAATTTGAGGAATTGTTGTGTTAAGAAACAACTGAGGACAGTTGTCAAGAGGTGGGGGAGGGGATAAAAGGAACCCCCCAACGAATAAACAACCCCACAGCATCAACAACCCCTCTAAACACTCTCAAATAACTCCCAAAACTCTACAAAATTCATACAACTTTAATTTTTGAAACACTTTTAAACTTTTCAAAATGGCCGCCAATATTTACATATTGGCAACCATTTCAAACATGCAATAAACTACACCGGAACCACGTGGCCTTCACAAACAACTGTCAACCACGTGGTACACCTGGGAAAAACGCCGAAGGCCAGTCAAGGACGTTCAGAAGAAAAATCAAGAGCCATAAAAGGGTCAGCAAAAGGAAAACACCGTGCTCCCCTTTATTATGGACGGACGTCATTGACCATGATGTTGACAGTAGAGGGATAGAAAACTTCAAAGAGACAATTGCTCTGGGGGCCAGACCAATGCACTGGGACTTCAAAGAAAAAAAAAAACAAACAACAAAAACTGCTGGCCATAAACAAATAAAAAAAGGAAGAAAATCAGTTTTGAAGATTTTGTGAGAGCGGACACCTTCAATTAAAAAATAAAATTGAAGAACCTGTCACCCTCTCAATTAAGATCGAATTGTGGGACACCAACTCCTGTCCCACTCCCCCCTAAAAATAATAACAAACAGCAAGGTACATTAGTAACCTTGCTGACCTATTCTTTTCCAAAAAAAAAAAAAAAAAAAAAGGCATTAAGGAAAAGAAGGGGAGAAAGTTAATGGGCAACTTCACACCTCGGTGTGAAATAAAATAACGGCCCTTCTCCCTCGAGATTCCTTAGTCCTTTTGTTTATCTAAAAATAATAAACAGGACCGACTTTGATAAGAATTAGATCAACACCTCTCACATCTAATGTCGGTGGGACAACCCCCACCCCCAATAAATAAAGTCGTGAAGAAACCAATTAGAGTAAGGTGTCTTATTCTAAAAGGGGCCGGCCCTTCTAACTTTTAAAATTAAATAAGCAAAGTGACCAAACTTGGTCAATTACCACTTGATTTGCTCTCTTCAAAGAAGCACTCGTTTTTGTTCATCTCTTTATATCATCAAATCTTCAATCTACTCCTGTGCCAAGTTCCAAATTTTAATTTCGAACTTCTTCAGTTTTTGTTGTTAAACCAAAGCTTGAGTGCCACCTTCAAGCCTTTGAACTCACGTGCAGTGCATCAGGCCTTCAGAACTCTTTGGACCTCTTGAAATAATAACAGAGTGATCGGGGACCGATTTCTGTTATTATTTGGAAGTAACCACCAGCAGCGGGACTTTTGAAAAAGTAAGAACTTTCTAACTCTTAAGAAATATGCCAGGTAGAGGCTCATGGAGAGGAGGCAGAATGATGTCTGCCTCTTCTAGTGAAGATGAGACGGAGAGTGGAACGGCGGGGACCGCTGAACCCCTCTCT
Source organism: Brachycybe producta (assembly GCA_036925085.1). Classification (NCBI taxonomy): domain Eukaryota; kingdom Metazoa; phylum Arthropoda; class Diplopoda; order Playtdesmida; family Andrognathidae; genus Brachycybe; species Brachycybe producta. The sequence goes on along the minus strand of JAUPFP010000010.1, from coordinate 4,869,155 downwards.
CAATCTACCTGCCAGCTACAAAAGGCGGGCGCCGCCAGTGCGCCCACAACAAGAAGAGAGTCGCCAAACATAATAGATAGGCGCCGCACCTCCTCCGAACCGGAGAATTTTCACCGGCGTGGGGAGAAGCGCCTAAAAGCAAGCTTCAAGCGACCTGCCAATGTCGGGCGCGAAGGGAAGCCTGCTGCTCCAAGCAGCATCGTCCCCTTCGACGTCACGACATCAAAACACTACCGGGAGGAGCGGGAAGACCGCATCGATATCAACCTCATGGCATGGGGGGTTAACCAGGCGTTCCGCGATAGCATCGCGCCTGGTCAACCCATTCCGGGTGGAGCTGAAGCAAGAGGGAAGCGTGGGGGAGGTGGATCTGTGCCCTCCCCCCTCGAAGACCTCCACTTGGAGATGCAGAGGGAGGCTGCCCTTCGCCAGGCAGCCAGAGATAAAAAGGAAGGGGAGGACAATCTGGCGTACCTCCGTGCGGTTTGCGCCCGCCTTGTCGAGCTGGGCTTACCGTGTACGGCGCAACTCCCGAAGGAGGAGCTCCTGCGAATCGAGGCCCGACTCCAAGAAGCCGCCCGAGTTACGTCATCGGCCACGTCATCATCTCCATCCTCCGACTCGCCAGCAACCCTGACAACTGGCCTCTCCACATCTCCTTCTCCACCCATAACGCCACCAGAGCCTTTCCAACACTGCTCACCGGTGCCGTCAATCACTCCGCCGCCTCCTCCTCATACACCATTATCGTCACCACCAACCTCCCGATGTGCCACGCCTCCACGCAGCGAGGCCGCCACACCAACTTCGACTCCAAAGCTACCTTCCATAGTGGTGGTTCCCCAACCTGTTCGTGTTCAGGTTCCCACTGGGGCTCGCCCCAAGGAGCCTCAACAGTCCTACAGGGGCCACCACTCTTCTCGAGACTCTCTTCAACGGCCACAACCACGTCGCTCTTCGCCACGTGGTTCCCATCTTTCACATCGACGCCGACCCGACGGAAGAAGTCAGCAGGAACAACGTGGTTCCTCTGGACGCGGCCCTCCGCCGCGTAATAACTTCGACCCAAGGGTCAGGCAAGACCTACAGGATCACCGAGTCCAACTGGACCGCGACCATCGCTACGAAACTCGGGGCCCTCCTACTCGGGTCCCGCATCGCTCTCCTCCTCCGCCACCTCCGGGCCGCCCTTCTGGACAACCTGCGTGCCGCGTTCTTGAAAAAACAGAAGGCCATCACAAACCTTCTGCAAGACGTCATGCGACAGGGAGGTGACCCCATGGAAGCACTGGGCCGTGCACCGGGAAGTGCCAAGCCACTGGAGGCGCTGAGCAGGAAGTCGGCATCGAAGCGACTACGTCAGCGGGCCCGCGATATGGCCCGGTCCGCCTTGCGCCATGCCAGGCCTATCACGGGCGCATCAGTTTCTTTGGAACCTGCGGCTCCAACACCAGCCCGACCAGCCGCACCGCCCACTGTACCCCATGCCGGGGCTACTCTGGGGCGGTTACCGCTGGATCATCCGTTCCGTGCAGCCACCTCCGGCGAGAGGTTGCTCAACAATCGGTGGGTCACTTGGCAGCGCGAAGTGCGCTCTGCCAACACCCTTTACGTAGGACACTTCTCTTTGGAGGAAGGGTTTCCCCGTCTGGACCTCCCTCCCCGGGAGCGATATGTCGTGGGACTCTCCCGCCTAACAAGTGTCCTCATCACCATCGTCTTCCCAAGAAGACGGATTGTTGAAACCACCAGTTTCGCCGGAGATGCCATCGATGAAGCCACGGAAGCCCTTTTGGGAGCTTTCGTCAACTCCGTCTTTAGACTGCCAGCTGGACAGACGTTCCGTACCAGTCGTCACTACATTCCGGAACCGGATCCTCGCTACCGAATCGCCGTCTTATGGGACGCCGCTTGGGCTACACTGTACAACAAGCGGTCCTCCCGTAAGATTATCGGGGACCGGGACATCTTCAATATCTTCCACCGGGATCTACCTGACGACCAGGGACAATGGCTGTCTGCCGCATCCAGCTACCGATGAGGCCAGGTCCGGCGGGATTACCCCCCCGTACGGTTCATGGACCCAGGATCCTCCCCACCCTCCGCAGCAGGGATAGCTGCGCGCCACATGTACTCATGTGGTTGCCACCCATCCGGGTGGCATTATCGAAAAATTTATAAAAAATAAAATACGTTGCAACTGTTCTTTTCTTTTTAGATTTCAATAGCGGCTCGCCACTCAGCGAGCATTAATTATCTTTGTTTTATGTTTTCAGCCTTTTCCAATTTTTAAGGGCGCTGACACTTCGGTGCCAGTGCCTTTCCATAACCACCTCTGTACACGGTAAGTCCTCAGCCACCCATGTCTCCCCGCTGCGTAACTTGAAAACCTTCCACCCTTGGCTGGAGTACGAGGACGTACTCCAAGCAAAGTTGGAGGGTATGTAACACCCTGTAAATCGTGATCCCGCCAAAACCATAGCCTGGGGGGTAAACAACTCTCAACCGTCCCTCCCTCCTCTCTGACTCACCTTTCTGACTAATGCCCAAGCGGCGGATTGATACGTAAAGGACCATGGTCGCTTGGACCTGGTTACACCTCGCAGGTGTACACAGGTCCAAAGTATAAAAGGACCATGTTCCTCTTTGTTCCTCAGTTCTTTCCTTTGCCTGTTTTTGAGATACATTCCAAATCATGGGCCTGAGGATTCACCGTTAGTATTTTACTATTCACCCTTGTATCTGTACTTCTTACAAGGAATGAATAAAAGTGTTGTAACAAGAAGTAGCGTTGTCTCTATGTTTATGTAAATAACTTCTCTTCAGAGGCCGGAGGTTTCATAGGGCAGGAGCTATACGATTCTCAGCAGCTACAACATCTTCTCTAGTCGGAATACCGATGGAGAAGATGTATATCAGCATCAACCGGAAGAGAGAGAGATGGCCGCCACTCTCCTGCATCGATTACACCCCCATGCAGAAGAGTGACTACAATCTATCTCCATCCAGCTCTCTCTACAGCTCGGATCTTCTCTGTGCAGGTGTCATACTGCTCAGAGAAGAAACGAAAAGTAGAAAATGTCATCTAAAGGTTGGTAATAAAATATTGGTTGATGTCAAAAGCTCACAGTATCTATATATATATATATATATATATATATATATATATATATATATATATATATATATATATATATATATATATATATATATATATATATATATATATATATATATATATATATAGCCATGTCTGTGTGCATATCTATCTGTCTGTGATAATGTTGTACAAACCTTAAAACACGTCGGAATTTATATAAATTTGAATAAATGAACTGCTTTTTTTTCTCAAGGTCAACTATATGTTGCAAGAACCAAGAACCCCATGATATTAAATTGGAGAGAGGAAAAGGTTGGAAAGTGTAGAGGTGGAGAGAAACGTGGAGGGGGAAAAAGTGGGAGGGGTGACTGAAATTGAAAATGAAAGGAGTAAAAAAGTAACAAACGACGCGCATGCGCTCATCAGAGAAAATGAAAAACTCATTTTCTCTTTCAAATATAAAAAGGGAAGGGGATAATAGTAGCAAAATTAAACTACAGTTTATCACGGGCAATTGTGCCCCGCATTAGAATTTCTTTTGCTTAGCCCTTTTATGAACGTCATCAATTTCGAATTGGTTTGTTACTTGGTCTGACGTCATAAAAGGGCGGACTAAAAGAAATTCTAATGCTGGGCACAATTGCCTGTGAATTTTGCTCCCGTCATTTAAGACGGGTTACCCCACTAGTTATATTTATAATTATATACCATAATATATTTGAGCTGCACATTGCACTTCGAAAAGTTAATATTGGACAACTTTAAATATGAAAACTAAACATATTGCCGGGACTGTGTATTTTAAAAATTAACATTTTTCCTCTAACATTCTGTCTATGGGTTCGATAGAAAAACGATGCTAGCGCTCTTTGCGGAGATTTTTCAAAGTAATTTTGCGATGTAGCCTCTTATGAACAGCTGTTTTATTTTATGGTGACAAAATCTTGGTTCAATAGGACTTGATGGTACAATTGGGAGGAATAAGATGAGTGGAATTAATAGAATCCATACAAATCAATTGAATCAATGGGATCGCTGGAACAAATCGGACTGATGGAACACATGGAACTGATGGGACCCATAGGAGTAATGGATTTGAGATAGTGTAGAATGAGATGAGATGGGAAAGGGCCAATTATTCTCATTACTTTCGGCTTTGTGACAGATTTTATATCTTCAAAATTATTTCTGCGTTTGCAACTGCATAGGTCTTCGAAATCTTATGGAACAAGACACAGCACTGTAAAGAAATTCAAGTTTCTTGTTAATGATATTCTAGTGTGTTTTAATGTAAGGAAAGTTAAGTTTAATTGTCCGAAAGAACAAAGAAGTGTAAGCAAAGAGAACAGAAACAATATCAAATTAGTATGAAACATTATTATATTTTCATGGAGGGGGACCAAAATTATTTCTTCAGAATGAAGCTAATCACCCACTACAGCGTGGTGTGCTGCAAACACCACCTAAAAAACTTTCCATTTTAGCCCTTAAACTTTTCAGTGGGGGGGAGTATGAAATCAAATTGTGCCACATCGGCTATAAGGTGGCATGCTGCGACATGCAAAACTGGCTTGTAGAACTTCCATAAGTTTCATGCGAGAAGTCAAGAGGAAAACCGAGAAGAACTATTTTTTTCTCTGCAGCTATGGTAGGAACCAGGAGAATAACGCGCTCACGTGACATTTAGACACCACTCAGGTTGCTTCATTTGCCAGCATACTTTGATGTAAACAACCAACAATACGTGTTCAATTGTAAAGTGAAGCGTGAGTGTTTAAGTTGTCTTCAATAAGTGGCGGAGTTGTGATGGTGCATATATAGTATATGTGCTGGGCCCCAGATGGAATGTTCTATTTGTTGGTTTGGGGCGGCATGGTGCTATGTGCCGTAGTTGAATTATGAATTATGAAGGCTGAAGGCTCAGGTTAAGAGAAAGAGAGAGAGAGAGGAGAGACAGAGAGAGAGTGACAGAGAAAAAGAGAGACAGAGAGAGAGACAAAGAGAGAGAGAGACAGTGACAAATAAAAAGAAATAGAAAAAAAAAAGAGAGAGAGAGAGAGAGAGAGAGAGACAGAGAGAGAGAGAGACAGACAGAGAGACAGTAAGACAGAGAGACAGAAAGAAAGAGAAAGACAAGAAAGAAAGAGAGAAAAAGAGAGAAAGAGAGAGAGAAAAATAGAGAGAGAGAGAAAGAGAAAGAGAGACAGTAGGACAGAGAGGCAGAGAGAAAGAGAGAGAAAGAGAGAGAGAGAGGGAGAGAGAGAAACAAAATACCAAGAAAAATCTATCAAATTACAATTACAATTAGTACTCTGCTAGCAGCCAAATAGGAATATGGCAGAGGGACATAAAAGTCCACTACAGCATTGTCAATACGTATACATGCACATATATAAAAACAAAATGAATATACAACTGTCAATCCCACAATACAAAATTATCGTCATTCACCACTGCCTCAGGAAGAGAGTTCCATTGTCTTATAACTCTAGGAAAAAAAGACCAATTATATGAATCTGTTCTAGCAAAAATCTTTCTAATTTTCTTTGTGGTCAGCCCTGTCCATATATAGTGCTTTATGAATATCACTGGACTGCAGTTTAGGACAATCACCACGTGTAATTTTCCAAACAATTTCAAACTTAACTCAGCCCTGCGATGTGCCAAACTATGCCATTGTAGCACTGACAGCATCTCAGTGACACTATCAGTAAATTTGTACCTGCCACAAACAAAAATAGCTGCCTTACACTGAACCATTTCAACTAAATGAGTGTGTGACAGAGTGAGGATTCCATACACTGCAGCAATACTCAAGTTGATGCCAAACCAATGCTTGATAGGCAATAGTTTTAACTTGTGCTGGGCAGGTGCCTAATGTCCATTGACTAAAACGAAGCATTTGTAGAGCTTTCCCAGTAATACCATCAATGTGTTTTTTCCAAGAAAGGTCATCTGTCATTGTAACCCCCAAGTACTTATAACACTTGACACTCCGAAGAATAGTGTCATTCATACTATAATTGAACACAATTGGATTTCTACCCCGAGTTATCCTTATAACACTACCCTTCCCCTCATTCAACTGAAGTTGCCATGTATTACACCATCCCTCAATTGCCTTTATGTCTAGAGCTAATGTTTCACAGTTTTGGATACCATTAACCTCTTTGTAAATTAGAGTCTCATCAGCAAACAGTCTGCAGTTGCTGCCAACTATGTTGCTGAGGTCATTAATAAATATCAGCAACAAAAGATTACCCAGCACACTACCCTGGGGTACACCAGATTTAACAGCCAACCACTCTGAGTGAGACCCATTTACAACTACCCTTTGTTTCTTATCAGTTAAAAAGGAAGTTACCCATTTGGTTACCTTCCCCCAAACTATATGCTGCAACTTTTGCCAGAAGTTTTGAATGTGAAACAGTGTCATATGCCTTACAAAAGTCAAGAAACACCATGTCAACATGTTTACCATTGTCTAAACTCTTCTGGAGGTCATCCACTACCAGGATAAGTTGAGTCTCACAAGAGTGCCCTCTCAGAAAACCATGTTTGTTATCAGAAAGGAGTTTGTGAGATTTGAGAAACTTAATGCAGGCAGAGTATGCTCAAGAATTTTACAAACCACTGAAGTTAGAGATACAGGCCTACAGTTTGCAGCTTTGGACTTATTACCTGACTTGAATATTAGGGTAACATTTGCTAATTCCCACATACTTGGAACAACCCCTTGATCCGAAGACTGCTGATAAATTAGCTGAAGGAATGGTCCCACTTCCCTAGCTAATTTTATAAGAACTACTTCATAAATTCCATCTGGCCCCACTTTTATTTTTAGTAAGGGTCAATAGTTGCTTAATATTGCCCTCAGTATTAACAATAATATTCCTCAAAACATGCATTGTTCTACACTCAAAAGCATTAGGTGCAGTATTTTCATCTGCTGTAAAAATACTCCTGTACTGTTCATTCAACAAAGAAGCTTTCAATTCTGGGTGTGATATTAGTTCTCCATTTGACCCAACAACAGCTGGAATGGAGTACTCACCAGCCCGACAATGCTTGCCATACCCCCAAAACAGCTTTGGATCTTCTTGCAGCCATTTACTGAGTTTATTGGTTTTAAAATCCTTATGGGCCAATGAGAGTTTTTTAGCATTTGCACAAGCAATATGCAAACCATTTGCACTCAATAAACTTGAATTACATCTGTATCTATTTCTCCATAATCGCTACTTACAAAGAGCCTTTTTACTTTTTAACACATAATGTATACCATGCTGGTGTTGAGGCATCCCGGACTCTCTTTGAAGGAACAAACTTCGAGACTCCTCTTATCAGTAACGAGTGAAAAATCGCTCAATTTTCATCAACATCATGCTGATTAAAATTATTTTTAAAGTTGTCAAGATTTTGCTGCATATGCAACTTAAACCCACCCCAGTTGCATTTGTTATACAGACTAACCTGCCTTACGATCACAAGTAACGATGTGATGGTCACTAATTTCCTCAGAAACCTTAACATTAGATATCATAAAGGGAAGGTTAGTTATAACATCAAGGACACTACTATTCCTAGTTGGTTGCATAACGATCTGTTCCATGGAGTAAATATACAAACTTTCCAACAATAAAACAGCTAAATTAACATCATTCCAACCTGTAATTGAGCGAAGTTCCCAGTTTATGTTTGGGAAGTTAATATCACCTCCTAAAATTATAGCCGGGTTATTGTGCGCATGATGAAGGGCATAGAGACATGAGCAAAAGGCAGCTATATCATTAATTGAGGATCCTGATGGATGATAGAAAGAAATTAAAAATACCCTTTTCCCATTGAGCAGCTCTACATTGCAGCAAACTATCTCACAAAGTCTTAATGCCTGTTCCCGTTGGCTGTTAAGCAAATTTGAAACTGCTATAAAAACTCCACCACCAGTATGCCCCACCCTGTCCCTACAATATATATTGCAAAGTTAGATGGAAACACCTCTCCAATGCTAATATTGTCATCCAGCCATGACTCAGTTCCAAGTATTATTTGACAGTCTGATTCTTCAATGGCTGCAAAGAAGTTAGGTACCTTTTTCTGCAAACTTCTGCAATTTACAACCATGATTTTTGTATTTTTATTTTAACTGACCCATGTGAAAAATTTCCTTTCACTGCAGCATCTCTAGAACAGGGATTTGCAGTCACAACTTGAGGTTGAGCTAGGATTCTGCAGGACCCTGTCATCCTCATCACAGTTATTTTTGGGTTGTATATAAAATCTTGGGAGGGGAAGGTCCGGACCTTTGAACCCCCTTCTTGGCTATACCACTGATTTTCATACAGGGACGAGTGGGGTAATAAAAGACTTGGGGCAAAAAGGAACATTCGACAAAAATGGACACTATAGAGTTTTTATTTTAAAGTTGATCTAGGATTTATCTTTCTCTGTTTATACCCAACATGGTATTTGATTTGAACACATGGTAAAATTGTGTATGCGGTCTTTATATAACACAATATTTTATTAGAAAAGAAACTATAACAGAACTAGTGGGGTAATCCGTCATACATGACGGGACATTCTAGTTTAACTATTTTATTCAAACACTGATTTTCACTCAATGAAAGACGTTTCCTTCTCCCCTCTCCCCAATGCCCTCACATGTGTTTGCTTAAAGGTTTTTGTCTTTGTTTGTACAGCACTACACACACACATACAGCCAGATGGGGCTTAATATACAAATACTATTGGGGTAACTCGTCATAAATGACGGGAACCAATTTCACAGGCAATTGTGCAACTTTTCCTCCACCATTTTATGATGTCAGACCAAGTAACAAACCAATTAGAAATTGATGACGTTCATAAAATTGCGGAGCAAAAAAATTCTATTGCTGGGCACAATTGCTTGTGATAAATTCTAGTTTAATTTTGCTACTATTATTCCCTCCCCTGTTTATATTTGAATGTGAAAATGAGCTTTTCATTTTCTCTGGTGTGCACATGCGCGTCGTTTGTTCCTTTTTTACTCCTTTCATTTCAATTTCAGTTTCCCCCTCGTTCCTTTCAGTTCCCCCAGTTTGCCTCTCCACGTTTCTCTCTCCCCTACTCTTTCCAACCTTTTATCCTTTCCAATTTATTATCATGGGGTTCTTGAATGGGGAGAGTGCAACGTAATCTTGACCTTGAGAAAAAAAACAGTTTATTTATTCATTTAAATTTATATAAATTCGAACGTGCTTCAAGGTTTTTGTCCTTGTTTCTTCTCAAGGAATGAAACAACGAAGGATAGATGGGGCTTAATATTTATATGTTATACTCAGTGGCAGATTAAGACTTTATAGCGCCATATGCCTCAAGCGTTTTGCTCCTCCCCCTCCCCCCAATTTTTTTAGTTTAATGCCGTACATTTTTTAAAAAAAAGTCATGAAACACTAATCACGTAATATTCTAGTTTCTAAAACACTATTTCATGAAACAAAAGTTGAAAACAAGCTAGAAACTTAAAAAAAAATTGAAAACAAAGGGTAGCATATATTTTTGCTGCAGAAGAAGGCATTCTGGCCACTCTGCAGAGTAAAAAGGGGAAAATGTTATAAAATCCTAAAATATTTATTTTGAATCCTGTCCTAATTATTAAACATATTTAAAGTATTTTGTACAATTGGTCTGGTACATTGGTGTACATTGGTTTCATTGAGTTAACTTTTAAATTATACAATTTTAAAAAAAATAATTTGTAAAGGCTGAGTGCAAAGACGCCCTTCAAAATTTGGCGCCCTATTCCTGTGCTTATAAGGCTTATGTGTTAATCCGCCCCTGGTTATACTAGTAGGGTAGCCCGTCCTAGGACAGTAAAATTCTTGTCAAAACATCACCTAATGATTTCCAAATTAATTTTTAAAAATAAAAATAAATCATTAAAATTCATTAAAAAAACATAAATGAAGTGACTTATGAGTCACCAAACAACGCTATTTTACATTTATAAAAACAAAAGTCAAGCCCTCAATTAAGTGGCATGAACGGGGTTCCATGAACCACTTGAACTAAAGGAATGTTTGTTCTAAAACCAGTTGCCCTAATGGAATGTTTGTTCAAAAACCACTTGCCCTAAAAGAATGTTTGTCCTAAAACCATTTGGTTATTAATCTTTAAGGTTTAAGAGCCCATCTTAGGACAGTTTATGTTTAATTTAAAATAAGTATTTGTATGGGACAGCAGCAGAAACCGTTGGTAACCTTGTTTTACCGCAATTACACCATGGGGTGTGGACTTTGGTCCATGGTACCACAGTAGAAAGTGATAAGAAATCGTTTACAGTGAAGTACACCGTGGAGCACGGACACTTGTCCGTGGGACTGTAGTAGAAACTGGTAAGAAGTAACTCTAGCCGTTACAGTGGGACACGGACTTTGGTCTATGATACCGCAGTATCTGATGGTTCCAAACGTTCGGCATGGTGTTTTATGGACTTTTGCCTATGAGATTACCATTTTCGACGGTGGAATCACGTTTTCTTGTGTTTTGGCCGTATGTAACCATGAAGCCATCGTGGAATTTGGCGTAAATGCTGGTTGTACTGATGGCGAGTCTGGGAACTGGTGAGGAGGTGGGGTTGGAGTTGCACACCCATATCATTGACTGTCCCCATGGGGCAGAAGTGTGGACAAGGATTTTCTGGAAGAGGGAAGTCTCGTGGACAGTGTTCTACAGGGCCAAACTTCGGGAGGGGATTTTGTCATGGTGCAGAGATGCACCAATGACGATATCCCTGGAGGATCTCCGTCAGAAGAGGGTGGTGAAATCGGTGATGATGGCATTGGACATGGAGCTCTGTTTAGGCTGGGAGTCCATATTTCCACCACCACCCATCCGGTGGGATGTGCTCTTGACGGTACTGCTTGGGAGGCATGAGCCTATTTGGCCATGCTCTCTGAGCAGCAACTCATGGAGATTGCCTCTGGGATCAATGTCTTTCAGTTGGAAAGGCATTTATCTCAGTTGGTGATTAAATCGTGGTTTTCACCATCACAAGTGCGTGAGGGTGCATGGAGGGAGGAGTCAACGGTGCAAGCCAGGCAGGCACCTTCCAGGGAAAAAAACCACCCTACTTCCTTGCGGATTTAGCCAGGGGTTTCCTCCTGGATCTGGACAGCAACCGAGGGTTCGTATTGCATTACCCTCGGAAACTAACTCCATGTCTGACACTTCGGGGAACCAGAGCAGGCAACCTCGCAGGGTTCTCTCAGGGTTCTCGCAGGCAGTTCTGCAGAGATTCAGGCATTTGGTTTTTCAACCCGGTCCACTCATTTGTCTGTTACAACAACCGAAAAGATTTGGTGCCTTTTCTCTGCATGTTCGAAGCGAAAACCTGGGCTCAGTGCTAGATGGATGAGTCCAGGTGCAGCTACTTTACGTACTTGATGGATGGTCCTGTGGAAGAGTATTATGCCCACTTGGTGGAGACTTTTCCGGACCTCACCTTGGCTGAACTGAAGGAGGCTATGCATAGCCGATTCAGTTCAGGCAATCAGGCTCGTGTCTGCTTTTCAAAGTTTAAGACAATGAAGCAGGGATTGACCGAGTCTATCCAGGTGTTTCATTGGCAGTTCATTGAGTTGTCAGAATGTTTGTCTCCGGGCAATGAGAGCTGTCGATTCATTTGTTTCAAACAGAAGCTCCTGACGGCCATCACTGTGTTCGGTTGCCAGGCCAAAACAGTAGAAGCATTTGCACATAGGGTATGGTTGGTTGAAGCCTATATGCTGATGGTAGGTAGGTTACTTGTCTGTGCACAAGTGGTTTATGAGAACCGGGCTGATGCCCAGTCCTCCGGCTCCACGGCTAGCTCTGAGCTCTGCCTGGGCTCAAGTCGAACAAAGCAGCAGCCAAGACCAGGGTTAAGAAGGGGAAGAAGCAGGTGAGTTCTGGCAGAGGACAGTTTTGAATGTGGCTCTGGAGGATCGCTCAGGTGAGTCGGCTCAGGTTTCAGGTGCAACCAGATGGGGCACCTAAACGAGACTGTCCCAATGCTGTGTCAAGGGGACAGGTTGCTAGAGTGATGCCTGGCACAAGCCAAAAGCTTCAGCTAATGCTAGACTTAGTGCCAGTATGGCTGGAGGGTTTCAAGTTCCTGGCCACTATTGCAGATGGCCAGTTCTGCTACTAACTCATGGAGGAGGACGAAGGGAAGCTTTCATTAAATTGCCACCAGTCACCACTGAACTGAGTGGTGAGTGACAAGTAATACTTGAAAGCTCAGGGACCCGACATTGTCGGTGCTCTGATGAAGAGACGTATTTTTGGGTGGTCTCCAAATATGTGGATGTCCTGCTGGGAGCAGGGGTGCCTCTGGCAAGATCTGCAGACCCGAAAATTACCTGTTAGGTGTTTCCGAAGCCATGCTCCACATTGGAGGCCGTGGTCGCCCAGTTGGATAACTGGTTTGCCCCCTCACTTTACATGCCTAGTGGTGAGGTGCTGGATCGTGCAGTCATCAAGCAGGTGAGAGGAGTTGGTGTGCCCATACCTTCCACCGGGCCTGATAAGTCTATGGTTAAAGAGGCTAGATCCCAGACTTCTGCACATCTGGTATTACCATCCGGTGTGGACGCTAAGGTGGACAGGATGCAGAAGTGTGATGATGGGAACTGACAGGTTCCTATATCGGAACTAAAGAGCCGGGCATATGCCTGGGAACCACCAAAAGTGTAGGTGTCTATTGGTGATTGTCTCCTTAAGATTATCTTAGACAGGGCCAATGTAGCGGTTGTAAGCATGAAGGCAGCACAAGTGATGGGGTTACCCATTGAGGAACTGGCAGTTCCATCATGCCTACTCAGCAGGGGTGGGAACTCCATCGTAGAAGGTGTTGCACATGTGGACTTGACCATGAATTGTGTGGAATTCTTCGTGAATCCCTGAATCTACTGGCATGTCCGGTCATTGGGGAGTTACCGGGGAAGGGGGAATTCAATGGGGAGTTTGCTGCTTCCTATCCATCTTGTTGTGGCCCGTGCTCATGTCGGCTCGTCGTTTAAGAGGTTTCCACTGCGATATTCTCGTCGTGGCAACTTGTACCGTCGTGTCCATTGAGGGAGGCTCCATGGGAGCCAGCACTTCCCAGGATTTAACCATGAGGGGCCGCTATGGGTGTGATCCCGTTCCCGTTAAAGAGCCTGGAGCCGGGTAAGTTTGGTTGGCAGTGAGTTTGGTTGGCAGTCGGGTCGGCAAATGGTTTTAGGGCAGTGTTTTTTTAGGGCAAAGTTCCCTTTAGGGCAAAGTTGTCTTTAATGCAAAGTTCTTTTTAGGGCAAAGTTTTCTTTAGGGCAAGTGTCTTTAGGACAAATGTCCTTTTTGGGCAAATGGTTTTAGGACAAGTAGATTTAGAGCAAATGTCTTTTTGGGGCAAATGGTTTATTATGAGCGTGACGGCGATTTTGAAATCTGAATCAGTAGCTCATCTCTTCCCTCAATCGTGTGGTAGCCATATGAGGAAGAGCGCAGTCGTTCTCCTGAGTAGGGGTGAAATTTCTCTGAACGCATATGTAACAGTGTAGAGCCCCTGTTACGGGATTCAGGTCTATATCCTCTTAGTTTGCGCTGAGAAAAGATGTGATTTATACCTGACTTCGAATGGTTCCGGGGTTTTCCGGGGGTAAATGAACAAGTGAGACGAATGCAGGTTGACACCATTACTTGTTTATTGCACACCACCACTTGTGTACAGCTACACAGATGCACCCATGCCCAAGGAACAGTGCATTAGTCGGGTATCCATCTGCCCATACCGGAACCAGGATGTGATTCACTCTTTGGGGGCTTAGATGGATAAAGAAAGGGGCGGTAATGTGGCCCGTGGGGTACCAGGGACCTCAAGGCTATGGTTGTAAAAGGAAGGAAAATTACAGAGTGTTACACAAAAATAAATATTTCCGTGAAACTCAATGAAATCGGTGCATTATACAGAATTTTCTAAAATGTGACATTTCATAGCAAAAAGGAACACCTGCGCCTCATTTTACCCAATTACAAGATTCTTATTAAATTAAATATATACATTGTAGATTCATAAACAATTATTTTAATAAACTACTAAATTTTAATTTTTGGAAGATCTTATAAAAATATCGGCCATAGGAAGAGTATCCCTAGACTGCTATTTGAAGAAGCAACAAACATACATAGTGCATACGGAAATAAATATTGATCGCTATCAGATAAGCTACGAAATAATTTGATGCATCAAAGTATACATGTACAGAGAAGAATTTTATTTAAGAAAGGAACCTCATAACTCAGGCAACCATGAGAGATTTAGGGTAGTTTTTGATGAGAGTCAAGAAAACAAATTAATTTCACATGCTCTGCATATGTAAAAAACATATTTAGCCTTAGGTACCCCACACACACATTCAATTATGGCTTATGTCAGTCTTGGCTTCTTAATTCAAGATTGTGTCTCAAATTAGACACACATGACCAATTCATTCCTGTTTATTGTTCTTTTTAATTTGTACATTAGAAGACCCCATTATTCTTTTTAATTTATTGCTCCTGGTATCTTTTATGGAGCCCTTTAAAGAACATGCGAGACTTTTTTTTTTAAATCTCGACATTTCGACTTTAATCTCGTCTGTCCAGGGTGATGTGCTGGTTCGCGAATTGGTAGATCTCGACGTACCTGCCGGAGGGCACTAGAATGGCCGTGGAGATTTGCAGATGGTAGGACATCCCCATGACGCAGCATCCTTCTTCCGGTATGTAGAGGCGTAGGAATCCCTCTATCAGGTCATAGTGGCCCAGGTAGTAGGTGTTCACTGACCTCGTATGTTGTTACCAGAGTGCCCAGCAGTTGTTCAGTAGCCATTCGCCTCGCGCTTCTTGACGAAGTGGTCGGTGTAGTGGTAGTCTTCTGGTGATTACTGTCGGGATATGGAAAGGTGGTATCACTTGTGGCAGAGTTAGGGGCGCCGGTGATGGTTCTGGAATCGTTGGGGTGGATTAATGAGGTTGCGTGAGGTGGTTGATGTCGTCGGGTCGACAGCGTGCGCTGTGTCGACCACGACTTTTTCGACCTCCGGTTGGCACGTCATGGTGTCATCTGGGTCCATGTGTGTAGATGGGCCGGGGTGACATCGTCTGGATCACCCGTTGTTTCTCTGCACTTTGACATTTTACTTTCCTCGTGATACTTCCAAAATGCTGGTTACCAGCCCGGTGTTGTCTATATACTCGTGTTTTTCCAACCTCCCATTTAGGTGTGGAATGCCAGAGTCCCATAGAATTCTTATGGTTTCACAGAACTGACTGGAACTCCAATAGGCCACCCAAATTTTGTTTATTATCGGTTGCCCATGGGGTGTCGGTTTCCAAGTATTGAGCGCCATTCTTCATCCATTGTTTGTTGTAATTGTCAGGCAACCTGGTCCCCAAACGCAATGTGAAAGGTATAACCATACCCATTAGGAATCTGATTCGCTTTGCGGTGAAGCTCAAACAGTGGTTATGTGAATGCTTGTTTATGGTAGGACATCAGTGGATGATTTATGTGGCGATAAGATAAACAACTAATCCAAAAAAATGTAGGGTTGTATTGTAGGGTTATTGATGAGGTGTTGATGAGTGGTTTATTGCTGATGTGGTTTTTGTTGTTGTGGAGGGTTGGTTTCTTCTCCCACCTCCAACCCTTCGACAACTGTCCTCAGTTGTTTCGGCTTGATGTGGGCTATGTTCACCGTATCTCGAATCAATCTCCCGAATGTGTCTTCGTGTTCCAACTCGAGCACTGTGTCGCTGATGACCCTGGTTACAGTGTAACCATCTCTGTACGAGTAACGTAGCTTTTTAGTTTCATCGGGCACAATGCGTTTGTCTCGGACGAGTGCTGTATCTCTAACTTTATATGGGTGTGGGGTCTTTCGTCTTGCGTTGTAGTACTTCTTCTGTCGCAAGTGAGCCTCGTGCAGGTTGGCTTTTGCAATTTCCACCTCTTCCGTGGTGACCAAAGAAGGTGCTGCAGGATTTGGGTCCATAACCTTTGGTAGAAGAGGTGCCCAGTTGTCGACTCGTAGCCGGGCCTCTCTTCTGAACATTAGGCGGTATGGTGAGAACTTTGTTATTGTATGTATGGCGGCATTATAGGCAAAGGCGGTGGCTTGAAGGTGGAAGTATCAGTCCCGCTGTCCTTTTCAGGTGTTAGAAGTCTCTTGGAGGTGTGCATTATGGTTTTATTTGTTCTTTCCGCAACACCGTCTCCTTGCGGAATGTATGCTGTTGTGGTGGCGTGCTTTATCCCCAGCTCGTCACACAGCACTTGTGTGTCTTTGGCTGTCAAAGGTGTTCCCCGATCGGTGATTGTCCTCCTGGGCATCCCAATAAGATATACGATAGTGTCTTGGAGGAAGTTCTTGGTTGTTTTGGCCGATTGACTGTGCACAGCTCGTGCGAAGCAGAATCTGGTGGCATAGTCTGCCGCCAGAATGATGTGTTTGACACCACCCAACGATTTGGGTAGGGGGCTGATGTAGTCGATTCCCCAGCATTCACCTGGGTCCCCAATCGGCATCTCATGTAGGAACCCAGGTAGTTTGTACTGTGGTGCCTTACACTGTTGGCATACTTCACACGTGTGCACATACTCGATGGTATCCTGTTTCCATGTTGGCCAAAAGAATCAATGGCACACCTTTTGTAATGTCTTATCCTAGCCGAAATGTCTGGCTTCAGGACTGTGTCGTGTAAGAGTTTCAGAACTTCGGGTACCAGGTGTTTGGTACCACTATCACAAGTTTTGGCATAACACTACCTTGATAGACAATGGCACATAGCACATCATCAATAATGACTTAGATGTGATGATGCCCAGAACTCGGGTTGTTACAAAGTTCGGCCTTGATTTGCGTCACATTTGGGTCTTTCTCCTGTTCCACCAACCAATCCCAATGCAAAAAGACTTAGTAAACCCTGCTGTCATCAAGGTCGTCTGGGGCGGCCTGCAGGTTCCAGTCTTCAGGAACGTCCACCGGACTCCGTGAGATGCAATCTGCATCCACATGAGTGATGCCGACCTTGTAGACTACAGTATAATCGTATTCCTGAAGTAGTAGCTGCCAGCGGTCCAGGTGTCCCTGAAGTCGTTGCGCAGACTTTAGGTAGCACAATGCGTGATTGTCAGTGACGATCACAAAGGCTTGTTGAAGAGGTACGGCCGGAATTTGACGATACCGTACACTACTGCGAGACACTCCTTATCAGTAGTTGAGTAGTTCAACTCGGCAATCTCGTAACACACGGGAGACACCACCTATTATCTGCAGTTCTTTGGCTGGTGACTTCTGGTATAGGATGGCCCCAATGCCATAGGCAGATGCATCGGTATGCATTCTGATTTCGGCATCCGGGTTATAGATAGCCAG
Source organism: Brachycybe producta (assembly GCA_036925085.1). Lineage (NCBI taxonomy): Eukaryota > Metazoa > Arthropoda > Diplopoda > Playtdesmida > Andrognathidae > Brachycybe > Brachycybe producta. Next base: position 4,851,632 of record JAUPFP010000010.1, on the reverse strand, counting down.
AACCGGTGCAGTGACGAGCTTAGTCTTCAACAAGGTGAATGCTGCTTCTCTGTCAATCGTTCATAAGAAGGGCAACCCTTTCTTAGTCATATCCATGAGTGGTTTGGCAATGTGGGCAAATTTAGTGATGAAGTGCCAATAGAAACCAGCCATACCCAAGAATTGTTTTACCTCCTTGACGTTAGTAGGAGCTGCTAAGTCAGAGATGGCAACCACCTTTCGCGAGTCTGGACATACTCCTGCTTCTGAGATGATATGTCCCAAATAAAGGACTTCTTTGAATCCAAAGAAACTCTTGTCGGGGTGGAGCTTCAACCCTGCTTCTCTCAAAAGTTCCAGGACACAGTCCAAACTCTCCATAAATTGTTCAAAGGTCACGCCGAATATGGTGATGTCATCTAGATAGACTAGACAGGTCTCCCATTTGTGGCCAGCCAACAGGATGTCTAGGGCATGCTGCATCGTAGCAGGGGCATTACGCAGGTCGAAGGGCATTCGGTTGAACTCGAATAGCCCGCCAGGCGTGATGAATGTGGTCTTCTCCCTATCCTCTTTGGCGACCTCAAATTGCCAGTAGCCAGAGATCATGTCGAGGGTCGCGAAGATTCTCGACCCACGAAGCGAGTCTAAAGCATCATTGATTCGGGGTAGTGAATAATTGTCTGGTTTAGTGATGTCATTCAGGTGCCTATAGTCAATGCAGAAACGCCATTGTCCATCCTTCTTCTTCATCAAGACTACTGGTGAAGCATAAGGAGACTTGGATGGGTTAGTCACTCCGGTCTCAAGCATCTCCTCGACCGTTTTCCTGATGATCTCCCGCTGTTCGGGGCCGCTTCTTTGGAGGGGTTCCCAGACAGGGGGTCGCCAGCGTTGATCCGATGCTCGGTTAGGTTGGTACATCCAAGTTCTGACGTTTCCAGAGCGAAGACATCTCGATAGGATCCATAAGATAAGATCCATTAGGATGCACCTCTGGCCATTACGTAGTTTAGGCCCAATTTGCATTACTTCATCGAATTTAGCGCCTGACTCTTGTCATTATCGGGTCAACGTTCGAAGTCGCCTTTACTTCAACCGTTTCGAGCCAGTTGTCTTTCTGTATATGGGCTATTACATCTCCCGAGGCGAGGGTCAATGGTTTCGTGGTGGTGTTCAGGACTTCGACCAAGAAGCTGTCGCTGTTACAGCCCTGCATCACGCCAGAAGCCAGACAAACTTCCCTCAGGGCTCGCAGCTTCTCATCGGGAGCGACCACGAAAAGGTCTTGGTCTGTGAGGATTCTAGAGGCCTCCACCTCCACTAGTGCTGTCCCTCGGCCAGTGAGTTGTGTTAGTCCTTTGACTATCAGATGCTGGTTTGGCTGTTGTAGAATCTTGACTTTGATGGGAGTGGTGACCGTCTCCCCAAGAGTGGCTGGAACCGACACCCTCGTACTCTTATACACTGAGTAACGATGGTCCACCTACTTTTAATAATGTGTGGCGTTGTTCAGTTCGTTGTGTTGGTGATTTGTGTTGTTCCTCAGTTGGCGTGATTGTTTCCAACTGGTGTATCATTGTAAATTCTTTATTGAGTCTTCTCGGAAGGATCTCTCGCTCAACACGTGGTATTTTGGCGACCACGTGGAGACTATGAGAGTTTTAGAATTCTCAATAAAGAAGAGCAGGCGTATGATGCAAATTCGAGCATGGTACACCACCCAATCGAATATTGCACTGGAAGAAAGTTGGAAATAACGGGATGAAAGAAACTAAAACACGCTGCCCGCACACTTAGATTCACTTGTTTAGCAGAAAGATAAGAGTTTGATGATCGGATGATCAGGATAAGAGTTTGATGAAAGTTCAGGATGGCTGAACTTTCACAAGAAGAATAAAAAGAATAAAAGTCCAAGATGGCTGGGCTTTTATAGGACAGAGTGAAGAAAGCTGAATTGCTCAAAGAGTAGAGGATTCTAGTGTGGCACCCACACTCTAAAGAATCTGTTTTATTGGAAAAGAGCAAATCAGTCTAGAAATGAAGAAATGATGATTGTTCAACAAAGCAAAAGGCTTATTGAACAAGAAGCAATGTTCAGGATGGTTATTTTGGTGATCCTCACTGCTGGATGGCCTTGGATGAAAAGGACAGAGTCACTGGTAGTGAGGAACTATATTGAGTAGAGAGAAGAGGTCCGTAGGTGGCGCTGTGGTGGCCACTTCCGGTTGGATGGTTTATTGCAATGTCCAAAAAATGTTCCATTGCAGAATTCCGCCAGGTCGCGCTTGATGGTCACCAGGAGGAAGAACACTTAAAAGAGAAAAAAGTTCAAAAGAGAAGAGAACTTTTCTCTAGAAAGAAGAACTCCACCAGAGGCGCACAAGTGCAGGCTCTTTGGAAGAGTAGAAAGAAGAAAAGAACAAGACGAGAAGAGAAGATACAACAAAACACTTACATGGAGCGAAAAACCACTCTGTTGGCGCTTTTTGAAAGATTTCTGGTCGATCCAAGATGGCGGCTGGTGCTTCAATGGCGTCCAATGGAGATAGTTCATGTGAAGTGTTATTGAGGTGATGATGGCAAGTTGAAGATGATGACTTGGGACATACAGGGTCCCAAGGGAAGCATAATTGACGAACAAAAGAACAAACAGACGAGGGGACAAGAGAGTCCCAGGTGGCTAGATAAAGTGTGTTTAAGCTTATAAGCCCCTAACAATGATACGGAGCTAGGGCGACAACTTGCTTGAAAATTAAAATATGAAGAGTGAAGATAATAGGCACATTTAAAAGACACGTCTTTTAAAGGCCTATTAATAGGTGAAAAGACCAGTAGCTGAGATTTATATGCTCACCTCACAATGATATGGAGTTTCGGCTGAGCAAACTCCTCTCCGAGAGTAAGAAGAATTTGTTTAAGTGTTGCCCACCTACCAACCAATTATACGAAGGACGGTCAAGTGGGTTTCACTTCAAAATTTAAGTAAGAGTTAAGAACTAAGAGTATGATGATGAAACATAAAACATAGAACACAAAAACATGGATGGAAACACGTGTGTCCACAACAGTTGCCTCTGTGTTCCCCTGAGTGCTAAGCGGATGGCAGACAAAAGTTCTTTTTCCACGTGTCTCTGGACAGGACACAGAATTGCGCGGTCGACCTGTGATGTGTGTAGCCACAAGTCTCTTTTGCGATTCAACATAAAACGGCGCCACGCGGTTGACTTTTGATGTGATCGTTGGTCTCCACACGTGGCTCCAATATAAAAGGAACGGACGAAGGATTGTGAGGCACAATCACAAAACTTTAGACAAAGGACGGCTTCTGTAGAAAGGTCGGAGAAGGCAAATAGAGGCATACCCGCACCTCCACCAAATGTGAGCTTTTGATGTCGACTCTATTTTTTGACCAACTTGTAGATGTTGTTTCTTGTAACTTGTTTCTTGTCTGCATCATGCGGTGCCTGCATGGAGAAGATTCGAGCTACAGAAAGAGTTGGATGGCGATGGATTGCGATCATCCTCCTGCATGGGGGTGAAATCTGTGCAAAAGGATGGTGGCCATCCTCCTGCATGGGGGTGAAATCTGTGCAGAAGGATAGTGGCCATCCTATTCTCCATTGATGCTGATGTACATCTCCTCCTGTTGATATTTACCAGCAGTAGAAGATGTTGTAGCTGCATCAGGATCTGTATGCACGCTTTACCTTATGGTGTCTCCGGCCTCTGTAGAGAAGTTATTAGTTTCGGAACATAAAGACAATGTGGTTTTTTATTGTAACACTTTTATTCATCTTTGTAAAGAAACGTGAAGATTACAAAGACGAATGTTATTTATCAAAGGTGCATCCTCATGTCCATGATGTGGTACGGAAATATTCAACGTAATACAACAAGTTAGAGCAAAGATAAGGACAACGAGCAAAGAGGAACACGGTCATTTTATACCTTGGAACTGTGTACACCTATGAGGTGTAACCAGGTCCAAGTGACCATGGTCCTAAGTGCATCACTCCGCACTAGGGTATGAGTCAGAGGTGTGAGTCAGAAAGGGGAAGGGGATGAGCAAGAGTTGTTTACCCCCCAGGCCATGTTTTTTTCGGGATCACAAGTTGCCGGATTTAATTCAATTCAATTCAATTAAATACACCTGCAATCAGCTCGAAAGCCATGTGGCAGGGAGGGATTGCTCCCAATCACGACTGAATGTCATTATTTAACAATAAGACATCATCATGAAATTGAAATCGTCCTAACAAAGAACTATTCACAGGAAGATAATTCCATAGTCTAATAACATTAGGAAGAAAAGACCAAAAATATGCATCAGTCCTAGCTATTAATTCTTTGAAAGTTTTTGAATGCCCAAATCTACCTTTACGAGGATTTCTAGTTAGTAAACCATTAAGCAGGGTAATGTTATCACAAGACAGCAAACATCCCAGAAGAGCGAGGCTTTGCTCATTTCTTCGGCCTGCTAATGATTCCCATTCTAGCTCTTGGAGCATAGACGATATGTTGTCAGTATATGCATACCGTCCCTTTACAAATCTTGCAGCCCTACGCTGTACCATTTTTTTCTTGTTTTAGATTATTTCTAAATGGGTTCCAAATTGGGGAACAATATTCTAAGATAGGTCTAACTAGGGTAAAGTAACAGACCTTCTTTACATTTTCTTTACAATGTTTAAGGGTGCGTTGGACATACTGCAGCCTTTGATTAGCTTTGGCAACAGCTTTGGTTATATCATCTTTCCAAAGCATGTCCTTGGACAAGGTTAAGCCAAGATATTTGATGGTATCAACATGGGTTAGCTGAACAATATAAAACTCATTGATATAAACCCAACAACAATTTCAATATTTTTAATGCTGCAAATATATGCACTGTCAAAACAAAACAAAAATTATGACTCCCATGAAATACGTTATTCCTGCACAAAATCCCCAGCAAGCGAGTACCATTGTCGAATCGCCCTAGGGACAAATGACCAGTAATAAGAATCTGTTTGTGCAAAAATCTCTCCAACTTTGTTAGAGTGGTCACCCCTACTCAAATATAATGCCCTGCAAAGTTTACTTGAAGTAGGTTTAGGGGAAGAGCCTTCTAGCATTCGATTAAAGATATTAAGACTAAAATCTGAACGTCTTACAAGTAAACTATCCCAATGAAGCTCTGAAAGCATTTTAGTTACAATGTCAGCATATCCATATTTACCACAAACAAACATAGCAGCCCTGTGTTGCACCATTTCTATGGAGTGAGCTAAGTCTGCAGTGTGGGGATTCCACACGGAGCTGCAGTATTCTAGATGGGGACGTACTAATTATCGATATGCTATACATTTTACCTCCCTGGGACACATTCTTGGAACTCGTTGACTAAACCTTAGCATCTGCATAGACTTGGAAATAATCTGTTCGACATGCAGCTTCCAAAAAAGTTTAGCTGTATACCTTACCCCCAAATATTTATAAGAATCTATGTTATTAAGTGGACTGGCCCCAATTCTATATGGAAGTATGATTGGATTATTTTCCCTAGCTAACCTCATTACACTACATTTTTCCTTATAAAGTTGAAGTTGCCATTTAGAACACCACGCCTCTATTGCTTTCAAGTCACTATCAATAATATGGCAATCATTGTCAGCAGTAACCTCACGATAAATTATTGTATCATCTGCAAATAGCCGGCAATTGCTGCTAACTTGACGGCTGAGGTCATTGATATATAAAAGAAACAGAAGCGGACCCAACACACTTGTTTCCTATCACTCAAAAAAGAATGCACCCATTTATACACCTGTTCACCCAAACCATACCCACTAATTTTTGTCATTAGTATTGAGTGAGAAACTGTGCCAAATACCTTGCAGAGATCAAGAAAAACCAAATCTATCTGACTGCCTTTGTCTAAAATTTTCTGAAGGTCATCAACTAAAAGAATAAGCTGGGTTTCACATGAACGCCCCCTAAGAAACCCATGCTGGTTATCACATAAAAGATTGTTTTCCATAAGAAAATTCATTGAGGAGGAATATATAATATGTTCAAGAACCTTGCAAACTATCGAGGTTAAAGACACGGGTCTGTACTTAGTTACCTGAGACTTGTCTCCTGATTTAAAATTGGACTAATGTTAGGTAATTTCCACATATCTGTTACAATACCTACTTCTTAACTCTGTTGAAAAATTAACTGAAGGTATGGATCTAACTCTTGTGCAAGATTTTTTGAAATGATAGCATACATCCCACCTGAACCACAGCTTTTATTTGAGTTTAATTTTAGAAGTTGCTTGACTATCCCATCTGCAGTTGTTACAATTTGATCTTTACAAAGAGATGTTGAAAGAAAACCCTCATGTGGTATGCCATCATTAACTGTGAAGACCTTCTTGTATTGTTGATTTAATAAGGTAGCTTTCCCTACTGGATCTGAAACAAGCTTTCCATTTGTGTCAACCAGAGAAGGAATAGATTCTCTACATCACCTAGAGTTTTTATATAATGCCAAAATACTTTTGGGTCCATTTCTAACCATTCTCCAAGCGTTTCTGTTTTGCTGCTGTGCGTGCAATATGGAATTTATTGGAATTTCCTAAATTTGGGTGATTTCTAGCCCTATTTTTCCATAAGCATTGCTTACAAAGAGCCTTTTTAACTTTGCTAGTGTACCATACTGGTGTGGCACAGTCTCTAACCACCTTTGTTGGAATAAAGGAGGAAGACCCACTTAAAATTAAACTATGAAATCTTGACCAATTCAAATTAACATTTTGAGGATGAAAACATTCTTTAAATTTATGAAAATTAACTATGAAATGTGACTTAAAACCATCCCAATTACATTTGTTAAAAAGAAACACTATTTTAACCTCAGAAATTTTTTCTACACATACATTAACCTTACATAATCTGATGATCACTAATTCCCCCTGATACCCTAACATTGGATAATAACTCCGGACTATTAGTCATTACAGTACTACATCAAGAATTTTGTCATTTCTGGTCGGTTTAGTTACAATGTGCTAACGGCCCATCACTGCCACTGATCACCATATGCATTTCCCAGTTGATGTTTGGAAAATTTACATCACCTCCTAAAATAATGGTTGGGCTATGGTATTTACGATGAAGAGTGTCCAAAGAAGTTACACTAGTGATATCTGCTATGGAGGATCCTGGTGGCCGATGGAAAGAATATAAAAACACCTTTTTACCATTTTTTAGCCTTAAACTACAATATACTTTTTCACAATCTGTTTCAAAACTTGTTTTCCTGCAACTATGAAATATTTGTGAAATAGCTATGAGAACCCCACCCCCAGAACGACCAACCCTGTTTCTACAGTACACTATGAAACCATCTGGAAATATTTCCCCATTATTAACAGTATCATCAAGCCATGACTCTGTACCAAGAATTATATTGCAACCAGTCTCCTCAACGGCCGCAATGAACTCAGGAACTTTGTTTCGTAGACTCTTATTGACAGCTCCTGTGTATAAAAACAGCTGATCATTTAAGGAGAATGGAACCTTCAATAATTTATTCATGTCTTGGTTCTGGTTTTGTAGCTGATGAGGTTTTGTTTTCTCATGGGTTTCAGCCAGACTTCTCGTATTGTCCTTTGACAACAATCTTTGCCGAGTCTGCAATGGAGATCTTTGATAGAGCCCGGAACATGGGGTAGCTAATCATTTTACTAACTCCTGTTTCTCTTTAATTTCTACCTCCTCGACAGGAGTGTGTACCTCTTTGGTTTCCACGACTCTGTCCTTTTTCTTTTGCCTCTCTAACAGGAGCAATTACTTTTCTTTTCATTACTACCTGTTCCTACCTGGGCTTAGTCATGATGTTCATTGTGGGTGTCCTAACAAACCCACTTTCCAGTGGTTTTGTTCGTTTGTGTTCCCCTTGAATGGAAGGAACCTCTCTACCGAGTTTCTCTTCTATCTGTTCCTCACTGGGCTTTGTCGCAACGTCTCTCTGGGGTGTCTTGATGAGCTCACTTTGCAGTGGTTTCATCCATTTGTGTCCCTCTTGGATGGAACAAACCTCTCCACCAGCCACAAAGTCGTTGCTAGCAGGAGTAGATACTCTGAACTTGACTATCACCTGCTTCTCAATGGGCTTACTCTTGACCGCCAACCTGGTTGTCTCGATTAGCCCACTTTGCAGTGGTTTAGTTCGTTAGTGTGTATCTTGGATGTAATGAACTCCACCGGCTGCAAAATTGTCTTCAGCAGGAGTAGGTACTCAGGACTTCACCACTATATGTTCTTCACTGGGATTACTCTTGATATCCATCTGGGTTGTCCTGATGAGCCCACTTTACAGTGGCTTCATTCATTTGTATCCTTTGTAGATGGAATGAACTCCACCGGCTGCATAGTTACCTCTAGCACGATTAGCTACTACGAAATTCACTACTACCTGCTCCTTGATGCTGTTACTCTTGACATCCATCTTGGGTTTGTCGATGAGCCCACTTTGCAGTGGCTTCATTTGTCGGTGTGCTTCTTGGATGTAACGAACCCCTATACTGGCTGCAAAGTTACCTCTAGCAGGAGTCGCTACTCCGAGCATCACTACAACCTGCTCGTTGATGAACTGTTTAGTGTAAAAGCAATTAAAAAATGCAGTCATAGAACTTTTTCAGAAACTTAACCTAGGCCTACAATAATAATTCCTCATGCAAATAGGCACACATACTTCACCAAAAGACACTAAACCATATGAAAAAAGAAAACAAGTGGTTTTAGGGCAAATGTTCCTTTAGGACAAATGGTTTAGTGCAAATGTCCCTTTAGGGTAAATGCCCCTTTAGGGCAAATGTCCATTTAGGGCAAATGTCCCTTTAGGGCAAATGTCCTTTTATAGCAAATGGCTTTAAGGCAAGTCTTCATAGGGCAAGTGTCTTTAAGGCAAATGTCTACATCCTGTTCCAGAGGCAGAGCTTGGTGGAGCTCTGCTTAAAATATTGCACCCCTTCACCTCCCCCTCCACTTAGTTCTCATGTTATCATGCCAGTCTGGAAAAGTTGATGCTCTTCTAGAAGTCGGGATGTAGTATCTTCTGGTCTCTTCCCACTGGCCACCATCTCCAAAATTTCTTTCATTATCTTAAAATATATTTTCAAAGGTGAAATAATATTTTTGAAGTAATGGGGTAATATTTTATTCATATACTTCATAAGCACCTTACTATTGTTTAGGATCTTGGATTGGGAGGGCACAACATAAAGTTGATCATGAGAAAAATGTGGTTAATTTAAATTTAAATAAAGCCAACATGCTTAAATGTTTTTGTTCTTGTTTGTACAGTGTTATACACACACAGACAAAGCTTAAATATAATATAAATAAAGCTTATATATAAAATAGCTTAAAAAGTAATTATCTGTCAATGTTTTCAACATAAAAACTAGTGCCCCTAAAAACCATGTTAACATTGTTCCCCTAAACCTCCTTCACCTCCGCAGTCGTGGGCCCTTCGGATTCATGTCTCCACCCCTGGTACATTTTGCGATTAGTGAAGGAAGAGTTATTTGATTTGACTAATTCGACTGCTTAGTCATTTTAGTTTGCTAACACTGTAGTTGACCTATTCCATCAAAAGTCTGGCAAGGCCTGCCAATCATAGTCACCACTTTTGATGAAAATTAATTTGTGTAGAGATTACGAAATATGTAGACCCGTTATTTTGCTTTATGACCATTATTTCTTGAGAAAAAAATTCCCAAATTTCGGTATCGGACACAAAAATCAATTTTTCGGAATATTTTAAAATTCAATATCTCCTAAACCATAAGACAAATTTGTATGCACTTTTCAGGGTATCATCTACATTTTATATACTAACATGTTATCTATTCATTATTGTTGGTATTTATTTATAAATTTGAAAAAGAAATTCCCTAAATAGTTGCAAATTTTGAAAAATGTGGCTTTTTGATGCCATGTATAATGGAAAAGAAAAGCGCCATATTGACATGAAACACACCATTAAATTTTGTATTCAAAGACAAATTCATAATTACCAATGAATTTAATATGTATTAATAAACAAAAACTATGACGAAAACAATTAGTACACTTTGCTGAAAATCGTCATTTTCATGGGTTTTTGACCTTTGATAAAAGTCGTTCTGCAAAACTTACAAGTCTGACTTTTTTATAAACATGCACCAACTAAGTGGTGGTATTTTTGGTAAGATACTCTAGATGGTTATATTTTTATTTTTGAATACTGGTTATAATATCAGCAGAGTACAGAAAATATTTTAACAGTAATTGAATGACACCGTTAAATGAGAAAATAAACATTTGGAAAAATATGTTTAAAATATGTGAATTTCCACAAAACCGAGACAAAACTGAAATACACAGAAAATGGATTTATTCTGTAACAGGACATAGAAAAAGCATGTGATGGTGCAGGACGTCTTCTGAAAAACCATGCTACAAAACATAATTTAGCTAAAGTCAGCTGTGGTGCAGTTAGAAATGCTTGAGACTTTAGAAATAGAAAAAAGAGACATGTTCGGTTGCTGTACTAGGCATACAGTCTTGCCATGTCTAGTATAAAAATTATAGAGAACCTTTGCAAGAACTCGGATGGCTGAACATAACCTCAAAATTGTTAGACCAAAACAAGAAGCAATCGAAAAGATAAGATTGTGCAAATTATGATACCCACTTTAACAGTATGTGACTGTTGGGTTTGTGTCTAACGGTGACTTTGACCAAGGCAAGTTGTTGCTATAAATCTAGTGTGTGGTGATACTTCAATACATAGCATGCATCCACATGAGCCATAATCAAGTTATCTTTAGCCAACAATCACTGACATAGTACTTCTTCGCCCAAGTGATTTTCTAGCAAAAGTGAAACTACAGCAATCACAAGGCTGTGTTCATACCTTTGAAGCATTTCTAGTTGCATGCACATTTGTTGCTACACCGTCACATGGCCCTCTCTGTGTACTGTTATCGAATAAAGCCATTTTATGTGTATTTTAATTTTGCCTCGGTTTTGTTGAAATTGACATATTTGAAACATGTTTTTCCAGTTGTTTATTTTCTCATTTAACAGTGTCATTCAATTGCTGTTAAAATATTTCTGTACTCTGCTTATGTATGTATGTATGTATATACCACCACTTTCGAGAAATGTCTATATTAGTATGTTAGGTGTTGCATGTTTGCAAAAAAATTGTGACTAGTAAATTTTGCAGAACCACTTTTTTCAAAGGTCAAAAACCCATGAAAATGACAATTTTTGGCAAAATGTACTATTTGTTTTTATCATAGTTTTTGTGTTTATTAACTTCATTGGTATTTATGGATTCCTGTTTGAATACAGAATTCAATAGTGTGTTTTATGTCAAAATACTGCTTTTCTTTGTCATTATACATAGCATCAACACTGGCGTAAGTAGGCACCCGCAAGACCCGCAACTACAGGAGGGGTGCAGCAGGTTTAGGGGCACAACAAACAAAATTAAAGTCGATTTATTTTCAAAAATAAATCGACTTTCATTTAATATTTACTTTTAAAAACTACATATTTGCACCAGTAAATATTCATGGGGAGGGGTGCTATTTTGATGAACGGTGTGTGAGTTCATATGTGAGCACTAAGTTTTAAGCGCAGGCAACCGCAAGACCCGCAACTGCGAAGGGGGTGCAGGGGCTTTAGGGGTGCAAAAATCAAATGAAAGTTATTTTATTTTCAAAAATAATTGAATAAATTAAATGAGTGATTTGGAATCACTCGCTTACGCTTATGGCAACATTTATAATTCCATTAGAATCAATTAGTGACACTGTCACACCATAAGCAATTATTTTTGTATATAGAATGTATAGTGTATAGAATTTTTTTCACTCAATAAGAAAATGTCAGCTAAAAAGAAACTTAGTGGGGCTGAGTTTCGCAAGAGAAAAAACGAAAAAGATGAATAAACTTCAAAACTTCCAAAAATTAGCGGTTTTTTGCCAAAAAATCTTCAGAAAGATTATCAACTCCCGTTACTCTTGAAAGCAATACCCAGTCACTTGATACCACTGTTTCTACTGCAACAGCCACAATTGTGTCCTTGGTTGACACTTCTGCCATATCAACTATCACATCAGCAAGTTCCTTCAGCTATGGTAATAGTATAAATGTTCCAGGCTCATCTGCTACACTTTCACAAGTTCAGTTTCAAGAGAAATCCGTTGAAGAGGATGAAATCAAAGAATGTTTATGTGTTGTAGCAAATGAAAAATATCCAAGCGATTGAGGACACTATTATAAAAACATAGAGAATTCAAGAAAAAATAATTCATCATCGAGTGTGGGCCATGTCGACCAGCAGGCCCTTTTCCTGCTGATGAAACTAGTGAAAGACGTTCTTTTAGTGAGTACCACTACACAACTAAATCTAAAGCTGGTGTAGGGCTTCAAAGAACTTGGCTTTGTTACTCTCCAAAGCTGAATCGATGAATAGTAGCAAAATTAAACTACAGTTTATCACAGGCAATTGTGCCCAGCATTAGAATTTCTTTTACTCCGACCTTATATGAACGTCATCAATTTCTAATTGGTTTGTTATTTGGTCTGACATCATAAAAGGGTGGAGGAAAAGAAATTCTAAGGCAGGACACAATTGCCTGTGAATTTGGCTCCCGTCATTTATGACAGGTTACCCCACTAGTTTATAAAAAAAATAGTAGATTATAAAATGTAGATGATACCCTGAAAATATTATACAAATGTTATGGTTTATGAGTTATTGAATTTTGAAATTTTTCAGAAAAATGCATTTTGCCTCTGATAACAAAACTTTGGAAATTTTTTCTCAATAATTAATGGTCATATGGCAATATAAAAAACACAGGTCTAATTATTTTGTAATCTCTACACACGATTTAATTTTCATCAAAATTGGTGACTATGAGTGGCAGGCCCTGGCTGACTGGTGATAGAATGTGTCAGTTGCATAAACATTGTAACGGCCCCAATAAAACACGACACCAGAACTAAGGTTAAAATAAAGATACTAGTGGGGTAACCCATAATAAATGATGGGAGCAAAATTCATAGGCAATTGTGCCCAGCATTAGAATTTCTTTTCCTCCGCCCTTTCATGATGTCAGACCAAGTGACAAACCCAATTAGACATTGATGACGTTCATAAAAGGGTTGTGCAAAAAAAATTCTAATGCTGGGCACAATTGCCTGTGATAAACTGTAGTTTAATTTTGCTACTATTATCCCCTCCCCTTTTTATATTTGAAAATGTTTTTCATTTTCTCTGGTGTGTGCATGCACATCATTTGCTCCTTTTTTACTCCTTTCATTTCAATTTCAGTCACCCCCTCCCACTTTTTCCCCTCCACGTTTCTCTCCATCTTCTACACTTTCCAACCTTTTCCTCTCTCCAATTTATTATTGTGGGGTTCTTGGATGGGGAGTGTGCAACATATGTTATTTTCACCCCCACTCTATAGCCCTGAATGTAAAATTGGAAATTTGTAAAAGTGGAAGAAGTGAAAGTGTACAGCTTGGTTCAGGTTCCAAACAATTGTCTATATGGGGAACCACTATCCCTGTTTTAGTTTTTTATTGTCCCTTTTTCTTCCCAGAAGTTATTGGCCTTGTATTAAAATTAGACTAAAAATTTTGTTCCTACCTTACTTCTTGATGAGATGCTGTTGTCCAGTTGGCTAGAGGTTGTGTTGCGTTGATCCCTGTAGCACTTTAATCACTGAACAAACCAATTTAATTCACTTGATACACTGAAGTTTTTTAATTGGAACTGTTTATTTTTATCAAAATATTCCTGTTTCAGAAACAAGTTCAAACCTATTTAGGTCAAATAATATGTAAGGGACCAAAATTAGAACTCTGTTTCAGGCTATTCAGACAAATTAAAAGTTAGAAAATATATATAGGGACAAAAAGAAATGTTTTAAAATGTGCAAGTACAATTCAAAGTTAGAAAATTCTAAGGGACAAATAGTAATGTTTCAAAGTGTGCAAGTACAATTCAAAGTTAGAACATATATGAGGGACAAACAGAAATGTTTCAAAATGTTTAAGTACAATTCAAAGTTAGAAATTCTAAGGGACAAAAAGAAATGTTTCAAAATGTTTAAGTACAAATTCAAAGTTAGAAATTGTAAGGAACAAAAAGAAATGTTTGAAAATGTTTAAGTACAAATTCAAAGTTAGAAATGCTAAGGGACAAAAAGAAATGTTTCAAAATGTTTAAATACAAATTCAAAGTTAGAAATTCTAAGGCACAAAAAGAAATGTTTGAAAATGTTTAAGTGCAAATTCGTAGTTAGAAATGCTAAGGGACAGAAAGAAATGTTTGAAAATGTTTAAGTACAAATTCAAAGTTAGAAATGCTAAGGGACAAAAACTAGCAATTATACCATTTGTATACCCACAAATTTTGTAAGTCCTGACCAATTTATGTAAATTCAAATGCATATGCTGGGTTCCCATTGGAATCCAGTATAAGAATTTGTGTTTGGGTTTTTTAAATGTCTATGTCTCAACCATAACCTACTCTCAGCCACACTCCGTTCCTCTAGGCACTCTGCTTCAAAATCCAAAATGCACTGACTAAAATTGAAGATTTTAGCTCTATTCTAGTCTTTAAGTGGTTAACTTGGAATGATTATCTGATCATTTAATTGGTCAATCTTATAATTGACAAGTGAAAGTATTTTGACAGGGTAGACTAATGTGATATCCTATTTTAACAATGGTTAATATACTGTAAATACAGATGTGACCTTTGTTATAAAAGGTTAATTTAGGCATTAGTGTAACTGCCAGGTGTTAATATTATGATTAACAGGGCAGCGTAACATTATCTCTTATTTGGATAGAAGCTACATTGAATTGTGAATAGGGCTGTGACCTTTATTATAAAAGGTTAATTTTAAGTGTTAGTTTACTTGACAGGTAATGATAGAATAATTTTATATCTTATTATGATTGACTGACCATTTTAACATTTCCTCTTATTGTGACAGCAAATCTCATAAATTATATTTGTGATCTTATTATTTTCACACACCCCCCCCCCAGCCTAGTCATCATATAAGATTTTGTTAATGTGATGTGTATGCCTATTGTAGTTAATTATTTCTTCTTTCTATCATCATTGTTTCACTTAAGGTGTTATATTACACCTTTTAACTTTTCTTTTTCTTTCTATTCACATAAGATGTTATATTACACCTTTCAGCTTTTATATATACGACACACCTGTTATGACACTTGTTTACATTTTTAAACTTTCTTTTCTATCTTCCATTCATTTTCAGGTGTTATATTACACCTTTTTAGTCATACACCTGTTATGGATACTTTATATTTTATTTATAATTGTTTTATTGTTTTTATTTCATTTAAATTTTTATGTAAGTTTATGTAAGGTGTTTGTGTATATTGTAACACCTAACACATACAGTTGACCTTCAAAAACAAAGCGGTTCATTTATTCATTTAAATTTATATAAATTGTACAGCGTTAACCACACACACACACACAGACCTGGCTTAATATATATATAATATTTAATAAACACTTACTAGTTAAATATATGTTTATTTTAACCTTACTTCTGGTGTCGTGTTTTATTGGAGTCAGGCAGGCAATTAGAAATCAAGACATGCAGAAGTTGGCTCCGCCCATTTTATGACGACCGGCAACTCCTAATTGGTTTGTTGTGTGGTTCGACGTTGAAAAGGGCGGAGCATGTGACGTCAGACTACATAAAAACCAATTAGAAGTTGCTGGTCGTCATAAAAAGGGCGGAGCCAACTTCTGCGCATTCCGATTTCTAATTGCCTGTGTTGCGCACCTCTATCCGTATCCAGCTTGAAATGTTCAGTGATGCATATTATCACAGCATAGAATATTGTGATGTGATAAAAAAAAATAGTTTGAGAACTACTGATCTAAGCCCTACAGAATGTTGGCCTAGTGTAGACTACCAATACATTAAATGAGTTTATGGTGATGAATATTGAGTTTTAAGATGAACAGAAAAGGCTTAGTAACATGGACTATTTAAGAAGTGATTATAAAAATCCCCATCGTACATTTATCTAATAATCTGTATATGAAAAAATATTCATGTCATCATCATCATCAGCATCATGAGAATTCTGGTTGGGAGGGAATTAACCCGTCGGCATATTATCATCGTTGTTACATGTTCGTTGCTCAAAATTGGAACTTATCTCGAACAGGTTCACATGACTCGATAAAAGTTTGTCCTAAAATTGTGCAAGAAAAAATTTGCATAAAAACACTGTTTAAAACTGTGCAGCATCATTAATTTAGTCAAACGACTGCATGCATGCATGCCACGAACATAAACATGAGAAAGTGTGAGAGAAAGGGAAAGATAGAGTGTGTGAGAGAGAGAGGATGAAAGAAATGTAGGTCTACACTAGTGCCACCACTAACTACATATTGTGTACTGTTTCAGTCATTTGCTTGCATTAATTACTAAATTGTGCCAATTTACGGAAAGCGATGCTTTCTCATCAAATTCTCCTGAGATCAGCGGTTTTAGGCCTATATGCAAATGATAACAAAATATTATCATTGTAGAATCTTTATTTATGCGTTCAACTTTAGTACAGTAGGTAGCATAATTTTTTAATCAATCATGTCCTCTCAAGGCCAGTGTAAGGGTGAGGTTGTACCCACATGTGCACAACAGTTGTACTTTATACCATGATCCATCTTACGTATCCATCACCCTGTCTACCAACAAGCTTACCTATTCCCACCATGCATCTTTCTTAATGCGCTGACAAAGCATCCATGAATGTCATAAAATCATAAAGAGGATTATGTTGTAAATAAATCTTTTTAAAAATTTATTCTTAATCTATATTTGTAGGTGTATTTGTGGGTTGTCTGTCTGTATGTTGTCTACTACATGTATGTATTTCCACACTTTTTGACCAATCAAGACCGAATTTTGCAGCGTTACTCTATGACCGAACGAGCGAATTATGCTATCTGGGATCTCTGACAGAGCATTAGTGCTATTGCAAACGCCATCTAGTGGAATATAACGGTTACCACAGCCACAACGTCACAGGGTTCAACGCCAGTGTTAGTGCAAACGCCACCTAGTTTCGGAAGGGCGTAGCGGTATAACGGTTACCACTGACACATTTTATAATCTACACGTGGGTCTCTGTGTCTCATTATTTTGGGGTTCAATTGCGTGGGTGTAACTGAGGTTGACTTTGGGCTCTGGTAATACATGACCAACTATATTGTTTTTACAAATACAAATAACAATTTTATACAAGACACTTTTTGTGTCTAAAAAAATATAAAATACCATTTAATGACGTTACAAATTCATTTTAAGACTTTAGTGATATCTTTAAATATAAAATTGGCTGGTTTGAACTTGGGTAAATTCAACCACTGTTACCAAGAGTGACCGGTTGCAAGGCCAGAAATCTTTGGTTGGGTGGGCTTAGGCCTTGCCAAGGGTTGTGGGGTGATTTTTCCCAGGTTTTGCCAAGTGAATTTTGGAGGACAAGGCTGTGCCACCATGAGTTCGCATGGTCTGACCCCTAAATAGTGATTCGGGACTGAATCTCAGAAAAGCGATGCAGGAATTTTGGCATCGACTGTGGTTCGTTAGCTAAATAGTCCGGTGTAGAAATTCCCAATTCTTGAAGGGAATGGGTGAACAACTGTTCATTAAGGTAGTAGCTAGGTGTAACCACTGTAGAGTTAATGTTCCATGGTAAATCAAAAATTGTTTACTTCTTTGTGACAGAGGGAGAGAAACAAGTGATTCTCGTTTTTTTTTTTCTGTGAAGATCTCTGGGCAGTAAACTCTGGAGATCTTTATGCTGCAATGCACTGTAACTGCCTACCAGCCTTGTGTGACAGTAAGACTTTGACTCTTAGAACAGATCGAGGCCTTGGGGGTGTTGTGTAATGCCTTGGTGCCACCTGCTGGATGTCTTACCGATCGAGGTGCCTTGCCGACCCCACCAGTCACAGTACAAGAGGGGATCTTTGGACCGACTGTGGGTCGTCAGGCTTTCAAAAAGGCAACAAGTTGAAAATTAAGAGTGGGGATGTATGTTCTCTGCAACAGAAGGCAAATCAGTTGCTCGTTGTAGAACCTCATGAACCTCGTGGTTCACCGCCGTGTTCGTTCCCGCCCCTAAAGAGGAGTCGGGATGGTGGGTTCACTATCAAGTTGGTTTGTACGGTCGTCGGTCAGGTAGCTTTGGTAGGTCGATACAATTTAATAAAAGCTATTTCGTGTCTTTTTAAAACTGTCATAAAAGTTTATTTTTAAAGATATCATCATGAGAAATCTTTCAGCATTATCACCAAATATTGTAACTTGAGTTTTCTCAAAACCACTGGTGGGTGAAGGGACCTCCTATAGAATATACAAAGTCACCATGCGGGCACGCCATTTGGTAAGAACGAAAACAAAATAAATATCTATTCAGCCACCTTAATAAGTTTTTCATCATTGGTTTCTAGTAAGAAATACATCCATCTAATTCTCTGTTCTCTTGAGCAGCAAGGGTTCAAGCATATTGAATTTGAAAAATTACTCTGCAAACAGACAAGAAGGCTTGTAGCAGAGAGACAAAAGTTCATTTGCAGCATGCAAAATGCATTGTTGAAACATAAAGATTGCAATGTATTTTTGGTGCAGATAAAATGATGCAATGTCAGAAAATTAAGAGCCCCATATTACAAGTTTATTTTCTTGCATAAAATTATCTGCAACAGTTCCATTGTCTTACTACCGTAGGAACAATTGTTCCTTAGATAGTAAGACAATGGAACTCGTACTTGCAGTGGATTTTATGCATAAAAATTAAACAACCAGGAGATCTAATATGAATCGATCTATGCGAAAATCTCTGTAATTTTGTCTTCCATTGATTTATGCAACTCTGTTGTCTGAAAATCGGAAATCATAAAAGGATGCTAAGCACTCAATGACAAGAGCATGCACGGCAAGAGCTACAAAATACACCAAACGGCAAAATGTCCACAAAATGCTCTAAACCCAATTAAACGTAAGCATATTGCAAAACTCTTTAACAACGAAAATAGAATATTTATTTCTAACTTCATATTGGTTTTCACGTGCACAATTATTAGGAAACATGACGACTCTTTTTAATGCCTCTTATCAAATACTGTCAAACAACTTTCTATTTTTTTTGTCATTTTTGGACCTTTGTTGCTCTGCAAAGCAGAGCACAAAGGGACTATAGGATCGTGCAAAAAGGCTTTTTGTGTGTGTGTGTGTGTGTGTGTGTGTGTGTGTGTGTGTGTGTGTGTGTGTGTCTGTGTGTGCTTTTGGGCGTTATTTCTCCAGAACGGATAGAGATATTTTAATGCGTTTTTTTGCATTATGTACGTTGGTAGGCGCCAATGAACATACTACAAAATCAAATCAATTCATACAGTAGTTTATTAATTATGATTAATTTTCGACGAAACGTTCTGTTCGATATAATTCGGGAACGGGGCCACCTAGAATAATCAACTAAGTTTTAAATGAATCTACACTCTGCAAGGATGCTACCATAATTTAAAATTAACTGGAACTATTTTTAATCGTTTAATATATATAATAAAATGAATTTCAATCTATTTTTCTTCTCCTATAGAAGAAAAGTATCATATTCTAACCCTCAATCTAAAACAAAAAGACCCCTTTGCCCTCTCTTCCAGTACAATACACGTCATGTGTTATGATTCTCATAGCTTAACATGGTACCAGTACAGTTAAAAATATAAATTAAATATATTTATGCATATGCTTCTTAATATTCTAGTGTTGTAACAAATTGAACAATAATGTTAATTAATTAAAACTAGAATAGCAAATTGAGTTAAATAAAAAGTAAAAGAAAAAATTAATAAAAAAATAGACAAATATATTTTAATTAAATAAAAACTAGAAGAGTAAAATAATTAAATAAAACTTAGAACAGAAATCTTAATTAATTAAAAACTAAAATAACAAATTGAATTAAATAAAAAGTAAAAGAGATCGTAAATCAGCTATCATATTTTGAACCTCTCCCCTAATACAATGCAACAAAGGTCTATAGGGTTCCTTGAATCCCTTGTTAAACTAGATTTTTACTGAGGTCTCAAATTTTCAGCATGTGAAAGAAGAACTGAAAAACATATTTGAAGAGAAAAAGATTTTTATATGAGAGCCACATAAATATGAGGCGCTGTTTGGGTCATAATTAACATTATTATTATATACTAGTGGGGTAACCCGTCATAAATGACGGAAGCAAAATACACAGGCAATTGTGCCCTGCATTAGAATTTTATT
Organism: Brachycybe producta; assembly: GCA_036925085.1. Classification (NCBI taxonomy): domain Eukaryota; kingdom Metazoa; phylum Arthropoda; class Diplopoda; order Playtdesmida; family Andrognathidae; genus Brachycybe; species Brachycybe producta. The sequence continues at coordinate 4,831,255 of JAUPFP010000010.1, read as the reverse complement.
CCTCCGTCCTTTTATGACGTGAGACCAAGTAACAAACCAATTAGAAATTGATGATGTTCATAAAAGGGCTGAGCAAAAGAATAATGCTGGGCACAATTGCCTGTGATAAACTGTAGTTTAATTTTGCTACTATTATCCCCTCCGCTTTTTATATTTGAAAGAGAAAATAGTTTTTCATTTTCTCTGGTGTGCGCATGCGCGTCGTTTGTTCCTTTTTTACTCCTTTCATTTCTAGTTTCCCCCTCTCCTTTTTTCCCCCTCCACGTTTCTCTCTCTCTCTCCCTTATACACTTTCCAACCGTTTCCCCTCTCCAATTTATTATCATAGGGTTCTTGGATTGGGAGAGTGCAACATATAGTTGACCTTGAGAAAAAAAGCTGTTCATTTATTCATTTAAATTTATATAAATTCCGACGTGGTTCAAGGTTTTTGTCCTTTTTGTACAGCGTTAATCATAGACAAAAAGGAAAGAAACAGAAAGACGGGGCTTAATAATATATATATATATATATATATATTATGCCAGGTCTGTGTGCGTGTGTATCTATCTCTGTAATAAGGCTGTACAAACCTTGAAGCACGTCGGAATTTATATAAATTTGAATAAATGAAAGGCTTTTTTTCTCAAGGTCAACTATATGTTGCACACTCCCCATCCAAGAACCCCATTGACATTAAATTGGAAAGTGGTAAAGGTTGGAAAGTGTAGAGGGGGATAGAGAAACGTGGAGCGGAAAAAAGTGGTAGTGGTGACTGAAATTGAAATGAAAGGAGTAAAAAAGGAACAAACAACGCGCATCCGCACACCAGAGAAAATGAAAAGCTCATTTTCTCTTTCAAATATAAAAAAGGGGCGGGGATAATAGTAGCAAAATTAAACTAGAATTTATCGCAGGTAATTGTGCACAGCATTAGAATTTCTTTTGCCCCGCTATTTTATGAACGTCATCAATTTCTAATTGGTTTGTTACTTGGTTTGACATCAAAAAAGGGCGGAGGAAAAGAAATTCTAATGCTGGGCACAATTGCCTGTGAATTTTGCTATCGTCATTTATTACGGGTTACCCCACTAGTTTATATATATATATATATATAATTAATAATTATAAATGAATTCAAAATCCCAAAAGCATTCTATATCCGAAATGAATTTTTTTTATCCCAAATGAATTCTATATATTCCAAGTATACAATAATGTTAACTGTTAAGCAAAAACCAGCAACAGATGGCAGTGTTGTGCTTCTTGATGCATGAGAAGGTTTAACATGATCTACATTCATTTTGGGATATATAATATACTAGTGGGGTAACCCATCATAAATGACGGGAGCATCTAGTTTATTTTTGTGTGACTGTCTGGTTATCATGAAGTAATTCGCCTTGACCGTTTGTGTTTTTTATAAGCACCTTAATATTGTTACAGGTATGTGAAGACAGGGAGATACAGTCGTGTGCCCCGCCCTTTTATGACTGTCAGACCAAATATCAACCAATTGGAAATTGAAAAGAACGGGGCATGTGACGTCAGACCAAATATCAACCAATTGGAAATTGAAAAGAGCGGGGCATGTGACATCAGACGACATAACAAAATAATTAAAAGTTGCTGGCCCTCATAAAAAGGCGGGGAAAATGACTGCATTTTACTGTCTTTACTTGCCTGTCCTTACTATTGTTTGGGTTCTTGGATCGGGAAAGTGCAACATAAAGTTGACCATGAGAAAAAAGCGGTTCATTTAAATTTCAATCTGATTAAGTTTTTGTACTAAAACAATTTACCCTAAAGAAACATTTGCCCTAAAGAAACATTTGCTCTAAAGAAACATTTGCCCTAAAACCATTTACCCTAAAGGGACATTTGACCTAAAAGAACATTTGCCCTAAAGGGACATTTGCCCTAAAACTATTTACCCTAAAGGGACATTTGACCTAAAAGAACATTAGCCCTAAAGGGACATTTGCCCTAAAGGGACATTTGCCCTAAAGGGACATTTGCCCTATAGAGACATTTGTCCTAAAGGGACATTTGCCCTAAAGGGACATTTGCCCTAAAGGGACATTTGCCCTAAAGGATCATTCACCCTAAAGGGACATTTACCCTAAAGGGACATTGCCCTAAGGACATTTGCCCTAAGGACATTTGCCCTAAGGACATTTGTCCAAAAGGGAAATTTGCCCTAAAGGGACATTTGCCCTAAAGGGACATTTGCCCTAAAGAGACATTGCCCTAAAGAGATATTGCCCTAAAGAGACATTGCCCTAAAGAGACAGTTGCCCTAAAGAGACATTTGCCCTAAAGGGACATTTGCCCTAAAGGGACATTTGCCCTAAAGGGACATTTGCCCTAAAGAGACATTGCCCTAAAAGGACATTTGCCCTAAAACACATTTGTCCTAAAGGGATGTTCCCCTAATGAGTAGTCTAAATATACAGTAATTGGTTTTAGGGCAAATGTTCCTTGAGGGCAAATAGTTTTAGGGCAAATGGTTTTAGGGCAAATGTTCTATTAGGGTAATTAGTTTTAGGGTAAATGGTTTTAGGGCAAGTGTTCTTTGAGGGCAAATAGTTTTAGGGCAAATGGTTTTAGGGCAAGGGTTCTATTAGGGTATTTAGTTTTAGGATAAATGGTTTTAAGGAAAATGTTCCGTTAGGGTTAATTGTTTTTATGGCATGGCTGGAGAGAGCACAACATAAATATGAGGCGCTGTTTGGGTCATAATTAACATTATTATTATATACTAGTGGGGTAACCTGTCATAAATGACGGAAGCAAAATACACAGGCAATTGTGCCCTGCATTAGAATTTTATTCCTCCGTCCTTTTATGACGTGAGACCAAGTAACAAACCAATTAGAAATTGATGATGTTCATAAAAGGGCTGAGCAAAAGAATAATTGCTGGGCACAATCGCCTGTGATAAACTGTAGTTTAATTTTGCTACTATTATCCCCTCCCCTTTTTATATTTGAAAGAGAAAATGTGTTTTTCATTTTCTCTGGTGTTCGCATGCGCGTCGTTTTTTTTTTTTACTAATTTCATTTCAATTTCAGTAACCCCCTCCCACTTTTCCTCCCTCCAACTTAATATCATGGGGTTCTTGGGTGGGAAGGGTGCAACATATAGTTGACCTTGAGAAAAAAAAGCAGTTCATTTATTCAAATTTATATAAATTCCGACGTTACACACACAGACCTGGGATATTATATATATAATTTTTGAGATATATAAAATATTTTCGGGATAGTCTATTTAATATATTTTTACTATATATTATAGTATGTATTTTTTGGGATATATAGTATGAGCATAGGCGACTTCTCTGACCATTTTCCAGTAGCTCGTCTCTTCCCTCGATTGCGTGGTAACCACATGCAGAAGATTCGAGCTACCAGAATATGCTGATGGTGGTGGAATGTAGTTGTCCTTCTGAGTAGGGGTGTGATCTCCTCAAAAGGATGGTTACCATCCACTTTTGGTTGCCATTGTATTTCATCTTCCTTCTTGACGACTTGCTACTTCGTAAGGGATTCGTATGCTTTCTTGCCCTATGGTGTCTCCGGCTTGTCTAGTGAAGTGTTAGTTACTGAACATAAAGACAATGTAGTTTCATATTATAAACATTTTATTCATTCTTGGTTAGAAACATTAACATTATAAGAATGAATTTATTATTAATCAAAGGTACATCCACGTGCCCATAATGTGATACGGATGAAATAATCAACGTAGTACAAATAGTTGAGTGAAAGAGTGGACCAAGAACAAGGAGGAGCATGGTTCTTTTATACCTTGAATCTGTGTCCACATTACACATTAATCTGCCACTTAAAATCTACATATATAGAGAGGGCTATGGGCTATAGGCTTTGGCGGGATCATGACTCACTGGGTGTTACAATAAATATCTTTTTTGGGATATATAATTTATTTTTGAGATGTTTTCCATAGCTCGTTTCTTCTGATCGCACGGTGATCACACGGAGGAGATTCGAGCTATAGAGATAGTCAGATGGTGATTCTGCACAGGGGTGTAATCGGTGCAGAAGGATGGTGACCATCACCTCTGGTTGCTGTTGATGTACATCTTCCTTTGTTACCAGAAGACGGTTGATATTAAAGGTGTGTTCACGAGCCCATTATGTGAAACGGAAAAGATCTATGTAGTACAAAAGACAGGGCAAAAAGGTGAACTAAGAACAAAGAGGAACATGGTCCTTTTATACCTTGGACCTGTGTACACCTATGAGGTGTAACCAGTTCCAAGTGACCATGGTCCTGAGAGTATCAATCTGTCACTGGAATATTAATTAAGACAGGAGGGAGGGACAAGCATGAGTTGTTTACCCTCTAGGCTATGGTTTTTGCGGAATCGCAAGTTACTTGGTGTCACATACCCCCAACTTTGCTCGGAGTATGTCCTAGTACTCCAGCCACATACTCCAGCGAAAGGTGGAAGGGTCAAGTAATGCAAGCGGGACGAATGGGTGGACGTGCAGAAGTAAATTTATGAGCGCACTGGCTCACAAAGTGTCAGTGTTTCTTAATGTATAAAAAGGCTGAAAATAGAAATCATAATTAAAATTAAAAGTTTGCCAGGTGGCAAACACCTATTGAAATGTGATACATACTTCTGAAAACAAGGAAAGAATGTTTTTTTTTTCTCTTTTACATGTTTACGACGTTTTTTATTTTTTATTATTTTTTTTCAAATGTTACCACCCCACACAGGGTGGTCACCCTCATGAGTGCATGTGGGTGTGCAGCTATCCCTGCTGTGGAGGGTGGGGAAGGTCCTGGAACCATTAGCGCTTGGAGACTGGACTCATCTGTAGTTGGTGTTAGCGGAGAGCCATTGGCCCTGGTTGTCCAGCAGGTCCCGGTGGAAGATATTATGTATATCCTGGTCTCCGATGATCTTCCTGGAGGACTGCTTGTTATGGAGAATGGCCCATGCAGAATCAAACAGAACGACAATTCTGTAGTGGGGGTCCGGTTCCAGGATGTGGAGGTAACTGGTGCGGAATGTCCTTACAGCAGGGAGTTCAAAGATGGAGTTGACGAAAGCCCCCAGTAGGGCAGACGTGGCTTCATTGACGGACTTACCGGCATAGCTCAAGGTCTCGATGATTTGCCGGTTGGAGAACACACTTACCATGAGATGGCTTGTCTGGCGGGAGAGCCCCATGATGTATCGCTCCCACGGAGGGAGCTCCAATCGGGGAACCCTTCTTCCAAGGCAGTGTCCCATGTAAAGGGTATTGGCAGAGTGCACTTTGCGCTGCCAAGTGACCAACCGTTTATTGATGAGCCTTTTGCCGAGGGTGGCCGTGCAGAGAGGAAAATCCAGCGGTAACTGCCCTAGAGTAGTCCTGGGTTGGAACACTGTGGGTGGTGCGGCCGGTCATGGTGGCTCTGGAGCTGCAGTGGGTTCAATGCTCACTCTACTAGAGGTGCCCGTGATTGGCCTGGCATGGCATAAGGCAGACCGAGCCATGTCTTGGGCCCACTGCCACTGAAGTTTGGATGCCGCTCCCTTGGTTTAGTGGTGCCTGGTGGGAGACCCAATGCTTCTCTTGGGTCACCTCCGTGTCACATTGCATCCTACAGAAGGTCTGTGATGACATTCTGTTTCATTAGAAAGGCTGTGCGGTCAGCAGAGGGCGAAGGTGTCGGAGGCACATGCGTGGTCCTCCCAGGAGGGCTGCCTGGAGGTGGCGGACAATGAGAGCAGTGTGGAGCCGGTTGTACGGGGCCCTGATACATGTTGGATGTGCAGGTCCTGAGGTGGCAGCGGGATTCCACAGTTCAAGTCATTATGTGGCAGACAGCCGCATCTGGAGGAGCTGTGCCGCTCCTGGTGACTTCTTCTGTCGGGTCGGCATCGTGGTTGGGGCTGTGAGTGACGAGGCGGAGAGCAATGTGGTTGCGAGTGGTGGAGAGAGTGGTGGCCCTTGTGGATCAGCTGAGGCTTCTTAGGGTGGGCCCCAGTGGAAGTATTGGTGTCAGCAGGTCCGGGTCCACACCTCTGGTGTGGTGGTGCAGTGCATCGTGCTGCAGGTGGTGTGGAAAGTGGCATATGTGGAGGAGGCGGTGGCATTATGGATAGCATGGAGAGTGCTGGAGAGTTTAGTGGTGCAACAGGCATCGACATCAATTCTTTGTACCAGAACGGTTCTGATGGCATGACAGAAAGTGAGGAAGGCGTGGACAGTGTGGATGGTGATACACTCAAGGAACTCGAGTGGTGGAACCACCGACAGTGTGGTTGTTTTTCTCCTTGGTGGCAGGCCTCAACCTGATGGTGTTCCTCTTTGGAGATTTGCCCATGCAGGGGAGGCCCAACTCACCAAAGCGGGAACAAACCACATGTAGGTATGCAACGTCCGCCTCCCAGCGAATCCTGTCTTTTTTGGCCTGTTGTGCAGCAGCCTCTTGTAGTTGGCAATGCAGTGCTTCGAGGCGGTGGGTATTGATCCACCACCCCTGCACTTCCCTCGTGGTGTGGCTCCACCAGGAATTGGCTGTCTAGGGGCAATACTGTGTCTGATCTTTTGGTTGACACCCCATGCCATCGTGGTGACGTCTATTAGATCCTCCCACTCCTCCCAGTAGTGCTTGGACATAGTGACATTGAAAGGAACGGTGCTACTACCAGCATCAGGCTTCTCTTCACATCCAACATTAGCTGGGCATCTATGGTTGGGTCTGAGGCACTTCTCTTCATGCCGGTTGAAATTCTCCGGCTTGATGAAGTGTCAGGTGACTCCTCGTTGTTGGCTCACTTGCAGTTCCCGCCACTCATTGATTGCAGGTAGTAGGTGCTGGGAGAGTGGTTCAGCGGTGCCTGCTGTTCCACCCTCAATGCCATCAGCACTGGAGGAGGTAGAAGACATTCTTCTACTACCTTTCCATGATCCTCCACCTGACATGATGAAAGTGTTTTTACTTCTTGTGTCCTGCTGCTGGTGATAACTTCTTGATGATAGCAGAGATCGGTGCCTGATCACTCTGCTATAAAAGAGGCACAGAAAGTCTGAGAAGGCCGGTGCACATAGTGGGAACACAAACACACAAAGTTTGATGACTCGAACAAGAGTCTGAAGATGTAGGCACACAAGTTGGAAAAATCTTAAAACTGAAAAATTTCTAGAAGTCTGAGACCGACTTGAAGGTGGATAATGAGATGACAAGTGTTCTTGAATGAGGAACAAATGGAGCGGTGATTGACCGCGTTTTGGTCCTATTCTTTATATTATTTTTGGAAGAATTTAGAAGTCAGGAGGGCCAGCCCTTTGGAATGGGACACCTTGCTCTAATTGGTTTTTCATACTCTCATTTATTGAGGGTGAAGGTTGTCCCACCAATATTGACTATCAAGAGGTGTTGATCCAATTTTCTAGAGGCAGGTCCTTGTTTATTATTTTTAAGTAAACAAAAGAAAATATAGTCCTGGGGAGAAGGGCCGTTATTTCTCTCACACCAAAGGGTGAAATTGGCCATTAATTCTCTCCCTCTCTTTAATGTCTTTTCCAAATAAAATATAGACTGGTCAACAAGGTCACTAATGTACCTCACTATTTTGTTTTGATTTGGAGAGTGTTGATTTCCCAAAAATATTTATTATTTAATTGAGGGGGTGACAGGTTCCTACATTTTTTTATGATTTAATTGATAGGGTGTCATTCCTCAAGAAAATATTTTCAGTTTTTATTCTTTTGTGTGTTTTTTTTGAAGTCCATGAGGTGTGCATCAGTCTGGCCCCCCGATGTAATGGTCTCTTTGAAATTTATTTTTCTCTGTTAACTGTTGGGGTCATTGAAGCCCATCCATAATAAGAGAACATGTTGTTTTTCTTAATGTCTCTTTTATGGTACTTTTTCCGTTTTTGGACGTCCTTGACTTGGTTTTGATGTCTCAGGTGCACCTTGTGGTTGACAGTTGTTTGGAAGCCACGTGGTCCTGGTGAAGTTATTGAAGTGGTTGCCAATAAGCAAATATTGGTGGCCATGTTGAAAAAATTAAAGATGGGAGGTTTTTGTAGTTTGGTTGGGTTTAGGTGATATTTGAGAGTGTTTTACAGGAGTTGTTAATGTTGTGAGTTGTTTATTCATTGGGGGATCTTTTATCCCCTCCCCACCTCTTGACACCTGTTCTCAGTTGTTCCTCTCAAATTGCTTTGTCATTTCTCTATAGTTTTTTTTTGATGATTTGTAGTGTTTATGTCTATGGCCATAGATTAAACACTAATGGATTATTGTTTATTTTGTCATGTCCGGGTTCTTGCTAGTGTTGGTGGCCAACTGCAAATTGTCATCACTTCTGGAGAAGAGGTCTTAGATTTCCCCAGATGCACTAGAGATATATCAGGAACCTGTGATGAAGTCTCTCCTAGAGCCCATCCGATGTGTGCTTCAATGCATTTCTGTCGGAGGGTGGACTCAAAGAGGTCGGCCTCTAAGTATACTTTATTTGCCGCCATGGACACAGTGATGTGCAGAGCTCGGTCTAAGATAACCTCGGGCTGGCCGGTAATCACCAGCAGATGCCCTCGCACAGTGTGGGTGCCTAACTATACTACCGTGGCGAGTCTTTATACCATGGTGATCTTCAGGCCTCCCACACCCTGAACGTCAGGTGGGATTAGCACAGGTTCTATCTCAAACTTGTGTTCCTGTGCAAGCGCGACTAATGACGCTGCGGCGTATGGCTGTCTACCAGCTGGTGGTACACCGTCTTCATGATTTTCTGGCAGCAGGAGTTGCTTTTCATCGGTGGTTGGGTGCCTGGAGCCATGATGGCTACTGTTTTATTCTCACGTCACCCTTCTACTTCTACGGATGTCATAAGGATGTCGAGCATGTCCTGCCTGGTGAAGAGCCTGTAGTGGGAGCTCGGTTGATTACATGAATCGGTACTGTCTCAGAATTGTCCGTACTGTCGGTGCAGGATTTTTCAGGAGGGGATGCTGTGAGGTCGGAGCTGCTGCTAGGGGGATCTGGCTAATCTGTCTCCCTAGACGGACGAGTACGAACTCGATTCCATTCTCCGTGATGACATCTGCCTCAGGTACTTCCTCCTTTGGGTCGTATCTGGTCATCAGTTTTCCAAGCTGCTTGATGGGGACCTTTTTTTCGGTTGTCGGCACTCACGGAGGAAATGCCCCAACTTCCCACAATTGTAACACGTTGACTTGTGCTTGTCAAACGTGCATGTGGTGTCTTGTTGGGTGCCTGCTGTAGAGTGTCGTCCCACATTGGTCTCTGCAAGTCGGCTAGGCCGTTTATCATGCTTAGACCGATGTGTGGTGTTTTTAGAGTTGGCAATTGCCGCCTGTTGCACTTTGTTGGTCTTTGATGCTCCTTTACTAGCATGTGGATCAGCTGCTGTTTTAGGTCCCATTGGCCATTTACTCAAGGAGTGCAAAACCACCTCCATGTTAATGATGATGCTTGCAAAGTCCTTTAGCAGATGTTCGTAGACTCGGTCACCGAGTGTCATAAACTTCCAAATGAAGACCTGTGTACTCTCGCCTTCCGTTTGGAGCATCTCTGTATACTGTTTCTCCAAGATGGCTAGTTCGTTGGGTTTCCCCAACGTGTTCATGTATGGGCCGCACTGGTGAGGCTTTCAGTGAGATACTCCTCCTTGTGATGGTTGGTCCAGTCATACAGGTGGGCCACTTCCTCGAATTCTTCCAGGAAGGGACAGAAACCTGTCAATCCATCAAATTTTTCGATTGAGTCGGCTGGGTGGCGACCACTATACTTCTTATTGAAGTCATCAACTAAGTTCTCCCTAGGGACATTTCTGTAGACGCCATATTGAATCTTGGCCATCCCAGTGTACATCGGTGCTGCCCCTTGTGGAGGATATCGTGGCACATAAACTGAAGTTCCTTGTGTCAGCTCTTGATCTTGCTGTCATTCCGGGGGTGCCGAGTGGCGACCACTACGTGCAGCCTGGACAACATTGTTGAGATTCAGCACATGCCATAGTCGGTAGTGTATGCGGTTGCTCTGCACGCTCGTCTCTATGGCATGGACCATCTGACTGGTGTCGACACGATCGCTTGTTTGCTCACAAAGTGTACATACAGTCAGCATGGTGCAGTATACGAAGTGGTGTATAGTGTCTGTCGTGTCAATCATGATGTGGACCGTAGAACTCCCGGTAACCATAATAGGTAACCGGGAGTCATCGGAGTCGGCATGATGTCGATGCACGCATGTCGTTTGTTGTGGTGTAGTCGGTGTATTCCGTGTATTCCTATCGGCAAGAATGTTGGTGAGAGTGGACATTTGTGTTGCTAGTGGGTCCACTCGTAACCAGACATTGTCGAGGCTGCGGCCGATCGGTTGTGACAGTGGTGTCGCATCGGCACTGATGGGATTTTCCTGCTAATTCTCATGAGAGCCCCGGTGATCAGTCAGGTCATCAGAGGATCCATGTGAGGCAGCCATGATTGTTGATGTGGCATGTATGGTGGGTGTGGTGTGCATATGGGGTGATGAACGAGTCCGGCAAGTCTAAGTCGGTGTGTGCAGCTCCAAGGGTTTTCAAGTACACTCTGAGTGATGCTTGTCGGTTCTGGATTGGGGTCCAGTATGATGTTACTCGTTCAATCTGTAGCGTCGTGGATTTGTAGGTCAATGTGCGTCGGTAAATCGCATTTTTGTTGGTAACCGACACCCTCATACTCTTATACATTGAGTGACAATGGTTTATATGGGCAGGGCTGACAACTCTAAGACTATTAGGAAGATTTTTGCTAGGACAGATTCATATTATTGGTTTTTTTCCTAGAGTTATAAGACAATGGAACTCTCTTCCTGAGGCAGTGGTGAATGTGGATAATTTTGTTTTGTGGGATTGACATTTGTATATTCATTTTGTTTTTATATATGTGCATGTATATGTGCTTGACAATGCTTAATGCTGCATGTGGACTGTTATGTCCCTCTGCCATAGGCCTATTTGGCTGCTTGCAATTGTAATTAGTAACCTGTGTACACCTACGAGGTGTAACCAGGTCCAATTCACCATGGTCCTGAGAGTATCAATCTGCCACTTGAATATTAATTAAGAGAGGAGGGAGGGACAAGCAGGAGTTGTTTACCCCCCAGGCTATAGTTTTGGCGGGATCGCAAGCGACTGGGTGTCACAATATTCATATGTTTTGAGATTTAATTGAAATACATATAATGTGAGCTTTTGATGTCGACCTCCTAATTTTACCCACTTGTAGATGGTGTTTTCTGCAGCTCGTTTCTTCTCCTGATCGCGCAGTGACCGCACAAAGATTCGAGTTACAGAAGTGGTAAGATGGCGATCGATTGCAATCAACCTCCTGCATGGGGGTGAAATCTGTGCAGAAGGATGGTGGCCATCTTTCCTCGTCGATGCTGATATACATCTTCTCCTGTTGTGCTTACCAATAGAAAAAGATGTTGTAGCTGCTTCAGGATCGTATGTCTCCTGCCTTATGGTGTCTCCGGCCTCTGTAGAGATGTGGTTAGTTACGGAACATAGAGACAATGCTGTTTTCCATTATAAACACTTTTTATTCATCCTAGTATGGAAACACTTAGTTTACAAGGATGAATATTGAATATCAAAGGTGCATCCTCATGCCCATGATGTGATACAGATAAATATCTATGTAGTACAAAAGAGAGCAAAGACAAGGATGAGGAACAAAGAGGAACACGGTCCTTTTATACCTTGGACCTGTGTACACCTACGAGGTGTAACCAGGTGCAAGTGACCATGGTCCTAAGTGTATCACTCTGCCACTTCGATGTGTGTCAGAAGTGAGTCAGAGTGGAGGGAGGGACAAGCTGGAGTTGTTTACCCCCAGGCTATGGTTTTGGTGGGAACGGGAGTTGCTGGGTGCTACAATATAATGTATATAATTACATTTTATATGTATAATAACAATAATGTTAATTTTAACCCAAACGGCGCATCATACATAAAAATCAAATATTGTATATAACTAATATACAGTACAGTTTTTGATAAAAACCGTCAGATATTTTTACGTAGTTAATTATTCATGTCAACTGAGGTGTAAGACTATACGTGTGCAATATATCTTCCAGTTTTGAAACTGTGTTTTTCTTTTACAAACAAGTGAATGAAGCAATATAATCTATATGGAAATGTTGTAAAAGACGAACATCATATATGATCGTAAAATGTTTTTAATCAAGGCCGTGCACCCAGCCCAGGTTCTAGGGGTCTTGACGCCTCTATGCAAAAGTAAAATGTGGCGCCATAATATGGGCATGCAAAATGCCACAAATACCCGTCTACTGCTATCTAGTGGTAATGTTTCACATTTTGAGTGGCCTTGTAAATTTATCAGCAGCCGCCGTTTTCTGATATCAACATTTTTAGTTTCACGGCGCCCATACAGAGCAGCGCCCCGATGCTTTGCATTGTTTGCTCACCGTATCGAGCTGTGCCTGCATGCACCACATAGAATGCTTTGATCAGGCTTTTCTTAAGAGTAGGCCTCTGCAAGGCCCGAAGCAGAGGCGTTCTGGCCAAATGCCAGTTCATGATGAGGTAAGATATGTGGGCCGGCATATCTTCAAAATGCCCGGGCCAAATTATTTTCGCAGCACGCCTCTGGGCCCGAGACAGCAAGCGATGAGCAGGGCCCAATGCAAAAAAAAATTGCATTTTAGAGTTGATTGCCTTCAAAACCGCTCTCTCTCTGTGTGTAAGATTTCAGTCAGTTTCAAAATTTGTCCATGCTAATAATTGAATCAATTTTTGAATAATTGTTCAACTGTCATTGTTTCATTTATTTCATGGTAGTAAAAAATGTTTAGTCAGCAGTGTGAAGCCTTTGAAAGTGCAGGGCCTAAGAGACCCAAGGCCAGCCTGGCACTGATTGTAGAAAGTTAAGTCTCATAGATTATCATTTTACAGTGCACCTGGTGTCTTGAATATGCAACTTTGGCGTAAAACAATCAATTTGTGATCGATTCAATCAGCCTTTATCAACTCCCTATCTATCGACAACAAAAACATCAATAGGGACATTTGCTCCCGCTAGGTGAGCAAATGCTGCATCTTGCCTTACTTTGCATGGCAGAATCTATGGTAGAAAGAAGGAAAGATCTATTTTTGAAGTTAACAAAAATACAATTATTATTATTATTAATTATCATTATATTTATTATTATTATTATAATTAAAACATTACAAAAAATACAATTATTATTATATTTGTTATTATTATTATTATTATTATTATTATTATATTTATTATCAGGGCAGGGAGGTTCATGCAAATGCATATTTGGTATTCTGGCTCAGAATTCATGCTAAATGAGATAGGAACATGATTAATATCATGCTAAAGCTAAATATCTGAATATTATAATGCATGTTTTTGTATATTTTGTCATTTTTTCAAAGCATGCATAATTTGCCAAAATTGGCAAAAAAAAAGTGCATAAATGGTAATTTTTGCAATTTTTTTAAAAAAATAGGTCTCAGAACTGTTCTGACTTCCTGAAAATTGTGGAAATATACTTTATAAGGCAAGCATATCAAACTCAAAGGCTAACATGGGCCGAATAAACAAGGCCTAGGTTTATGTGGGCCGCAAAAAAATCAAAAACTTCAATTTTTATAGAAACGTAGGTTTATTTTGAAAAGTACAGTATGAAATTTTTATTAAAACTTTTGTTGCATACTGTTATATTTGCTGTGGGCCGCGAGTTTGACATGCTTGGTATAAGAGGAACATAGAATCAGGTTTCATCTAAATAATGAAATTAATGATGAACTTGATACAAATGATACTCTGCACGACTTATGCTCCTCGTACATCCTTTGATGTTGAGAGAAATTTTTCTAAATATTAAAATTTTTTGATAAAAAATCGATTAAGTATTGAATTAGAAAATTTACAAATGTTGCTTGTTTGCCATTGCAATAGGTAAGTTCTAATAAAACATTTTTCTTCAATTTCCATGGGTGAAATTTTGAATAAGATTTTTTATAGTGCATATTTAGTTTTTTGTTGCATGAATACATGCATATTTTGTTGCTTTCTTGCCCTGTTTATTATTATTAATATATTATATTAAATTATTATTATTATATTTAGTATTACATTTATTATTTCTTTTGTTCTACCTGTGCCTTTTTCTGATAGTTTCTAGTACTTCTACCATTAAAAACAACACCGGAACCTCTCCATTCCTGGCTGGTTCTGCCACAGACCAAGTCAGTTATTCAGAATGACCTCACTTTCTGAATATGGAGGATCAGCTCTAGAGCATCGACCCTTGCTGTCAGGCTGGGGAGACCTAAAAACCTCTTCTGGTCTTAGGGTCTCAAAGACCACATCATCAGGACTCGGATCGGACTCGGATGTCGCAAATGGGCCTCGTGCAGGTTGGCCCTTGCGATTTCGACCTCTTCCGTGGCAACCACAGAAGGTGCTGCAGGATTTGAATCCATAACCTTCGGTAGGAAAGGTGCCCGATTGTCGATTCGTAGTCGGGCCTCTCTTCCAAACATTAAGCAGTATGGCGAGAACTTCGTTGGCGTATGGGTCGCGGTGTTGTAAGTGAAGGTGGCGGCTTGGAGATGGAAATACCAATCCCGCTGTCCTTTTTCAGGTGTCAGAAGTCTCTTGACGGTCTGCATTATAGTTTTGTTGGTCCTTTCCACAAGATCGTCTCCTTGCGGAAAGTACGCTGTCGTGGTGGCAAGCTTTATTCCCAGCTCGTCACACAGTGCTTGTGTGTCTTTAGCTGTAAAAGGTGTCCCTCGGTCGGTGATTATCCTCCTGGGCATCCCGATAAGATACACGATCGTATCTTGGAGGAAATTCTTAGTTGTTTTGGCCGACTGGCTGTGCACAGCTCGTGCGAAGCAGAATCTGGTGGCATAATTCACCGCCAGGATGATGTGCTTGACACCACCCAGTGATTTTGGCAGAGGACCGATGTAGTCGATTCTCCAGCATTCACCTGGGTCTCCAATTTCCATTTCATGGAGGAACTCGGGCAACTTGGACTGTGGTGTCTTGCACTTTTGGCATATCTCGCACGTGCGCACATACTCGATGGTATCTTGCTTCCAGGTTGGCCAAAAGAACCGTTGGCACACCTTTTCCAATGTCTTATCCTGGCCGAAATGTCCGGCTTCAGGACTATCGTGTAAAAGTCTCAGAACTTCGGGTACCAGATGTTTGGGTACCACCATCACGAGCTTGGGTGTGACGCTGCCCTGGTAGACAAGGGCACACAAAACCTCGTCTATGATGACGTAGGTATGGTGAAGCTCGGTACTCGGATTGTTGCGAAGTTCGGCCTTAATCTGTGTCACGTTCGGGTCTCTTTCTTGTTCAACCGTTCAATCCCAACGCAATGTGACTGCGTAAACCACGCTGTCGTCGAGGTCATCTGGGGTAGCCTGCAGGTTCCAGTCTTCAGGAACGTCCACCGGACTCCGTGAAATGCAGTCCGCATCCACGTGAGTGATGCCGGCCTTGTAGACTACTTTGTAGTCGTATTCCTGGAGCAGTAGCTGCCAGCGGCCCAGGCATCCTTGGAGTCGCTGTGCGGTCTTTAAGTAGCACAGTGCATGATGGTCGGTGACGATGACAAAGGCTTTGTTAAAAAGATAAGGTCTAAACTTGACGATGCCGTACACCACTGCGAGGCACTTTTTATCCGTTGTTGAATAGTTTAATTCGGCATCTCGGAGCACTCGAGAGACACCACCCAGGATCTGCAGTTCCTTAGATGGTGACTGTTGATAGAGGATAGCTCCGATGCAATAGGCAGAGGTGTCGGTGTGCATTTTAATTTCGGCATCTGGGTCGTAAATGGCCAGTATTGGCGCAGTGACAAGTTTAGTCTTTAACAGAGTAAATGCTGCTTCTCTGTCGATTGTCCACAAAAAGGGCAGCCTCTTTTTGGTCATATCCGTGAGTGGTTTAGCGATGTGGGCAAAGTTGACAATAAATCGCCGGTAGAAACCGGCCATGCCCAGAAATCGCTTCACCTCCTTGACATTAGTAGGCGCCGCTAAGTCGGAGATGGCAACCACTTTCCTCGGGTCTGGATGCACGCCTTCTTTGGAGATGATGTGTCCTAAGTAGAGGACTTCGTCGTAGCCGAAGAAGCTTTTCTCGGGGTGAAGCTTTAACCCCGCCTCTCTTAGGAGTCCTAGGACGCAGTCCAACCTTTCCATGAATTGTTCGAAAGTCGCGCCGAATACGATGATGTCGTCTAAGTAGACTAGACAGGTCTCCTATTTGTGGCCAGCCAAGAGGATATCCAGAGCACGCTGCATATTAGCAGGAGCGTTACGCAGACCAAAGGGCATCCGATTGAATTCAAACAGCCCACCGGGTGTGATGAACGCGGTCTTCTCCCTATCCTCTTTGGCGACCTCAAATTGCCAATAGCTGGAGATCATGTCGAGGGTCGCGAATATTCTCGACCCACGAAGCGAGTCTAAAGCATCATCGATTCGGGGTAGTGGGTAATTGTCTGGTTTGGTGATATCGTTCAGGCGTCTATAGTCAATGCAGAACCGCCACTGTCCATCCTTCTTCTTCACCAGGACTACTGCTGAAGCGTAAGGAGACTTGGATTCGCTGGCTACTCCGGATTTGAGCATTTCCTCAACTGGCTTCTGGATGATTTCCCGCTGCTAGCAGCCACTCCTTCGGAGGGGTTCCCGTACTGGTGCATGATCGCCAGTGTCGATTCAATGTTCTTTGAGGTTGGTACATCCAAGTTCTGACGTTTCTAACGCGAAAACATCTCGATAGGACCTCAAAAGATCCATCAGAATGCGCCTCTGGCCATTGCGTAATCGAGGCCCGAGTTGCATTGCTTCATCGAATTTAGCGCCTGACTCTTTTGTCATGATCGGGTCAGCGTTTGAAGTGGTCTTTACTTCTACCGTTTCGAAGCAGTAGTCTTTATGTACATGGGCTATCACTTTGCCAGAGCCCAGGGTCAATGGCCCCATAGTGGTGTTCAGGACCTCGACTAGGAAGCTGTTGCTGTTACGGCCTTGCATAATGCTGGGGGCCACCCAGACCCCCCTCGAGGCTTGTAGCTTCTCGTCGGGAGAGACCACGAAAATATCCTGGTCCGTGAGGATCCTAGAGGCCTCTACCTCCACTAGTGTTGTCCCATGGCCAGTGAGTTGCGTTAGCCCTTTGACCACTAGATATTCGTCCGGTTGCTGCATAAGCTTGACTTCAATGGGAGCGGTGTCCGGCAAGAGTGGCTGGCGTGATTTCTTCCAGAGCACTCTTGACGTACGCCTGAATACTCTGCCTTCGGAGGGCTGACTCAAAGAGGTCGTTTTCTAAGTAGACTTTATTGGTCTGCATAGACACAAGGAGCTTCAGTGCCCTACCCAGATCTCGGCCTAAAATGGCGTCGGGTGGGCCAGTGATAACCAGCAGGCGGCCCATGGCAGATTGTTTGGCAATCTCCACGATAGCGGAGACTTGCTCTGCCACGGCAATGGTGTTCCCTCCAACTCTCCCGATCCTTGGAGGGTGAGCCATAGGCTTGATGTTGAGTTGGAGCCGCTTTGCAAGTGTCTCGGATATTACGCTACCATGAGCTCCGGTGTCTACGAGCATGCAGAGCTCTTTGCCATTGATAGTGACAGTGATTTTCGGACTGTCATCACTGACACTATGATCTCCGATCTCTTGAGGCATGCAAGTATTCTTCAGTTGTCTATATAGGTCTTTCAGCATCCGGCGGCAGCAAGGGCGCCCTTGGAGTGAAGTCCCACCACCTGGAGCCAAGATGGCGACCACCTCATTGGCGGTGCAACCCAAGGCGGCGGTGGCGAGGTTAATGACCTCAAGGGTACCATGCCAGGCAGTTAGGTCATCCATTCCCCAAGTTAATTCCGTGATGTGGTCGACCATCATCATTGGCATGCGGGCCGGATGCGGGCTTCACGCCTTATAATTGGTTGTCTCAGGAGGCGTGTCAGGTACAGTGACCACACTACTGTGGTTCATATCGGAGGCCTCTTTCGTGAGATCGTAGGTCGGGTACGCGTACTGATGTTCTGTATGCTCGTAATTTGTATAGCGCGGTACATAGTACGCGCGCTCTTCAGGTATTGTATATGGACCTGGTGCATGTCGTCTGTAGTATGAATCGTAGCAGGGCTCGTACGGCTCTCGGTGCCCGACAGCGTACGGCGAAGAGTTGTCTGATCCGCTACGATATCAGCGATATTGTGGTGTTGTAGTACATGTAGTCAGTAGTGGTGGCGCAGGCGGTGGTTGGGTGCCATTATGAATAATCATCATGTGAGTGATCTGTATTTTTAGTTCATTAAGTTGATACATGATGGTGTTGAGTTTGCAACCATCACACGACTGTGTGGGTAGTGGATCTGGTAGTAGCGGAGGTCGCTCCTGTTGATATCTGGAGTAGTATGCGGATGACATTAGGCGTCGAAATCTGCTATTGTCTGTGGGCCGAGCCGTGCGCCGCGTAGACTGTTGATGCACATCATTACTTTGGGTGCCGCCACTTTGTGGCACCCACCAGGTCCCAGGTTGAATGACTGGATCCATGGTGGGTCCGAGTGGGACAGCCACACATGATGATGCGGCGTATTGTGTACCGTATGTCTGCGATGTTGCATGGGCCCTCCATAAGGCTGATGGATATGTGCCGCCTCTGGAGTGCAGAAGAGCCCTCCGGGTGGCCCCAGTCAGTCTTGGGTGAGCGTCCATTATGTTAAGGCTCGTGCAACACGTGGTGATCAATGTAAGTCGGTGTTCTGTAGGTTCGGCCGTTGATCTCGCTGTAGATCGCAGTCTTTTTGTAGGCAACCGACACTATTGTACCCTTATACACTGAGTAACGATAGTTTACCTACGTTTAATAAAGATGGTTTCGTTGTTTGAGTGGCTGTGTGGATGTTAGTGTTGTTCTTCAGTTGGGTGTGACGATCCCAACTGGTACAGTGTGTCTGTAAATTCTTTATTGAGTGTCAATTTTGGTAAGATCTTTCTCGACACGTGGTATTTGGTGACCACGTGGAGGTTATAAGAATCCCCAAAAGTCTCAAAGAAGAAACAGCAGATGTACAATGCAATTGCGAGCGTGGTACACCACCCAATCGAAATTGCACTGCGGAAAGTGAATTGGAAATGAAAGTGTATTGCAGTTGCCTGAAGAAAAGGCAAGCAATACGAAGAGTAAAGCTAGAGCACGGTGCCCGCACTTTTAGTTTTACTTGAAAACAAGAATTAAGAATGTGTGTGTAGAGAACACACAGAGAAACGAAAGTTCAAGATAGCTGAACTTTCTAAAGAGGAACAAACAAAGGAGAAGTTCAAGATGGCTGAACTTTCCAAAGAAGCAAGAAAAGAAATGCACGTCAAAAGTTTTAATTTAGATTTATTAAAATAAAAGTAAATCAGTGTAGAAATGGAAGTGTGTTCAACAAGCTAAGTGCTTGGTGAACCAGAAGAAATGTTCAGACTGTAGAAATTTTGTGTCCTCACTGTTTGATGGCTCTGGATAGAAAAGAAAGAGTCAGTGCACAGAGAGGGACAATATTGAGTAGAATGAAGAGGTCCGTAGGTGGCGCTGTGGTGGCCACTTCTGGTTCAGTTTATTGCAATGTCCAAAAATTGATGGCTTGAAGAATTCCTCTGGGGCACGTTTTTTATGGTGGCCAGGAGAAAGAACACAAAAAGAGAGATATTCAAAGAAAAGAGAAATTTTCTCTGACAAGAGGAACTCAACCAGGGGGCGCGTGAGTGCAACCCTCAGGGATAGAAGAAAGAAGAAGAGAACACAAAAAGAGGAGAGAAGGTACAACAATGAGTCACATGGAGTGAAAAACCGCTTCGTTGGCGCTTTTTGAAGAGTGTCCGGTCGATCCAAGATGACAGCCGGGCTTCAGTGCTGTCCAATGGAGAAAGTTCATGTGATGATACATTGAGGTGATGATGATGAAGAAATTGAAGAACATGACTTGGGACATAAGAGGTCCCAATCGAAACACAATGTGAAAACAGGGAACAAAGAGAAGGGGGGACAAGAAAGTCCCACGTGGCTAGATAAAAGTGTGTTTAAGCTCGTAAGCCCCCTAACAATGATACAAAGTTAGGAAGAAAACTTGCTTGAAAATTAAAGATGAAGAGTGAAGATAATAGGACATTTTAAAAGACACACATCCTTTAAAAGCCTATTAATAGGTGGATAGATAAGTAGATGAGATTTATTTGCCTAAGCAAACTCCTCTCGGAGAGTAAAAAGAATTTGTTTAAAGTGTTGCCCACACACCAACCAATGATACGGAGGAGGGTCGAGTGGGTTTTCACTTTGAAAATTAAAGAAGAGTGAAGGTAACAGTGAGTGATGGTTATGGAAACATAAAACACAAAAACATGGACGGAAACACATGTGTCCAAAGAAACTACTACCAAGGTGTTTCCCACGTGCTTGATGGATGTCGATGCAGCAGTTCTTTTTAACATGTGTCTCTAAGGACAGGACACAGAATCGCGCGGTCGACACATGGTGTGTGTAGCCACAAGTCTCTTTCGCGATTCCACAAAAAACGGAGCCACGCGGTTGGCTTTGATGTGATCGAGGGCCTCCATACGCGGTTTTACAAAAGGCGCCATGTGGTTGACTTTGACGTGATCGAGGGTCTCCATACGTGGTTCCAACACAAAAGGCGCCACGCGGTTGACTTTGACGTGATCGAGGGTCTCCATACGTGGTTCCAACATAAAAGGGACGGACAAAGCCTCGTGAGGCACAATCACGAGACTTAGGACAAAGGACGGCTTCTGTTTACAGGTCGGAGAAGGCAGATGGAGCTATACCCCGCACCTCCACCAAATGTGAGCTTTTGACATCAACCAATATTTATTACCAACCTTTAGATGACATTTTCCACACTTCGTTTCCTCTCTGAACAGTATGGTACCTGCACAGAGAAGATCCGAGCTGTAGAGAGAGCTGGATGGAGACAGATTGTAGTCACTCTTCTGCATGGGGGTGAAATCGATGCAGGAGAGTGGCGGCCATCTCTCTCTCTTCCGGTTGATGCTGATATACATCTTCTCCATCGGTATACCGACAAGAGAAGATGTTGTAGCTGCTGAGAATCGTATAGCTCCTGCCCTATGGAGCCTCCGGCCTCTGAAGAGAAGTTAGTTACATATAGACAGAAAGACAACGCTGTTTCTGGTTACAACACTTTTATTCATCACTTGTAAGAAACACAGAATACAAGGATGAATATTAATGATACTAACGGTAAATCCTCATGCTCATGATTCGGAATAATATCTCGTAATACATGCAAAGGAAAGAACTGAGGAACAAAGAGGAACACGGTCTTTTTATACCTTGGACCTGTGTACACCTGCAAGGTGTAACCAGGTCCAAGTGACCATGGTCCTTTATGTATCAATCCGCTGCTTGGGCATGAGTCAGAAAGGTGAGTCAGAGGGGAGGGAGGGACGGTTGAGAGTTGTTTACCCCCGGGCTATGGTTTTGGCGGGATCACGATTTACAGGGTGTTACACTAGTCTGACAATATGAGAAGTGTTTAGTGCCTCTTGCAATGAGTAGCTTTGCCTTCATTTAAACCAAAAAATAATGTTTATTATCAGACAACATTATAAGAGTGTTTACTAACTGACCAAAGTCAATTTCCTAGTGTAAG
Source organism: Brachycybe producta (assembly GCA_036925085.1). Lineage (NCBI taxonomy): Eukaryota > Metazoa > Arthropoda > Diplopoda > Playtdesmida > Andrognathidae > Brachycybe > Brachycybe producta. The sequence goes on along the minus strand of JAUPFP010000010.1, from coordinate 4,809,526 downwards.
CTTAGTATTTGAGCATGAAAATACACCAGTTCGCTCCGGTAACCTAAGGATTGAATGGTTACGAAACCAAAATATTGCCACTATCAATCAAATTTAACCCCGACTTAAATCCTACAGAGAATTCTTGAGACATCATCGTACATAATGAGTAAGCAGATTGCCATAAGTATACTACTGCTGCAGAGCTGAAACGTGCCATTTTAGCTGCTTCAGGGCAGAAGCATGTTATAAAACATCAGGACAGTCATATACTTTATTACTTTTAATGTTACTGTTGTGTTTAGCATGTTATTTTGTCACAATAATTAATAAAAGTGAAAAGTTCATTAGTGCTTTTATAATTATGAAATGGCCATTTTCCAGTTTTTAACTTTCTAAATGTTTGCCTTTTTAAGAAAAAAAATTCTGCCTAGCAGAAAGTTTATTATTTCAGATGCTCTCTTTATGTTGAAAATTTCAGGCAAATCCATTATGTGTAGCCCGAGTTATAACCAATTTCTGTTGTACAATCAATATCTGAGATTGAGCTCAATGAAAAAAATAATATACAAAAACTCCAGCCAAGACTTGAACCAAGGACCTCTCACTTCTCTGCCAAAGACATAACCAATTTTGCTACCAATGAAAATCTTGAGATCAAAGGTGACCTCTACCATAACCCACATGGGTTAATTTATTTGTTGAAAAAAACATTATGCAATAAAGGAAGCTTTCCTTGTTGCCAACTTTAAATGTTCAGGGATTTTGGTGAAATTTGATGATTTTTCACAAAAATGAGGTAAATGGAACAAAATTGAACATTCTAATGTAGCCCACAAAGAAGCCCATCTAAAGATGTGTAAACTGGTTAATTTTCACGATTCTAGAGTGTGTAGTTTCCGAGAACATTTGTGCACAATGGGAGGGAGTGAGGGATAGAGAGAGTGAGCTCTTAGCAAATTATGATATTAGATAAGAATATTTTTTTGCACTTTTCAAATGGCCCCTATTTTGAAGCATTATAACCCCCCTCTTCCAATAAACAGAAGTAAAATCCGGCAAACTAGTATAATTATAAAAAGTCTTTGCCTAAATTTGCTTTCACTTTCTTTCACTTTCATTTGCTTTCACTTTTCACTTCTAAATAGGCCTATCTGTAACATAGGCCTACACAGCCTGGATTTCTTCATGTCTTTTCAACATTTAGCTCCCACCCTCTTTTATCACTTAATGCTATTGTTAAAAAACTTCTTGTCTTATGAAACTTGTAACAAAAGTAATTTCTCCCCTCCTAGTTTACAAAAGACTTTTAAGTCGTATTGAGTACCATGTTATTCATATTCCATGTTTATTCACATTAGAAGTTTTTCATGTTTTATGCATTTTTTGAGTTTTTACATGTTTTTATGCATCTTTTTAGGTTGTTTTTATGGGAATATTACTCTTGCAATGTCCTTATGCTTTCTTCAATTTAAATTATTTGATAGGCATGTTATAAATATAACGCCCCTACCACCCCGTGTTCTGACCCAGTGCTAAGATACATTATATCTCAAGGGTTTGTTTTATGAGAATCATGCAGAGAACAAAATATTTTTTAATTTTATTTACCAGTACAGCAACGTTTGTTATAATGTATACCAGTTCTTCGTAAAGCAAAATGATATAACCAAAATGAGTATCCCCAGAACCCCTGCTCCTCTTGGGTTTATAATAATTTGTAGCCTATGTTATATACTGAGTTTCATGAAATTATATGCATCTATTTTCACTTGATGACCGGACAGAGAAACAGAAAAGAGAATTTTATATACAATAGCATATTGATTATTGGAACTAATGTTGGACATGCATAGTTCCAATTATCAAACCTTAGTATAATCGAACACCTATTAAAAAAGTGCATAAAAATAAGAAAACACCAATTGCAAAGAATTTTTTTATTTCCGTAAGTTCTATTTTTATAAGAATTAATTAAAAACGGTTCCAATAACCGACGTTTTGATATTCGATGCTGTAACACCCTGTATTTTGTCGACTCTTTAAATGCATAGCTTGGGGGTCACTGTACCCGAAACGTCCTATTTCCACCCCTTTCCTCTGCCAAAGGATCCAAAGGATTCCAGAACCAGGATGTGACTTGTGCTTTGGTGTCTCGAGACACCAACGCACATTTTCACCTTGTGAACAGAACAACTCGAAAACGAGATAAAATTAAGAAATGTGGATTTTTCTGTTAGCTAGAGTGGGATAATTTCACGAAACAGCAAGTAGATCTAAATGAAGAAAATCGACTGATTAGTTATTTGTTTATTAATTTTTTAGTAGAAAATGTCGAACTTTTTAACATACGGCTCGTACTTTTTGTGACTCAACAACTCAAAAACGGCGCGTCCCACATAAAATTCACTTCACATTTAAAATGACGTACACATTATAACAATGACACTTGTTTAAAAAATTTTGAGTGATTGATGTCTGATATTTTGATTTTAAAAAAATACGTTTTTTTTAATTTCAAACAACTCCATATGACGTCACAGGGTATAATGACACACATGGCGTGAAACTGAAGTGGTATTTCACTCAATTGGAGCGAAATTTTGTATATAGAACCACAGCCTTCTATAAGAGCGCCTTTCTAGAGGTGGTCAGTCCAACTTGGGTCACTAGTTTGTCATTTGTTAATCTAAAAATAACATGGTTTTCTCTATGAACATAATGGATGTGTTTTTTGTACTAATAATGAAGTAAATATTTTCATTTTCTTAATCTGAATGGGGCGCCCTGAAATAATTCTGCCACAGGGCGCCAAAGAGACTAAAGCTGGCACTGACTGTATCAGTGGCGTAGCCAGGGTGGTCCATGTAGGTAGAATTTTGGGAGGGGGGTCCAGACCCATGGACCCCCTTCTTAAAATTCTACCTACATGTACATGCCAAAAAGTTAGTTGATAATTTTTTTCTCTACCTTTTTTTCTTACTCTTTCTCTTAACTTGTACCTTCAGAACTCATTTGTGTCCCGCCGCCATGATAGATGCTCAACTAAGCCACTTTTAAGCTAGTCGCCCACTGTGGCAAGCAGCACTGTGCCGCCCATAACCCCCATGTGGACCATTCCATCCGATACTCCCTCCATATAAATGTTCCAGCACAACTCTGTCACTTATTGAAGACAACTTAAACACTCACACTTCACAACACAAATTAAAACGTGCTGTTGTTTACAACGAGGTACCTTCACACACAGGCGCGGCTGTGTGCTGTTTCTTTTGCTGTGGCGAAAAGAAAAAGTACTTCTCGGTTCTCCTCGAGACTTCTGACATGGAAGTTCTGCAAGCCAATTTTGTATGTCGCAGCGTGCTGCCTTGTAGCGGACGTTGCGCCATTTGATTTCATATGATGCATACAATGGAAAGTTCTTCTATGGTGGCATGGCACTTTGCATCATAGTTGTCAACTAGCTTTATTCTGAAGAAAGAATTTTGGACCCCCCCCCCCCCCTCCTGATCCCCTTAACAAAAATCCTAGCTACGAGCCTACGCCAATGAACTGTATTGTGCTGAGCACTCTTGCCTGTGCTGAAAAGCTGCATAGATAGCACCAGGACTAAGATCTTTTACTTCTATGAATACAAAAATTGGGTCGTCACATTAAGAATTACTTGACACACCTATTGTAAGATTAATATGCATTTACACTGCAGCTATTAATTTGAAAAGGAAACAGAATGAGATGAACACCTGAATACATATTGTCTTGGCTGACTATTTTAAACAAAATAAGCTTAAAAATACCAGCATGTATTAAATTTTCTTAAAACGATTTTTTTATTTGCTTCAGAAAAATCTGAGAAATCGTTTTTCAATTCATGACAATGAAACTTGCAATCGATTTTCATTCGTTTCTGATGGTATTATTTAAATGCCAGAAGTACGAGCGTATGTATTAGTTGTAGCTCTTAATTATCTATTTGGCTTTGGATGGCTATTTTTTTGGCCTATACATGGATTTCTCACATGGATGCGAGAACAATGCAATGTTATCTGCATCTAGCAAACGTTCCAAAAAGTGCAAGGCTTTGCAGCTCAAATGCCTTGCCACTGATTCCCAAAGAAGTTCATCTGGCATGAACTACTGTTATAATAGAATTATTTTACTTTTAACAAATCATGCAAACCTACGGCTGTATCTTTTCTATTTCACCATATTAAGTTAACTCTAAAAGAGAGTTGTCTTTTATGTTTGCTTTACAATATTTTCCTCTTTTGCATTTCTTCTACTGTTAAACTTTATCTACCTGGTATACCATCTATCCAACTTTGGATTATTTTTCGAGTATTGCTTGTGAAAAAAGTTTATAATAATGTTTATTGAATGTGACATTGAAATTTCAAACATTTCAATAATGGTTTCAGTCTAAAATTATCATGTAAATCATTGGTCTTCAAACTGGGAGAGATGTCTCAAGGGTTCCGTGAAAAAAATTGAGCTGTTTAAAAAATTCAAGTTTTTCGCTTAATGAAAAGCAACAGTTACCAACGTAACAGCGCAACACGTTAACTATATTTCATAATTTTCTTTTTCTTGATTGTCTCTTTGTTTTCAATGCGATCAACCCACCAAAACCAAGCGAAATTACACACCACTTCGATGCATGCTACATCTTATGCAACAGACATCCCATTCAATTCCATTTTTAAGATATTGGAATCAACCACTCGCATATTGTGTGCACGATCATTGCTCATATAAATATTTAAATTTAATATACGGATGTGTGAGCTTTTGACGTCGACCTTATAATTTTTACCAACTTTTGATGATGTTTTCCATAACTCGTTTCTTCTGCTGATCGCCTGGTGACCGCACGAAAAAGATTCGAGTTATAGAAAGAGTCGGATGGAGATCGATTGTGATCATCCTTCTGTGCAGGGGTGTAGTCCTCGCAGAAGGATGGTGACCAACTCTCCTGGTTGATGCGGATGTACATCTTCCTGTTGTTACCAGAAGATGTTGTAGCTCTTCCAGGATCTGTATGTCTCCTTGCCTTGTGGTGTCTCCGGCTTGCCTAGACAAGGATTAGTTTCGAGATAGATAGACAATGCAGTTTCTCATTGTAACACTTTATTCATTCTTGCTCAGAAACATCAAGAGTACAAGAATGAATTGTTATATTAAAGGTGCGTCCTCGGGCCCATGATGTGGTACAGATATAAAAATCAATCGTAATACAAAAGTTGAGCATGTAAGGATGATGAACAAAGAGGAACATTGTCCTTTTATACCTTGGACCTGTGTACACCTACGAGGTGTAACCAGGTCCAAGTGACTATGGTCCTAAGAGTATCAATCCGCCACTTCGATATGAGTCATAAGTATGAGTCATAAGAGGGAGGGACAAGCAGGAGTTGTTTACCCCCTGGCTATGGTTTTGACGGGATCGCAAGTTACTGGGTGTTACATACCCCCAACTTTGCTTGGAGTATGTTCTCGTACTCCAGCTACGTACTCCAACCAAAGGTGGAAGGGTCAAGTTACGCAAGTAGGAAGAAATAGGTGGCCGTGCACGCACCTTGTACAGAGGTAGATTTGGGAGGGCACGTAAGTGGTGACTTCATGGGTAGCGTGGAGGGTGCTGGAGAGTTGAGCGGCACAACAATCATTGACATCAAATCTCGATACCAGAATGGTTCCGGTGGTGTGACAGAAAGTGAGAAAGGTGCGGATTGTGTGGATGATGACACAGGCAGAGAACTTGAAGGTGGTGGCATCGGGGTGACCGGCAATGCTGGTTGTTTTGCTCTTTGGAGGCGGGCCTCAATCTGCAGGAGCTCCTCTTTTGGGAATTTCCCCATGCAGGGAAGGCCCACCTCAGCAAGGTGGGAGCAAACCGCATCGAGGTATGCAAGGCTTTCCTCCCCGTGGACCTTGTCCCTCTCGGCCTGTCGTGCAGCAGCCTCTTGTTGGAGTTGAAGCTGCAGTGCTTTGAGGAGGGTGGGCATTTGGCCAACTCCCCCATGCTTTCCCTTTAGTGTGGCTTCACCAGGAATTGGCTGTCCAGGGGTGATGCTGTCCCTGATCTCCTGGTTGACACCCCACGCCATCGTGTTGATGTCAATTTTATCCTCCCGCTCCTCCCGGTAGTGTTTGGACATCATGACATGAAATGAATGATACTACTCGGAGCAGCAGGCTTCCTTTCACGTCCGACATTGGCGGGGCATTTAAAGTTGGGTCGAAGGCACTTCTCTATGTGCCGGTTGAAATTCTCCAGCTCGGAGTAAGTGTGGCACCTTGATGAAGTGCTGGATGACTCTCCTCATAGTCAGCACACTGGCGGTTCTCGCCACTCATTGCTTGTACATGTAGGTAGCAGGCACTGGCGAGAGTGGTTCGGTGGTCCCCGCCATTCTGCCCTCGATGTTGTCATCATTGGAGAGGGTTGAAGACATCCTTCTACTTCCTCTCCAAGATTCTCTACCTGACATTACGAAATAGTTCTTATTTTTGGTGTCCTGCTGCTGGTTGTTACTTCTTGATGATAGCAGAAATCAGTGACTGATCTCTCTGTTATAAAAGAGGTACAGAATGTCTGAGAAAGGTCAGCACACACGGTTGGAAACACAAACACACAAAACAGTCTGATGATATGGATTTTGGAGATCCAGAACTTGAAGAAAACTGAGAACTTTGAAATAGAGGTGGACGATGGTCAGCAAGTGTTCTTTTGAAGAAGAAGCAAGTGGAATGATAATTGACCACGTTTTTTGGTCCTAATTTTATATTATTTTTGGAAGAATTAAGAAGTTAGGAGGGCTGGCCCCTTGGAATGGGACACCTTGCTCTAATTGGTTTTTCATACTCTCATTTATTGAGGGTGGGGGTTGTCCCACCAATATTGAATATCGAGAGGTGTTGATCCAATTTTCTAGAGGCAGGGCCTTGTTTATTATTTTTAGGAAAAAAAAATAGTCCTGAGGGAGAAGGGCCGTTATTTTTCTCACACCGAAGTGTGAACTTGGCCAATATAGACTGGTCAGCAAGGTCACTAATGTACCTCACTGTTTGTTGTGATTTGGGGGGTTGATTTCCCAAAAATTTTATTATTTAATGGAGTTGACAGATTCCGAATTTTTTATGATTTAATTGATGGGGTGTCATTATTCAAAAAAATATCCTGTTTTTACTCCTTTGTGTTTTTTCTTTGATGTCCATGAGGTGTACATTGATCTGGCCCCCAGACATAATGTTCTCTTTAAAGTTTGATTTCTCTCTGTCAACTGCCGGGGTCACTGATGTCCATCCATAATAAGGGGACATTGTGTTTTTTATGAATGTCCCTTTTTATGGCACTTGTTTTTGTTTTTGGATGTCCTTGACATGGTTATGATGTTGTCTCAGGTGCACCACGTGGTTGACAGTTGTTTTGAAGTCATGTGGTCCGGGTGGTTATTGAAGTGGTTGCCAATATACAAATATTGGTGGCCATGTTAAAAAAATTAGTCGTGAGATTTTTGTAGTTTGGTTGAGTTTAGGTGATATTTAAGAATGTTTTAGAGGAGTTGTTGATGGTGTGGGTTACTTATTCATTGGGGGTTCCTTTTATCCCCTCTCCACCACTTGACAACTGTCCTCAGTTGTTCCTCTCAAATTCCTCTGTCATTTTTCTGTTGTTTTCATTTGATGATTTGTAGTGTTTATGTGTATGTCCATAGATTAAACACTAATGGATTATTGTTTATTTAGTCATGTTCGGTTTCTTGCTAGTATTGGTGGTCAATTGCAGATCGTCATTATGTCCGGAGCAGAGGTCTTAGATTTCCCCAGAGGCACTGGTAGATGTAGCAGGAGCCTCTGATGAAGTCTCTCCTAGAGCCCATCCGATGGTCGTCCTCTAAGTATACTTTATTGGTTGCCATGGACACAGCGAGGTGCAGAGCTCAGCCCAGATCTCAGCCTAAGATAGCCTCGGGCTGGCCGGCAATCACCAGCAGGTGCCCTTGCACAGTGTGGGCACCTAGCTGGACCACCACGGTGAGTCGTCCCACCACAGTGATCTTTAGGCCTCCCACACCCTGAATGTCATGTGGAATGAGCACAGGTTTGATCTCAAACTTGTGTTCTTGTGCAAGCATGACTGTAATGATGCTGCCCATAGCTCCGGTGTCCTTGAGCATTCGTATGACTTCTGTTAATCGTGAAGGCGATGCTTGGGTTCCTGTCGCTAGCATCATAATCACCGACTTCCTGAGGCGAACAGCTGTCTACCAGCTAGTGGTACACCGTTTTCATGAGTTTTCGGCAGCAGGAGTGGCATTTTGTCGGTGGTTGGGTGCCGGGAGCCATGACGGCTACCGTTTTGTTTTCGCGACACCCTTCTACTCCCACAGATGTTGTAAGGACATCGAGCGTGTCCTGCCAGGTGATCAAATTGTCTGAGGTCCACATATGTGCATGAGCTTGGTTGTCACTTGAATCGGTACCGTCTCAGAATTGTCGGAACTGTCAGTGTTGGGTTTTTTAGGTGGTGGTGCCTTCGCGGTCCGAACTGGCGCTGGAAGAGGGATTTGATGCATCTGTCTCTCTAGTCAGATTAGTGCAAATTCAGTTCCATTTTTGGTGATGATTTCCGCCTCAGGCACTTCCTTCTTTGTGTCATATCCAGTCATCGGTACTCAAAACTGCTTGGTGATCTTCTTCGGCTTTTGGCACTCGTGGAGAAAATGCCCCAACTTCCCACAGTTGTAAGACATTGACTTGCTCTCCTCAAACATGCATGTGGTGTCTTGTGTGTCCATCGTAGTGTCGTCCCGGATTAGTCGTTGCAGTTTGGTTAGGCCTTTTGTCATGCCTAGAGCGATGGGTGTTGTCCTTAGAGCTGGCGGTGGCCACCTGTTGCTCTGTGTCAGTCGTCGGTGCTCTTTTACTAACCACACCCCTTTCACAGCCAACCAAAAAATTTCTGCAGCTTTATATACACGTCTGCAGGTTCCTAGAATTCTGCACCCCTTCAAAAATACATTATTTATGTGTTGGTATGGAATTCCGCAGGGGTGCTTGCCTATCTAAAGGCGTCGAAACTATTTTCCCGTTTCAGGTTCCTAATCTTTTTAAAATAAAATGGTTTGCCTATTAGGGATGGCCATCCATAATATCGACATATCGATATTTCGATGTCGATATTCGATATTGAACCATTGATAGTGACCTCTTTGATATAACTATCAATGTCAATATCGATATTTAGCTTGCGAGGTCCCATCCTTAATGCCTATATATGAAGACACGCACCATGTGTAAAACTCGGGAAACGATTGACGTAGCGAGCTGAAAATAGTTCCATTAACTTGGAAATTCCGGAAAGAATAACCTGTGCAAATTTCATGACACCCAGCCCTCACCATTCAAAAGCCTTTGATGTGCAAAGAAATATCGACTTTGTTTTTTATATAAGACTAGTGGGATAACCCATCATAAATGACGGGAGCAAAATTGACAGGCAATTGTGCCCAGCATTAGAATTTCTTTTCCTCTGCCCTTTTATGCCGTCAGACCAAGTAACAAACCAATTAGAAATTGATGACATTCATAAAAGGGCAGAGGAAAAGAAATTCTAATGCTGGGCACAATTGCCTGTGATAAATTCTAGTTTAATTTTGCTACTATTATCCTGTCCCCTTTTTTATATTTGAAAGAGAAAGAGATTTTCATTTTCTCTGATGTGCACATGCGCGTTGTTTGTTCCTATTTTTACTCCTTTCATTTCAATTTCAGTTTCCCCCTCCCCCTTTTTTCCCCTCCACGTTTCTTTCTCTCCCCCTCTACACTTCTCAACCTATTTTCCTCTCCAATTTAATATCATTTGGTTGTTGGATGGGGAGTGTGCAACATATAGTTGACCTTGAGAAAAAAAGCGGTTCATTTATTCATTTAAATTTATATAATTTCCGACGTGCTTCAAGGTTTTTGTTCTTGTTTGTACAACTTTAGATCACAGACACACACACAGACGAGGCTTAATATATATATATATGTGTATATATATATATATATATATATATATATATATATATATATATATATATATATATATATATATATATATATATATAATTAATTATTCTATTGATGTGCGAGTTTACTAATGCGTGCATATGATGTACACTCATGTGTGTGTATGCATGCTCTCATTTTTGTGAGTGTGCGTGCACATGTGCACACTAATTTGTGAGTGTGTGCATGCTCAATTGTGTGTGCAAGTACGTGTGTACATGCTCATTTCCTTGTGTGTGTGTATGTGTGTGTGTGCATGCTAATTTGAAAGTGTGTGCACACACTCATTTGCGAGTGTGTGTGTGTGCATGCTAATTTGAGAGTGTGTGCACACACTCATTTGCGAGTGTGTGTGTGCTCATGTGAGTGTGTGTATGTGCAAACATGCTCGTGCAAACATGCTCGTGCAAACATGCTCGTGCAAACATGCTCGTGCAAACATGCTCGTGCAAACATGCTCGTGCAAACATGCTCATGTGTGTGTGTGTGTGTTTGTGCACACATGCTCATTTGTGAGTGTGTTGATGTGCATGTGTGCTCATGTTTGTATGGCACCTATGTGCTCAATAAAAAAACAATGCTAGCGCTCTTTGCGGAGATTTTTCGATATGATTTTGCGATGTATCCCCTGAAGACTTTTTTTGCAAACTGTTTGCAAACAAAATTTCCAAATTTTCGCACCTGAAAGACAGAAAAGTTGGAGTTCAGGACTGTTTGTCTCAAGGGGGCCGATATTGAAGAAAATCACGTACGATATTCACTAAAAGTTAGAAAGATTCACCCAGATTCACAGCAACGTGTATGTATGAAAAGCCATTTTAATCTTTTATCAGCGTTTTACTGGATTCTCGGAAAAGAATTAAAATCTGAAAATCTAGTAAAACGTGGATAAAAACTCCAAAAGGCTTGTCATACCGTACGAGATTCATCCCCAATGTCTTCCCTTCCCCTTCCCCCTTGGTTTGTCTATACTTTTAAATAACTTATGCGCTTTTTTTGTTGTATCTTACTCTCTAGGTCCTGCATAAGGACATCAGCACAAGCGAGTGCCATCTAACAGAAGACCTGCTAACATATCAACAAATATCAGATGGGTGACATAAATGAGAGGATGCTGATAACCTGATCATTGACGACAACCGCAACGTTCTCTTTTCTTTGGTTTATTTTCTTAATTTTAGTTTAAAAAAACAGGGTAATTAATAAATCTAGAGAAAGTGTAAGAGAATGGTTGGGAAAAGTACACAAAACAAATCCGTAATGTGCGAGAGTAATATGGATGTGCGGTTTTTACGTGTACTTCTTTTGATTGTTTGTGTCGTTCACGTGTGTCGTGGATTTACATTGGAAGGTTCTCCGACCTCATTTGTCCAATATCCGAAATGGTTTGTCGGTCTCAATGGAACGTTTGAATTTGAATTCAAGACGGACGAACCAAACGGATTACTCGTGTATACAGACGACGGTGGCACATTTGATTTTTTTGAATTAAAATTGGTTGAAGGAGCACTTCGGCTCAGGTACAATTTGGGAGGTGGTGCTTCTATTGTGACCGTTGGCAAGAATTTGAGTGATCACAGGTGGCATAAAGTGCAAGTTGTGCGACATGTCGAAGAGACGCGGCTCGTTGTTGACGGTTTTGTTGCGAGTCGACCAGTTCGTGGATCGGAATTAAATTTTGGTAACTTTAGCACGAATAGCTTTGTCTACGTAGGTGGCATTCCTGCTTGGTATGCAACGAAATTACAAATGCTAGCACTCCCGTCGGCTTATTTTGAACCTCGGTTTCGTGGGTCGGTAAGGAATTTAATATTTGCAAACGCTGCCGATGGACCGAGTAAACGCCAAGAAATGATGCAAAATAAAGGAGTGCGAACCAATAAGTTGGACATGTGTGAAAAACAAGACCCTTGCCAACACGGTGGCATTTGTATTAGTACGGACGAGGGAACTATCTGTGATTGTCGTTATGTTGACTTCGAAGGTTCTTTCTGCGAAAAAGGCGAGTATTAAGTGGCATAACATCTCCAAATTACGTAGTTGAAGCAAATATTTTTTTTTGATTTATGAACATGCATTCGTGCATTTACTATGTGTAAAAAATTATAATTGTTGTTTGAAATATTTACTGTATATTAGAAAAAATTGCAACCTATTCATGGTTAAGTTACGGAGAGCTGTAAAGGACATCCGAGATTTTTTTTAAAAAAATCTCGACATGTCGACTTTTAATCCTTTTTATTCAGAAATGTTAATTATGCCATGTTGCGCGCACCATACCACAGAATAAGGAGAGAACAACAGAAGGGAAACTCTCGTGCGGCACCTTTGAAGTTGCTGTAACAGAATTTCATGACCTTGGTCTGAAAGCTTCTCTTAAATTGGAGAGCGAAAAATGTTGGAAAGTGTAGAGGGGGAGCTAACGTGGAGGGGGAAAAGGGGAAGGGAGAAACTGAAATTGAAATGAAAGGAGTAAAAAAAAGAAAAAAACGACGCGCATGCGCACACCAGAAAAAAAATGAAAATCTCATTTTCTCTTTCAAATATAAAAAAGGGGAGGGGATAGAATTTTTTTTTGCTCGGTCCTTTTATGAACGTCATCAATTTCTAATTGGTTTGTTACTTGGTCTGACGTCATAAAAGGGCGGAGGAAAAGAAATTCTACTGCTGGGCACATTTGCCTGTGAATTTTGCTCCCGTCATTTATGATGGGTTACCCCACTAGTATATATATATAATAGGTCTGACTAAGGTAAAATAACAGACCTCTTTTACAATATTTTTGGCAATGTTTAATGGAGTGTTGGAGAAAACGCAACCTGTGCTTATATTTACTAACTGCATTGGTTATGTGTTCTTTCCAAAGCATGTCGTTTGATAAGGTTAATCCAAAATAGTTCATTTTATCAACATGGGTTTGCTGAACATCCCCCATTGTGTAAGCCGCCCTGCAAGATTCCCACTTTGGAGCGACTCGCCAGTTTAAATACAGTTTAAATCGAAATGGTCAATTTTCTGTACTTCGTTTATTACAAGCAGATGCACTTTTTCCAATCCCGTATATTCATCAAACTCTTGAATACCAGTCTGGCCATTCTTTTACCTGTCATCCTGTTCTTCCTTTCTGTCATGATGACCCCAGCCTTCGAAAATACCCTTTGCGGAATCAGAAGGCACTGACATTGCTGTTATCTTTAGGAATTCCAGTGCTATAGCACTGGAATTCCTAAGGATAAGAGGTGTTTCAGAGGTGTTTCCAAACAGAGGTGTTTCCAAACTTGTACAGATTATAATCTGTACAAGTTTGGAAACACCTCTTTGTTCCGGTTCCAATATGCATGTAGGATTGGGTCAGAATTCCTGTCAGTATCAGGCAGTTGCAGATACTACCTTAGTTCATCTGAGTATGCGCTCGTAAAAAATACCTAAAAATAATTTAAAAACAACAATTAAACCACAGTGAAGCCAACAGATTGACACACGTGCTGTTTTTTTCTGTTTTTTTTTTTAAATTATTTTTACGAGCATTTGAGTTTACGAGTTGAAATTCGCGATATTGAAATACTTTTTAAAAATATAATCTCACTAACCAACTTTTTGTCATTCTATCACTCGATCAGCATATATTTAAGGTGCACATGGCACTTTGAAAACTAAATATTGTACAGTTTTAAATATCAAAAATAAACATACTACCGCGACTGCGTTGTATTTTAAAAATTAACGTTTTTCCTTTAACAATAGGCCTTATGGGATCAATAGAAAGACGATGCTATTTTGATTTGAGATTGAGATGAGATTTTTCGAAAGAATTTTGCAATGTGGCCTATTTAGAGCATTTATATACAGTATATTGGTTAAATTGCGACATTTTGATTCTCATGACTTCTTGAGTCTCAGTCACCCAATTGTAACGAGGCTGGACTCGGTCCAACCTGGTTTGTTCTTTTCTCTAACATGCCTGGAGTCCTTCCAGGCGGTTCACCGTTCTGTAATGTGGCGAGCCCCTATTGTCCAGGCATTCCTGCACTTTGTTTTCTCTTTGCCGGGTGGCTGGTCCTGTACCAGTCGGATGAGTTGGGATTGTACGGCGCTCCACATCTCCCAAGCTCAGGCTCTGCAACCTGCCGGGTGATCCAGGATGACTTGATGACCTGAAAGCGTGGCCCTTGGTGGCGCCTCTGCTCCGGGTTGGAGTTGGACTCCTCGGCATGTTGTGTCTGTTTGGGTTCCGTTTGTACGGGACTCGAAGTTCCCACTTTTTTAAAGAGAAAGTGACGACTCCACAATAAAAGACTTCTCTTTTTCCTTGACTAACTTGTTTTATTTTAGATGATTCGATACATGAGCGAATGATAAAATAAAACTTGTTACATAAGCGAATGATAACTACATTAGCATGAGTGGCTGAATCCGTAGAAAAAGATTCTAAGTCCACACATAATTTGGACTTAGAATATTTCCACTTTTGAACGATTTATGAAGTCAATCTTTCGAAACGAAAGATCAGTACAAATCAGCAATAAACAGCCCTGAGCTTGCCTTGTGCAAACACTTTTATGTTTTGGCCCTTGGGAGGGGCCACTCTGTCCTAGGACTCGCCCATTGGTCCGATTGACCAATGGCCAGTCCTGCTTACCAAATATCTCCTTATTTGGCAGCAAATTCTGCATAATTCCAGAGAAACCATTCTGGAATTAACGGCCTTTTTGATGGTGAGAAACTTCAAAAACTTTATTTAGAAGTTTCCAATTTTTCTTTTGAAGTTTCTACATTTAGAAACTCTGTTTTCTGTCATGTTAAAACTGTCAAATTTAATGTATTTTTGAGACTGGTCAGTTTTGGACACCGCAGGGTGCCATCCGGCAAAAGGGGATCAAAGTGAGCGGCCTCACTCACACATGTGCAGCTGGTACATGTGTGGGTGGTGTCACCAACCCCTTCTTCACTTGAGGCACATCCCTGGACCTCCGACCTTACTATCTTCTTGTCCCCTGGGAGTTCCCAACCCCCCTTTTGCACAAGCCAGGCTCTTCGACTGAAGCATGCACAATATAAAAAAACATGGTATTAAAAACATGTAAAAGCTGTATAAAAATATAAAAACGGCAAGAATTTAAAAAAATAAATGCAAATTTTATTTTCATCTGAGAGGTCAGTGACCTCTCCTCTCTTTCGTCTTCCAGACTCCTTTGCCTCCTCCACCTCTTCATGGCCTAGAAGAGGTAGGACCGAACATCGAGGAGTCTCTCTAGGTAATTGGACATCAACGAATTCTAATGCCCGACTGTGGTGCTGCTCCCGAAGACGATTCAGGACCTCTATGGTGGCGTCATAAGCTCCTAACTCAAAACATCGTGGCCGACAGCCTCCCAGACTGTAACTGGCTTCATCGAAGATGAGCGCTACCTCTTCGAGAAGGTCACCTGTCAATGGCATGTCACAGTAGCGTACCATGTTGACAAGAATGGCGATGGGACCGATGATCTCGTTTAGGAATGCCCGAACGGCATTCCTATTCCTCTACACATCCCAGCTGCTCCGGGTGTGAAACACGATGGCCTGGCATTGGAATGATGAAACGATAACAGCCACGGACCAACCTCGCTCTGCCAATCTCAGGATCACCTGCTCGCAGTTCTGACGAATGGGAATGCATTGACGAGGGCCTCCCAGCTCGTAGCATCCGGCATACTGCACTGAGGCTGGTGCCCGATTGAGGTACCACTCGATGAAGAGGCGATTCATCAGTAGAGGTCTTTCTCCCCTTGGTGGTGCAGATGTATGCTCGTCGGCCGTCGGATGGCGCCGATCTCGAGGCTCCATCGACTGAATGGAAATCGATCGGCTTCCGAGGAGTCTCCTCTCTTGTGAGCTCCATTCTAATGGGTGGCCCTCTTGACACTTCTGGTCCCGTCTTCCTTTGCACAGCACCTTGGGCTGCAGTAACAGCGACAATCTGTTTTGAGCCGGTAGCGGTGATCGTGATCCTGGGCGCCTGCTGCCTACCTTGTCGGGCATGGGTTCGCCCACCTGTTGGGGACCTGACCCGCTGTTGAAATGCTCTCTGGATGAGCATCGTCAAGGCTGGTTCTGGAACGACGTAATTGGTGCTAGTCTTGAACAGACGAAGCTATCCAAGCGGCGACTTATAAAAGAATCCGGCCACAATGTGCCTCATTGACCGGATCTTGGTGGCTTGCTTAATTGGCGGCTGGACATCTAGCCAGCTCCAGTGTTAGTCCCCGGCTCTGTCCAGGTGATCCTGAAAACAGATCTTCCCAATACCGTGGTCTTTTGGAATGGGTCGTGGCGGTGCCTCCAATGCGTCCACATTCATGATGATTATCTGTTCCATCTCATTCTCAAAGATGAAGTTCCAGAGATTTAGCCCCCATTTTGCATAGGCCAATGTGATCAGGGCTAGCAGGTTTTCATCGAACTTGAACTGGGCCTGGGCATCTCCCACGTCCCAGAACGGATGTTCCTCCGAATCCACTAAACGATCCTGGGCTTTTTCTTTGGGAGCCCCTTCTGCTGGCAACTCCCCTTCCTCTAGTTCTGGAAATTCTCCCTCTTCCAGATCGTCTCCATCGTCTGGAGCCTCAATCTTAATCCTATGGATCTCGTCCTTGATAGCAGGAGCTTCTGTGTCCTCCGGAGTCTCTTTGATGGCAGGAGCCTCCTCCGGGTCCTTGGGTCCTCGGCTGGCGAAGACCTCTTTCTATCCCCTTCCTTGGGGCTTGCTGGCTCTTCCGACTCAGTTGATGACAACTGAATGAGGTCTGGAGAGTCGGTGACCCTCTGAGTGGACTTTTCCTTGTAACCATGCTGAGGAGACCTGGATAGGTGACAGGGTAGGGAGGCTACCTGTCATCGAGAGATCCAGTGGCATGTCCAACCCCATCCTTGCCATTGTGATGGCGAGATCTCCACGTTCTGGCGGAGCAACTTTCTTGATTAAGAGGTCCTCGACCTCCTCGCTGTCGCTGTCAATCCAGTCATCTGTGGAAAGTGGCAATGGTCTAGAATTCGAAGATGGGGATCAGCCCATCATGGGGAATGGCCTTTCCCCCATTGGTACTTCATATGCTCCCCTCGCGATGGGGAGCGGTGGCTCGAATTCGCTCAGCCAGCTGTGCCAGGTTGCATGGGTACGTCCTTGTCGACTCATATTCTTACTGGTTAAGATAGAAGAGGGAAAGTCACTGGTTCCTGACCGTTCTATCTCCAAGTCCACGCACTGAACCCTTTTAAATGAAGAGTCCCGACTGTTCTCTTCGAAATTTTTCTCAAACGGAGAAAAGTAAAACAACTTTGATTCAGCGGTAGAAAAACATGCGCAACTTTCGTTAGATTGAAGGAAACCGGAGAAACTCGACGTGGATCCTTGAAGAAAACTTTTGAAATCGCGAAAAACATCAAAAATTATGCGAAAAACTTCAAAATTATAAAAAAGGTGTTAAAACGGTTAGAAACTCGTGCTCGAAAGAAAAATGGTGACCGTTAAAAACAGTGCTATTCAATCTTGCATTAAAGGGGGTCCTAAAGGGTTATCGCTTTCTTTGATTACACCCCCGCTCCTGGAGCTGAAACGATGTAATTGGCCTATATTGGTCACTTGTTGACATGATGTAGGTCACTACTTTCTTCTTTTTCTTATTGTTCTGCTCCTGTTTTCTTTTCCCTTTTTATTGTTTTGCTGATCCTCATGAGTAGAGGACGTTGACCTTGGAAACAGCTGATTGGGACGTCCCTCTTTACTCTCTTAAGTTTCTCTCTTCGTTTTTCTTTGTTTTTCCTCGTTTTTCTTGCTTTTTTTTGTTTTTTTCTCTTGGTTCTCTAGCTTTTTCGATGACTTCTTGAAATCTTCTTTAATTTCTGTCGAATTCTTTATTTTCTTTTCTACCTTTGGTGTGTTGAGGATGTTTTCCTCTTGATTATAGGCAATGGTTTGGCCGATATAATCATCTGCTTCGCCAATATAACCTACTAAGTTATCATCTTCTGGATAACTTATGCCGAAAAGTTGATTTACTTTGTTGTTGTACATGGGAATCTCAGGTAAGTGTCCATTTTTGGTTACCTCCATGACATTGGCGATGCCTTCTTCGTTCTTGCTGGCAGTCTCACTTTCATAGTCGGATTCGTAGTATTTCGGTGTTCTTCCAACCAATACTCCATCATCTGGGGTCCTACTTTCCAGGTTTTCATTGTCCTTAGATAAGTTAGAAAGCTCTCCTTGGGTAGATAGGTGACCAATTACTTCTGTTTCGTTGTTTCCGACCTCATCTCTCCCCCTTCTATTTGGACACCTGTCCTCATATGTGACTCGATTTGAGGCTTCATGTTGACGACATTCATCGAATCCTTAACATATTTTCCACGGTGATTTCGAAATCCTAGTTGGTATATGTTCTCTGACAGCTTGCCCAGGACTGTATATCCCATTCTCCAAGCTGATAGGAGTTTTTTAGATTGTCCTTGCTTTACGCGAATGTCTCTGACCATAACTTTGTCACCAACTTTGTACTCGTGAGGAGGTTTACGGTGTTTATCAAAGTACTTCTTCCTTCTCTGGTGGGATCTCTGTAGATTCCAATTGACGAGTCTCGCATCTTCTGCGAAGGAAGTTTCCTGGTGTCTCATCTTCCTTTTCGGTTGGAAAGATGGGACATTCGGGCACCTTGTTGTCGATTTTGGTTCGCTTTTCTCGACCATACATGAGTCTGTAGGGAGTGAACTTCGTTGAACCGTGGACCAAATTTTTGTACGAATTTACTGCATCTACTAGGTGACTAGCCCAGTCCTTCTGCTCTTTACCTGGTGTCAGGTACTTCTTTACCATCTGCATGATGGTATGATTCGAACGCTCAGCCAAACCATCCGACTGTGGGTGATAGGCTGTTGTCTTGCAGTGCTCAATCTCGAATTCTGCTAAGAACTCCTCTGTTGACTCAGCTGTTAACGGAGTTCTTCTGTCTCTGATGATAATCTTCGGTGTGGCTATGGCAAAGAGCTCTGTCATCATAAAGTTCTGTACCACTATCCGTCTGTGTCTTGATAGTCTTCGCAATGCAAAACCGAGTCGAATAGTCGACTATGAGAATGATGTATTGCACACCACCCGTGGAAGGTACTAAGGGTCCTATAAAGTCCATACCCCCGTTATAGCTCGGTTCTCCTAATCGCATCTCTTGAAGCAATCCTTCCAGAGTGTCGTTTCCTTTCTTGTTGATCTGACAAACTGGGCACGACTGAACGTATTTTATGGTGTCAGCCTTCATGTTGCTCCAGTAGAACTTTCTTCGGACATGCTCCCAGGTCTTCGTTTGACCTTTGTGACCGGCCTCAGGATCGTCGTGACATAAGTTCAGGACTGGCACGATTAGTTGGGTAGGTACCACATTTACGAACTTATGAACTGAATTCCCATGATACACATGCAAATAGCATGCCACCAAAAATGCAAAACAGTTTACTGTATGCACAGTTGGGATCCTCTCTCAACTCATTGAAGATCATATTTAACTCTGGGATCTTCTCTCTGTTCGTCCCTCCAGTCGCAAGGTTCAGTGAATCTATGTCTAATTCCTCTGGTCTGGCCTTCCAATTGCCAGGAACATCTACAGGATAGTGTGAAAGACAATCTGCTTTCACATGCAGTTTTCCCTCCTTGTATTGGATCGTGTAGTTATGCTCTTGCATCAACAGTTGCCAACGACCCAAATGACCTTGTAGCTTTGGTGCTGTCCTCATGTAACAGAGAGCATGGTAATCTGTTACAACTGTGAAATGTTTTTTTGAAAATGTAGGGTCGAAATTTGGTGACCCCATAAATCACTGCCAAACACAACTTATCAGTTACACTGCAGTTAAGTTCAGCACCTCGAAGTATTCTCGAAGCGCTGCTGTGGCAACCTGGTCTGCTCAATTTTTAAATTTTGAATGAGCAGACGAATTTTTCTATGGTGGTCTGCCTGACAGCTACAGTAGGCTGTTAGGACGGACGCCATTTTGGTGCCAGCAGACCTCTCACCATGAAGTCTATGGGTGAGAGGTCAGATGTGACCTCTGTCCCCTCCAGGTGGAGTTGCCTGGAGGTTTCCTGTGGCCTAGTCAACCACAGGATCGGGGCAGTTGGTTGTGGGCTTGAGAGAAGACAAGACCTGTGGATGGAGGTCAAGTGGACCTCCATTGTCCAGCTCATCTTTGACTTCATCTTTTGTGCTTTGGCCATTAGGCCTGTATTTTGTATATATTTATGGGGGCTTGGCTGGATAAGGTATCCAGCCAAGTTGTGTAAATATCACTGCCTTGATCATTTTTTTATACATCGTAAGTGTATTAAAACACTTTTAATCATATTACTTTGTGTGTTGTGTCGTTTATTTGGGGAGTTACCGCGGGAGGGTGGGACGCCGGTTTGGGGCAACACCACCGTCCTTCTCCGACCTTTGTCGGCCGGTACTCGTGGCGGCTCGCGGTAGAACCGGTGTTCTACCGCGATATTCTCGGCATGGCGGCGTGGTCTTTCGTCGTGTCCATCGTGGGTGGCTCCGCGGAGCCGGCACATCCCAAGGAACACCGTGGGAGAGGTGGCTATGGGTACGGTCCTGTCCCCGTAGGAGCCGGTTGGCGGTAAGTTTTTGCGTCTGTGTGTTTCGTGGGCATTGTATCTTATCGTGTTATTGTAACGGTCCGGCGGGACGTTACACTGCCGATAATCTCTTCTTGTCTCCGATCGGCGATGTCCTTAAAACGTTCCAAAAAGTCATGCATGGACATAACACCATCGAACCGTTTAAGAGTTTCTAAGGGGTGGTGACCGTGATACCTTTTGATCAAAGTCTCACAGGTCGGAGCATCTTCGTCGCCTTCCGATGAAGCATCGCTTGAAACCGACCATGCATATTTTACATGTACCCTCTTACGTCTAGCATGTGTAATATGTTGTTCTCCTTGAACCTCGGGTGCTTCATTAAACTCACTCATTTGTTGTGGTTCCGTTGTAGTGAATCCAAGCGCCTTCATGATGAATTCCTTCTGTTTTTTGGTCTTCAATGTCGTCAAATACTCAAAAGTAGCTTACTTTTTGAGTTGAGTTGACAGTTGAGAGACCTGCTCTGCTGAAACCTTCGATGTCTTCTTAGGTTTCCCTTTTGGAGTCTTTTTCGGAACACTGATTGTTCCTGAGTGTTTGTCATCACTGTCTCTAGTGAAACTACCACTTGCACCTTCACCATTTTGTATACCTGTTGGACCTGCTGGACCGAGTCCAGCCTGGTTTTTTTTTCTCTCTAACATGCTTGGAGTCCTTCCAGGCAGTTCACCGTTCTGTAATGTGGCGAGCCCCTAAAACTTTATTTAGAAGTTTCCAATTTTTCCTTTGAAGTTTCTATTTTTAGAAACTCTTGTTTTCTGTCATCATTAAAACTGTCAAATTTAATGTCTTTTTGAGACTGGTCAGTTTTGGACACCACAGGGTGCCATCCAGCGAAAGGGGATCAA
The DNA here is from genome assembly GCA_036925085.1 of Brachycybe producta. NCBI lineage: Eukaryota > Metazoa > Arthropoda > Diplopoda > Playtdesmida > Andrognathidae > Brachycybe > Brachycybe producta. The sequence goes on along the minus strand of JAUPFP010000010.1, from coordinate 4,787,980 downwards.
AGTGAGCGGCCTCACACACACATGTGCAGCTGGCACATGTGTGGGTGGTGTCACGCAATGTATTTAACAGTTCATTGGTTTTCTTAATAGACGGGGACACTTGTCTTGTGCACGATCCCTATTGTGTTTCTATGTACATATTTGAATGACACATGTGAATGTAGAAACAGCAGGAAATTGCATCGCAGTTTGCAACCATGCGTGGTGGTCAACATGTTTCTTTATTACCATTATCTCCCATTTCTTAACTATTGAAAAATTAACAAAAGGTGGCACTAAAAGATCTTTTGATTCAAACGCAGCTCATACGAAGAAAATAGTTGAATATCTCGCAAAAGCAATTACATTAGGCAAGGCAGCTGAAGCTGATTCAGCCAACAAGCAACAAAAGGACACTACAAATAGGTCTACTAAATTCGGAAAGAAAAAAAAAGCTTTTTATAAGGTTTCTTAATAGGAAATGCCTTGTCCACCAAATAAATAAGAAATCAGAGAATACATAATATTTTTTTCCGCTTGTTTTCACATCAATAAAATTTATTTTGATCAATTCAAATGGTAGTTCAACCACAAATTTCTTTTTAGATACAGAAATATACTGGAGAGTCAATCGCATGTCAAAATCACACCAAATTATTATAGTGCCAAACAGGGCTGGACTGGCTAGTGGTTGGCCCCACCGGCTATTTATTTTTGGCCCTCAATTGACCGGCGATCGCCGGTCAGCCGGCCGGGCCAGTCCGGGCCTGTTGCCAAAACATTTGGAATGACTAAGAGCCTAGATACACCTCCATCGTGTTGTTTTGAGCAGACGACAACGAGACAAATGAGTGTTACTGTTGGGTGTTACTAAACTTGCAAGTGATTCCGAATCACTTGCTTAATTTATTTAGTTATATCAAAAATAAATCGACTTTTATTTCGTTTATTGTGCGTAGAATTTTTTTAGGAGGTGCTATTTTGATAAATGGCTGAACGGTCCAAACAACGGTACGAACAGTCGGAAAAATAGTAGGAACAGTCCGAAGGTTTAGTTTAGTAAAATTAAGGGGACTGGCTCACTACAGCTAACTGGGTCACTACAGCTACTAGGCTCACTACAGCTACCAGGGTCACTACAGCTACCAAAAAGAAAATATAGACCTTTATTTCATCAAAAGGGTCACTACAGCTACCGAGGGTCACTACAGCTACCAAAAAATAAAGGCCTTTTTATTTATCAATATGTTTAGTTTAGATTACATTCGGTTCAGTTAGGTTTCATTATGTTCGGTAAGGTTTGGTAAGGTTCGGTTAGGTTTGGTTAGGATCGGTTAGGGTCAGTTAGGTTTGGTTAGGATCGGTTAGGTTTGGTTAGGATCGGTTAGGTTCGGATAGTATCGGTACTTTTTGGTTAGGATCGTTAAGGTAAGGTTCGGTTATTTTAGGGAGAAAGGGTTATTTTTTTTAGCTGTAGTGCCCTTTATATATACCCCATACCCTATAGGGTATATATAAAGGGTCACTACAGCTAAAAAAAATAACCCTTTCTCCCTAAAATAACCGAACCTTACCTAACTGAACCTTAACGATCCTAACCAAAAAGTGCCGATATATATATATATATATATATATATATATATATATATATATATATATATATATATATATATATATATATATATATGTATATATATATATATATATACCAACCATATGTCTGTCTATAACGCTGTACAAACAAGGACAAAAACATATAAGCACATCGGAATTTACTTAAATTTAAATGAACCCCTTTTTTCTCATGGTCAAGGTTATTTGAATAAAATAAAAACCTTTAAGCACGTCAGACTTTTATTTATATTAAAATTAATCGAACCGGTTTTTTCTTTACGTTACCTTAGAGACATTTGCCCTAAATGGACACTTGCCCTAAAGGGACATTTGCACTAAAACCATTTGTCCTAAAGGGACATTTGCCCTAAAGGGATACTTGCCCTAAAACCATTTGCCCTAAAGGGATATTTGCCATAAAGCTGTTTGTCCTAAAGGGAAATTTGCCCTAAAATAACTTTTTTGTTCTCTTTGCATGCGTTTTAGTGTCTTTCGGTGTAGTATGTTAAATGGGTTCTGCATGCCGCAGGTGCCCAAAAAACGCCAAATGATTTACGTAAATGTACACTACTGATTAGGGCAAATGGTTTAGAGCAAATGTCCTTTTAAGACAAATGGCTTTAGGGCAAGTGTATTTAGGGCAAATGTCCTTTTAGGGAAAATGGCTTTAGGGCAAGTGTCTTTAGGGCAAATGCCCCACACCCATTTATAATGAAGTTTTTGAATAAAATATAGTTAAATAATTTTAGTAGCAAAATTAAACTAGAATTTGACTCCCGTCATTTATGACGTGTTACCCCACTAGTATTTATATAAAATTTTAATTTGCACGCTATCCAGCCAATCCAAAAGGTCACTCACACTGACTTTAAAAAAAGGTTTATGGATAGACAATACCGGAAGAAACAAACGACTCTTCCTCTCATTTGCGTTTCTTTTCTTGTATATACTGTATGCAATAAATGGAAAGTAGGAAAAAAAAACTAAAAAGTCTTTAAGCTACTATATATTCTACTAGAATCGTAAAAACCTCATCGTGAATAAGCTTATAAAAAGTTGAATAGAAAAAGCAGTTGTATATATTGTAGCAAAAAAAAAAGGAAAAGTTAACCATTTATAAAAAAAGTCATTTTCATTTTAGACGTTGCGCTATTCCCAAAATAAAAGCGAGAGCGACAATGAAGTAACCACCAACAAAACCATTTTGATATAAGTGATAATGTTCTTTAAAAACTTTTTTTCCTAATCATTAACCTTATGTAGGAACTACAACAAGACACACTCAAGAGAGAAAGCCACAGTACGTCCTTCACAAGCAAATGCAAACGCAACAAAAAGGAGTTGTATGTAAGCCAACTTTGACTGTAGGAATGGAAAAAAGATGGAAAAAATAATTTTGTGTAATTCATTTTATGCAATGTGGAAATGATGACTTTGTATATGATTGTGTGTAAAAATTGTGGAGAGACTAATTAAATTGTTGGTTTTTTTGAATTATTATAAAACAAAGAATGGAAAAAACAAAATTTCAGAAACAACTTCACACTAGTGCAAAAATGGAATAAAATACAGGTTGTTCCGTGCATGGTTAACACGCTTGTTTATAAAGTATATACTAGAACGAAAGCCCATTTCAACGGGTCTGGTAGTGATAGGCTTTTCTAATCTATCTATCTGTCTTTTTTGTTTATCTATCTATCTATTGTAACATTGCTGGTCCCCAACTAGCCGGTTCCATTCGGATTGTGCGTCGCTCCACACTCCGAATGGGGACTTGGCGACCTGCCGGGTGATCCACGTCTGCTTGTAGACCTGGATGCGTGGCTTCTTGCTGCACCTCCGGTCCTCGTAGTTGGAAAGGGGCTACCTGGTATGCTTTACTGCGTAAGTAATTTTGTCTTTGTTTTTTCGTGTAGTACGGGTCTTCCTAGTTCCCACAATATAAAGGAACAGCGATGACTACACCTCCCAGAAGTGTTCATGAAGAAAAAGACTTTCTTCCGAATAACTTGATTTATTTTTAAAAGCGAATGCTGCAATACATTATGGCGATATAAAAATATACTACTGGCTGACTCTAAAGATATTCTGTGCTCAGAATATCCATCTTTCGAAGTCCAAAGACTACTTCGGAACTTCTACTTTCTTGAGCATCGACTGTTGAGGAGGAAATCTTCCTGTTTCCGCACTTCTGGCCTTCTGTCTTCTCTGCTCTCTTGTGTTCTCTCGAGGGTACCTCGCGTGTCTGTTTTTTTCCTTTGACCCTTGGGAGAGGCCACCTGTGACCAGGGGTCGCCCATAGGTCGGCTGACCAATGGCGATCTTTGATCCCAAAACATTTCTTTTTTTGGAAGTCATTTCTCCGAATTATGCAAATGATTCACGGGACAGTATCTTGATTTATATTGTGTCCCTGGGCCTGAGGAAAAGGCAATTTCCTCCATGTAACTGCTTACATGTGCCGGTGGCAAAAACCCCCTTCTTTTTTAGGACACCTGTTTTAGGGCCATCTGGGCACCAGGGGGGGGACAAACTCAAGGAGGTGCGGTAAGCAACACCTCTTACACCTGTGTGCACCCGGCACATGTGCGGCTGGTGTCACACTATCAATCTATTCATCTATCTCAATCTACGATCTATATTTATCTATCTGTTGAGACGTTTGGTGCCGCCACTCTTATTTTTATTACCAAGGGCAGTCAGATAACCCACATCACAGAGATGAGCATGCGGAGCTACCAATTATGACAGATGCTGATTCTCCACACTCTTGTCCGAGCTGCACATAGTGGCCATCATTTGGCACCTCCGGAACAGCAGCAGGGTCGGGCTCCAAACCAAGACCCAACACAAGACACCAGTCTATGCACCACGTTTTTCACCGCAAGAGGCAGCACTGATGCCCGCTGGGATGTCTAGGATGTCCAAGATGGCATTTACAGACCAGCCCCAGAGAGAACTCAATCGAAGACTTCAATAAGAAGTTCAGTGGTTGCCACCCAGCCAACTCAATCCAGAAATTTGATAGATTGACAGGTTTCTATCCCTTCCTGGAAGAATTCGAGGAAGTGGCCCAACTGTTTGACTGGACTGACCACCACAAAGAGGTGTATCTCACTGGGTGCTTCACCAGGGCCGCCCGTACGTGGTTAAGCAAGCGGAAGTACGAATACCAGGGCATTTCTTGGGCCCAGCTGAGAATACAGATGGTGGACGCATTTGGGAAACCGAACAAACTATCCATCTTGGAGAAACAGTATATAGAAATGCTTCAAGTGGAAGGCGAGAGCACACGGGCTTTCATCTGGAAGTTTATGGCACTCGGTGACCGTGTTTACCAGCATATGACCGATCAGCTGCATATAAGTCAGTTGCGTCATGCTCTACATCAGACCATTCAGAGCACCGTCCATTACACACCAACTACATCGTTCAAGAACTTTGCAAACGCCATCGTCAACATGGAGGTGGTCTTGCTCCTTGAAACAATGGCAGATGGGACCGAAAATAGCATCTGATCCACATGCTGGTAAAGGAGCATTAAAGACCGACAAAGAGTAGGCGGGCATTACCAGCTCTAAGGACAACACCCATCATTCTAGGCATGATAAAAAGCTGCACCAAACTGCTACAACCAACTCCGGATGACACTACAACGAGCACCCAACCAGATGCCACTCGCACGTTCGGCAAGAGCAAGTCGACGTGTTACAGTTGTGAGAAGTTGGGGCATTTTCTTCGTGAGTGCCGCCAGCCAAAGAAGAAAATCACCATCAAGCAGTTTGGAAAACCGATCACTGACTAGAACACTGAGGAGGAGGTGCCTGAAGCGGATGTAATTTCTGAAAACGGAGCTGAGTTCGCATTAATCTGACTAGGGGGACAAATCCATCAGATCCCTCTTCTAGCTCCAGTTTCAACCGCCAAGGCACCACCACCCAAAAAACCAGACAGTGACAGTTCCGACAATCCCGAGAACATACCGATTCATGTGATCGACTGAGTCCCCATGCGAGCATGGACCTCGGCCGAGCTGATTACTTGGCCGGACACGCTGGATGTCTTTTCAACATCTGTGGAAGTCTATATCTATCTACATCTATCTACATCTATCTACATCTGTCTACATCTGTCTACATCTGTCTACATCAGTCTACATCAGTCTACATCAGTCTACATCAGTCTACATCAGTCTACATCAGTCTGCATCTGTCTACATCTGTCTACATCTGTCTACATGTCTACATCTGTCTACATCAGTCTACATCAGTCTACATCAGTCTACATCAGTCTACATCAGTCTACATCAGTCTGCATCTGTCTACATCTGTCTACATCTGTCTACATCTGTCTACATCTGTCTACATGTCTACATCTGTCTACATCTGTCTACATCTGTCTACATCTGTCTACATCTGTCTACATCTGTCTACATCTGTCTACATCTGTCGCCATCTCTATCGCCATCTCTATCGCCATCCCTATCGCCATCTATATCGCCATCCCTATCGCCATCCCTATCCCTATCTTCAGCCCTATCTCCAACCCTATCTCCAGCCCTATCTCCAGCCCTATCTCTAGCCCTATCTAGCCCTATCTAGCCCTATCTTGCCTTATCTAGCCCTATCTAGCCCTATCTAACCCTATCTAGCCCTATCGAGCCCTATCGAGCCCTATCGAGCCCTATCGAGCCCTATCTAGCTCTATCTAGCCCTATCTCTATCTATCTCCATCTATCTTCATATATCTAAATCTCTATCTCCATCTCCATCTCCATCTCTATATCTATATCTCCATCTATATCTCCATCTATCTATCTATCTCCATCTATCTAAATCTATCTAAATCTCCATCTCCATCTCCATCTCCATCTCCATCTCCATCTCCATCTCCATCTCCATCTCCATCTCCATCTCCATCTTCATCTCTAAATCTATATCTATATCTATATCTATATCTATATCTATATCTATATCTATATCTATATCTATATCTATATCTATATCTATATCTATATCTATCTATCTCTTTCTCTCTCTCTCTATCTCTCTCTATCTCTCTATATCTCTATATATCTCTTATCTATCTCTATATATCTCTTACCTATCTATTTCTATCTCTATCTATTTCTATCTATATCTCTATTTCTATCTCTATCTCTATTTCTATCTATTTCTATCTCTATCTCTATCTATATCTCTATCGATCTCTATCTCTATCTATCTATCTATCTCTATCTATTTCTATCTCTATCTCTATTTCTATCTCTATCTATATCTCTATCGATCTCTATCTATCTCTATCTATCTATCTATCTCTATCTCTGTTTCTATCTATCTCTATCTCTCTCTGTCTCTCTGTCTCTCTCTATATCTATATCTCTATCTATATCTAATCTATCTATATATCTCTATATCTCTAATATATCTCTAATCTATCTCTATCTCTATCTCTATCTCTATCTATATCTATCTCTATCTCTATCTATATCTATCTCTATCTCTATCTATATCTCTCTATCTCTATCTTTCTATCTCTATCTCTCTATCTCTCTATCTATATCTCTCTATCTCTCTATCTCTCTATCTATATCTCTATCTCTCTATCTATATCTCTATATCTCTCTATCTATCTATCTATATCTCTCTATCTCTCTATCTCTCTATCTCTCTATCTCTCTATCTCTCTATCTCTCTGTCTCTCTGTCTCTCTGTCTCTCTGTCTCTCTCTATCTCTATCTCTATCTCTATCTCTATCTCTATCTCTATCTCTATCTCTATCTCTATCTCTATCTCTATCTCTATCTCTATCTCTATCTCTATCTCTATCTCTATCTCTATCTCTATCTCTATCTCTCTCTATCTCCATCTCTATCTCTCTATCTCTCTATCTCTATCTCTCTATCTCCATCTCTATCTCTCTATCTCTATCTCTCTGTGTCTCTATATCTATATCTCTCTATATCTATATCTCTCTATATCTATATCTCTCTATCTCTATATCTTGCTATCTCTCTATCCCTCTATCTCTATATATCTCTCTATCTCTCTATATCTCTCTCTATTTCTATCTCTCTCTATATATATCTCTATATCTCTATCTATGTCTCTGTCTCTATCTCTATCTCTATCTTTATCTCTATCTCTATCTATTTCTCTCTATCCCTATCTCTATCTCTATCTATTTCTCTCTATCCCTATCTCTATCTCTATCTATTTCTCTCTATCCCTATCTCTATCTCTATCTCTATCTCTATCTCTATCTCTATCTCTATCTCTATCTCTATCTCTATCTCTATCTCTATCTCTATCTCTATCTCTATCTCTATCTCTATCTCTATCTCTATCCATCTCCATCCATCTCCATCTATATCCATCTATATCCATCTATCTCTATCTACATCTATCTACCTCTATCTCTATCTACCTCTATCTCTATCTACCTCTATCTCTATCTACCTCTATCTCTATCTCTATCTATATCTCTATCTCTATTCATTTCTATCCATCTCTATCTCTATCTCTATCCACCTCTATATCTATCTATCTATATTTCTATCTCTATCTCTATCCACCTCTATCCATCTCTATCCATCTCTATCCATCTCTATCATCTATACATCTCTATCCATCTCTATCCATCTCTATCATCTATCCATCTCTATCCATCTCTATCCATCTCTATCCATCTCTATCCATCTCTATCCATCTCTATCATCTATCCATCTCTACCCATCTCTACCCATCTCTATCCATCTCTATCCATCTCTATCCATCTCTATCCATCTCTATCCATCTCTATCCATCTCTATCATCTATCCATATCTACCCATCTCTACCCATCTCTACCCATCTCTATCCATATCTACCCATCTCTACCCATCTCTACCCATCTCTATCCATCTCTATCCATCTCTATCCATCTCTATCCATCTCTATCCATCTCTATCCATCTCTATCCATCTCTATCCATCTCTATCCATCTCTATCCATCTCTATCCATCTCTATCCATATCTATCCATATCTATCCATCTCTATCCATCTCTATCCATCTCTATCCATCTCTATCCATCTCTATCCATCTCTATCCATCTCTATCCATCTCTATCCATCTCTATCCATCACTATCCATCTCTATCCATCCCTGTCCATCTCTATCTATCTATCCGTCCGCCTCCATCCACAACCGTCCACATCCGTCCACATCCATCTATGTCTATCTACAGTATCTATATCTATCTATATCTACAGTATATCTATCTATATCTACAGTATGTCTATCTATATCTATCTACATCTATCTATCTATATCTTGTGACGGTCCTTTTCCCACTGGTAGAATCTGCTCTTTTAAAGTAATACGAGCGAGTTTGCACTTGTATTGATAGTGAGTGGCTAGGTCACTAATTCTACCGTCAGGGAGTACTAGACCAATATTTATGTCCAATATTTATGTCAATATTTAATTTATGTCCTCACTAGTCTCTGGCTAAAGACTTTCACAGTCTTGAGGATCTTTAGACTTTAGTCTATGTATCTCTCGGACTTTCGTTCGTAAATTTGCCCCGAAAATAGTGTGAAATATACTTACACTTTTGCGTTGCAGGTTTGCCCCTGATTGGAGTATTGAAGTATCCAAAAGGGTGAAGAGCTGCAATATAATGATGAAAAGGCGCATTTCGAAATAATCCCATGCGAAAGAAATAAAGAAAACACTACTGGTTTTAGTTAAAGTAAATGGAAGTTTTATTCCAGATATGAAAATGTTAAAAATCGTACTGGTTAAAGAAAAACACAACATATAAAAATAGTAACTTGAGAAATGAAATCAAAGAACCTAGCCAAAATTGGGCATAGGTTCGGTCTTTTGAAAATTGGTCTCAAATAGAAAAATCCAACTCTTTATATACCCTGAGAATCCAGAAGTCGGATTCTCAGGGCACAAACTTCTAATTGGTTAAATTAACTTCTGGCCCAAATAGACCAATCAACGAATTGATCTATTTTGCCAAAATCCTTGACTAATCTTCTGTTTTCACACTTGATGTTGTCACAGTTGATGATGGCATACCACATGAGGATTTTCTTTCAACATCTCTTTGTATGGATCAAATTGTAATAACTGCAGATGGGATAGTCAAGCAACTTCTAAAATTAGACTTAAATAAAAGCCGTGGTCCAGATGGGATGTATGCTATTATTTTAAAAAATCTTGCACAAGAGTTGGGTCCATACTGTAACAATGTAGAGCTCTTGTTACGGGGCTCAGGTTGTAGATTCTCTTTACTAAAGCGGGTACCGCTTTTCGTGGGAAGAATGTTTGTGATACTACCTGAGTCCTGCTGGTGCCGGGGTCGTTCTCTTAGATACCTCGTGGATCACTGCTGTGCTGGAAAGAATAGTTTATACAAGCGAGACGGATGCAGGTTCGACGATTACGTATTTTATTATGTTCAACCATAAAACCATAATAAGACAGAGAAGTTTAGTTGCTGTGGCGTGCTTTCGCCACTGTTCCATTAATGTTGTTATTTCATGTTTCGATATCAAAGAATGGACCCAGAGTATACGGAAACATGGTCTTTAATACCCAGGGCCTGTGTACACCTTTCCAGGTACACCCAAGCCCTAGGGACCATGCATCGATGGGTATCCATCTGCCGATACCGGAACCAGAATGTATCTTGTAGCTTTGGGACGGAAGGATCCTCCCGTCCCTTACGTCCCCAGAGACCCCCAGGCTAGGGGAGGGACAGGAAGTATTGGCGTGAAGTATGTCCTCGTACTTCAGAGCCGGGAGGTATGCTACACGGCGGAGTCTATAGGGGAGTGGTTCAGCGGTTAGGCATGCCACACAGGTGAAATATGTACATGCTGGGAAGAGGTTGACACTGCATGTGTCAACCTCTTCCCACCAAGTCAGAAAAAAACGAACAATGACTAATCATCCCAATGGGGCACGAAAACAACATCCCCAGAATGGCGGAGACATAAAAAAACCCTATGGGGTAATAGAAGAACAACAGGTACAGAACGAAAAACCCAACGGGGTAAAAGAGTAAAAAAATATAAACCCAACGGGGTAATAAACAAACAATACTGTAAAATCAAAAGCGAAAACCCAATTATAACAAAGTGAATAGCAATAATACCAATAAACCCAATGGGGCAAGAACGAAATTCCCAAAGGAAGTATAAGAAGAAAAACCCAACGGGGTGGCACAAAAATACAACAGAACACTGTTCTCGCGAGCAGTTCCTCGCGAACGACACAAAAAAACTAAAGAAAACAAAACACTCGCGAGTAGTCTCTCGACGAGAAAACACTTGATTGTCCCAATGAGCCACAATCCATCAATCGACGTCCCCCTGGAGGTCCCTGAAGAAGGCCTGGTACACCTCCTCGTCGGTACTTGTCGTCCGAGCAGGTGGCTTGTCGTAAAGGGTCCCCAGGATGGCATCCCATATGATGGCGGCCTGGTGATTTATGTTGGTCCCTCGTAAGTAGCTCCGAGAGATCCGGAAGGTCCCCTCGGTTGGTGTCCCGAAAATAGTTGTGAAGAATGATCGCATTACGGCCTGGAGGGCGGTGGTGACGAGCTCCCCGGCGAACTGGAAGATTTCGATGTGTCTTCGCCGGGGCACGATGATAGCGGTGAAGATGGAAGTGTCACGCGTCATCCCGACGACGTACCGTTCCTTCTCCGGGAGCTCCAGATATGGAAAACCCTCCTCCAGGTTGTAATGACCGATGTACAGGGTCTGATTTGGCTTCGTCTGCTGCTGCCACAACGCCCATCGGTTGTTCAGGAGCCTAGTGTAGACTCCGGGCGAAGGGGGCGACATATTGGTGTTTTCCTCCTGGCGGTCACCAAGGGAGGAACAGGAGGAGTCGTAGTTGTGGCGGCAGGAGAGTCTTCGGGAAGAGCTGTAGGCGCGGTTCCCGCGTCTGCAACTGGAGGGCTGGAGATGGAAGCAGGATTCCTGGTCCCCGCATCTCCAGACAACTGGGCACGTTGGACTCGGAAGAATTGCTCGGGCCATGTCCCGAGCACGTTGTCTTGGCTTTTTTTTTTTACTTTTTGCCGATATAGGTGGTCGATCCTCGAGGGGAGGGATCCCCAAAGTCTCACGAGGATCCCACCCTCGCCTAGCGAAGTCCAAGACAAGGTCTGTCATCTTCTTCTGTTGGGAGAGGAAATATTCCTTCTCAGAGGCGACAGGTGATGGCGTAGTTGCGGCGGTCTTCGTTGGTGGAGGTGTCGGCATAGGTTCGGGTTTTGGTATGGGTACCTCCATCAGTGGGCGGGCTGCCGGGCGGCCCTTTTGGGACCTAGCCTTGAGTTGGTGGCGGAGATCTTGTGGCCGACGGCAGAATTCCTGGTGACCCTGATGGTGGTGGCTGTGGTGACGTGGCGGAGAGCGGTGCCGTTTTGGAGAAGTTTCCCTCTTGGAGTTGTGACCATCCTCAGGGGCCCTTCTTTAGGTGGCGGCTTTTTTGATTTCAGAATGGCCCCTTGCTGGGGTGCTGGCGGAGTTGGTTGGAGTGCCGGTGGTGTCGTGGAAGGAGGTGGTGTTAGGGGTAAGGAGTGGCCAGCCACGGTCTCTGCAGCCTGTCGCTCTTCTGCAGCATAAAGAGCTTCTATTTTCTCCATTTCCTCCTGGGGGAGCGGGGCCGTATAAGGCAACCCCAGCTCCACCAGTTGGAGACAAGCCACCCATTCTCTCCTTCTTTGGTGGCCTCCTGCTGCATCCGACGACATCGTTCTTCTTCTAGGCGTTGTAATTCCTTTTCAGCGGTAGTCAATGGGGCGGATCCGGATGCCTTTTTCTCCCAGGGCTCAGCCCCTCCTGGGATCATCTGGCCAGGGGCCAGACTCTTCCAAAAGTCTTTGGGAGGACCCAGGGGCATTGTGGAGACGTCTATCCGGTCCACGCGCTCTTCAGCCCAATATTTTGAAGTGGTGGCGGTGAGAGGAACCAGCAGAGTAGGTGTCTCCGGTTTACCTTCCCGACCCACATTGGCCGGTTGCCGAAAAGATGTTTTCAACCGCTTCTCTCCGTGCCGGTGAAAGTTCTCTGGCACGGAGTGGCAACGATGCTGAGAGTCATGTGGTGATGATGATCTTGTGACAGGCTCACTAGCGGTCCCCGCATGTGCCTGCAAAATCGTAGTTGTTTCGGTGGTCTTGGTAGATTCAGTGGGTGGTGGGGTGGCCACCGCCTGTTCACCACCCACTTCCATAGGTACTAGGGGAGGTAAGGGCATAGGATTAGCATTACCTCCTTCCTCGTCACTGGAGGAGCCATTAGGATGGCGATGGCGTCCCCTCCACGTACCTCTATTGTATTTCGGCATTTGATTTACTAGAACAGATGAAAAAGTGTTGTTAGAGGGGGATAACCACCACCTCTTTCAAAACTTGTTCTCCTCCCAGGGTTCGAATCGCAGTTTTTTGAAGAAAATTTTCTTGTTCGATAAGAGCTTCTTCACTTTTTTGTAGTTGTGGCGTCGAAATTTTCCAGGCAAATAAGGAATCGGTTACCGATTCAATTTGTGGAAGATTGGAATTCATGTAATTAATTTCGAGAGATAGTTGTGGGGTCAGCCCTCTTGGTGGGGTCACTATGAGATCTGTTTGTTGATTGGGCCGCTGGGGGTGTAGGAGGCATCCTGATTGGCCCAATTATTTTTTTCTGTTTAATTGACATGGGGCTTTGTTGTCTTTAATGGCCCCGATTTTGTGGTTTAATTCTCATTGGTGATGACATAGCTCCATTTCTTGCATTAGGGTGTGAAGAGTTACATGTTTGGCTTTCCCACCAAAGATCTGAACTTGAAACTAAGTGGGTCAGTGAGTTCACTTTTTCCTCTTGCTGTGACGTCATGGGAGGGGTATTACGATGTGTTAGATGGTTCTCTTTCGTGGCCACGTGATTTTTATGTTTGAAGGCGTGGGTAGCGGTTACCGCTACTATTTTGTTTGTTTATGATTGAGGACGTTGATCTTGCTGATTCCATGTGCTGGACATTTGGTTTTTTGTCTTCAATCATGTGGATGGTCTTAATGGTGAGTATTTCTTCGATTTTTTTTGGACTTCCATCGTTGTTTTCATTTTTTACTTCCGCATTTGTATTAGCAGCAGATTTCAACGATGGATTTTGAGTCTTTAGTTTTAATCTTTTCTTTTTATTTTGTGGTTTTGGATCTTCTGTAGGAGTTGAAGTTTCGGTGGGTGGTTCTTTTGTGGATGCTGATTTGGAGGATTCGTTTTCGAAAATTTTTTTTGGTGTGGTAGGTTGTAGGGGTTCGGTTGGTTGTAGAGGTGGGCTTGTGTTCACGTCTATTTCTCCCCCCTCCTTTCCTAAGATACTCGTCCTCAAGTGTTTTGGTTTAACATGCACGATGTTTACAGTGTCTCGAATGATCCTTCCCAAAGTATCCTCGTGTTCTAGCTCCAGAACCGTATTGCTAACAATTTTGGAGATGGTATAGCCGTCTCTGTAAGCGTACCGAAGCTTCTTGGTCTCATCGGGTACAATCCTGTGGTCTCTAACCAATACTTGGTCCCCAATTTGATATTCATAATGCGTTTTTCTTCTGGCATCATAATATTTCTTTTGCCGGAGATGCGCCTCATGAAGATTTGATTTGGTGGTTTCCAATTCATCAGCGGTTACCGCAGATGGATTGTCTTGGTTAGGGTCTATGACTTTTGGTAGCAGAGGGGCTCGATTGTCGATAGGCAAGCGTGCCTCTCTTCCGAACATCAGTCTGTGAGGAGTTTATTTCGTAGATCCATGTAGAGAATTATTGTATGCAAACACGGCTGCTTACAACTTCAAATACCAGTCCTTCTGGCCTTTCTCAGGTGTCAAGAGTCGCTTAACTGTTTGCATGATGGTTTTATTTGTCCTTTCCGCTAGGCCATCCCCTTGTGGAAAGTATGCTTTCGTCGTAGAGTGTTGGATGCTCAATTCATCGAAGAATTCCTGTGTTTCCTTGGCGGTGAAGGGTGTTCCTCGATCAGTAATAATGCGCCTGGGAGTTCCAATAAGGTGAACACGAGTATCCTTGATGAAATTTCTTGTCACCTTGGCTGTCTGGCTAGGAACAAATTTCGCAAAACAGAATCGGGTGGCATAGTCAACTGCTAGGATGATGTGTTTAACACCACGCAGTGACTTAGGCAGGGGACCGATATAATCTATCCCCCAGCATTCACCCGGGTCTCCGATTTGCATTTCGTGCAAGAAACCAGGCAGTTTGGATTGAGGTGCTTTGCATTTTTGGCAAACCTCACAGGTGCGTACAAAATCGATCGTGTCCTTTTTCCAGGTACTCCAAAAGAATCTCTGACAGACTTTGTCCAGAGTTTTGTCTTGTCCAAAGTGTCCGGCTTCCGGACTATCGTGCAGGAGGTGAAGCACCCCTGGTACCAGCTGTTGCGGTATGACTGTCATGAGTTTGGGCGTGATGCTGCCGTGGTACACCACAGCACTCAAAACTTCCTCCACAATAACGTAAATTTTGTGGAGTTCAGATTCTGGCGTCTGTTGGAGCTCATCGATGATTTTGGTTAGTTCGGGGTCTTTTCTTTGCTCTTGGGCCCAGCATAGATCACGCTGTCATCTAAGTCATCTGGGGTTGTCTGCAATCTCCAGTCGTCTGGCACATCAATTGGACTGCGAGAAATACAGTCGGCATCTACATGGGTGATTCCAGCCTTGTAGACCATTGTATAATTGTACGCTTGCAGCAAGAGTTGCCACCTACCAAGTCGACCTTGTAATCTCTGTGCTGTTTTTAGGTAGCACAGAGCATGGTGGTCAGTGACTATGGTGAACGGTTTGTTGAACAAGTATGGCCAGAATTTAACCACGCCATATACGCCATTTTTGTCTGTGGTGGAGTAATTCAGCTCTGCATCACGGAGGACTCTTGAAATGCAGCCCAACATTTGGAGGGCCTTGTTTCGACCCCTCTGGTAAAGTATGGCAGCAATGCCATACCCAGAGGCGTCCGGATCATATACTGCCAACACAGGTGCCATGGTAAATCTCTTTTTCAACAATCCGAATGCAGCTTCTCTATCTACTGTCCATTCGAATGGCAATTCTTTTTTGGTCAGATCGGTCAGAGGCTTTGCAATGTGAGCAAAGTTGATGATGAATCGTCGGTAAAAGCCAGCCATTCCAAGGAATCACCAGACTTCCTTCAAGTTAACGGGTGCCGCTAACTCGGAAATCGTTGCTACTTTCTGGGGGTTTGAACGAACTCCATCTTTGGAAATGATGTGCTCAAGGTACCGGAACCAGAATGTATCTTGTAGCTTTGGGGTCTCCAAGTGGGAAGGAAGGAACAGAAATCCGTCCCTTATGTCCCCAGAGACCCCCAGGCCAGGGGAGGTACAGGAAGGAAATATACAAGGTGTTACAATACCTTCAGTTAATTTTTCGACAGAGTTTAGATGTAGGTATTGTACCAGATATGTGGAAATTAGCTAACGTTAGTCTAATTTTTAAATCAGGAGACAAGTCTCAGCTAACTAATTACAGACCCGTGTCTTTAACCTCGATAGTATGCAAGGTCATTGAACATATTATATATTCCTCCTCAATGAATTTTTTTATGGAAAACAATCTTTTGTGTTATAACCAGCATGGGTTTCTATGGGGCGTTCATGTGAAACCCAGCTTATTCTTTTAGTTGACAGTTGACAGTTAGATAGTTTTAGTTTTTCACTCAAAACTAATGACAAAAATTAGTGAGTATGGATTGGGTGAACAGGTATATAAATGGGTGCATTCTTTTTTGAGTTATAGGAAACAAAGGGTTGTTGCAGGTGGGTCTGAATCTGACTGGATAGGGGTTACATCAGGGGTTCCTCAGGGTAGTGTGTTGGGTCCGCTTCTGTTTCTTTTATATATCAATGATCTCAGCAGTCAAGTTAGCAGCAATTGCCAGCTATTTGCAGATGATACAATAATTTATCGTGAGATTACCTCTGACAATGATTGCCATATTATTGATAGTGAGTTGAAAGCAATATAGGTATGGTGTTCTAAATGGCAACTTCAACTTTATAAGGAAAAATGTTGTGTAATGAGGGTAGCTAGGGGAAGGAATCCAATAATATTTCCATATAGAATAGGGGCCATTCCACTTAATAACGTAGATTCTTATAAATATTTTTTGGTAAGGATTACAGCTAAACTTTCTTTTAAGCTGCATGTCGAGCAGATTATTTCCAAGTCTATGCAGATGCTAAGGTTTAGTCAATGAGTTCTAAGAAGGTGTCCCAGGGAGGTAAAATGTATAGCATATCAATCATTAGTTCGTCCCCATCTAGAATACTGCAGCTCCGTGTGGAATCCCCACTCTGCAGACTTAGCTCACTCTATAGAAATGGTCCAACACAATGCTGCTAGGTTTGTTTGTGGTAAATATGGATATGCTGACAGTGTAACTAAAATGCTTTCAGAGCTTGGTTGGGATAGTTTACTTGCAAGATGTTTAGATTTTAGTCTTAATATTTTAGATCGAATGCTAGAAGGCTCTTGCCCTAAACCTACTTCAAGTAAACTTTGCAGGGCATTATATTTGGGTAGGGGTGACCACTCTAACAAAGTTGGAGAGATTTTTGCATGAACCGATTCTTATTACTGGTCATTTGTCCCTAGGGCGATTCGACATTTCAACTCGCTTGCTGGGGATTTTGTGCATGAAAAACGTATTTTATGGGAGTCATAATTTTGTTTTGTTTTAACAATGCATATATTTGCAGCATTAAAAAAATATTGAAATTGTTATTGGGTTTATGCAACAATGGGGTTTTATATTTTCTGGTTTTGACAATGCATTTTCTATGTTGCACTTGGACTCTTGTCCCTCTGCCATAGGCTTTTATGGCTGCTTGCAGAGTAATTTGTTAAATTCAAATTCAAATCTACAGATGGGCTTCTTGGTAAGATACATTGGAATTTTCAATTTTCCTCCATTTCCACTGTGTATTTTAAAAATTTAACATTTTGTCTTTAACATTGGGTCTATGGGCTCAATAGAAAAACGATGCTAGCGTTCTTTGTGGAGATTTTTCGAAGTAATTTTGCGATGTATAGCCTCTTAACAGAATCATCGTTAACCAAGTTATTACTGGAGTATCATAATTATTATCATTCAGCGTATCGTTTCTATTAAATCAATACTTTCTGCAATAGGTCCCACTCAATGAATATGAATTAAATTTAATTAAGTAATTTATCCAATAAGGTTCAATTTCAAACAAAAAAAAAGTTCCAATTTCGTGTGTTGTAGATTGATTGCATTAACTCTTAAACAAAAGCAGACCTACAGTGAGTAAAGTTATAAGAACCATGTGGACTAAAGTTATGGCGCTTATTCAACTTAACTCGTGAATGCATTCTATCATATTTGAAGAAGCGAGATGAGAGTTTTGGTTTCATCGTATGATAACACACTATAGTAACATATAGTAACATCAATGTTTAATCGGGTATACCATTTATACTCCAATATTTATATAGCACTTAACCAATAAGAGATTCTATATATGCGAGATGGAAACATCCTTTATATGATGAAGCATATGTGTTTTTTTTTTCTCAATAATTTGAAGCTGGCTATATGTGTGTTTATGTTTTTGTGATGAAAAATAACATGTGGGTTCACGACATAGTCGTATATGTAGGCCTACATAATAAAATGTATATAAAAACGAGAGAGAAAACAGAAAAGAAAAAAAAAACATTTTCGTCCAAAAAGCACTATTGTATAGTTTGGGTCATAAAAGTGGCAATAGTAGTATGTGCTGTCTACAGCATAACAACTTGTGGCTATATGTTAAAACCAATTTATGACAGAAGATGACCAAATGCTGGACTGACCAATTGTCATTTGTTGTTGATAGCATACCCATATAAAACTTCTCTCTAGATAACAATAAAGGTGCATTTACTAGTAAGCTGAAGATTAAATTCTTGTATTGAAGTGGTAGCTGAAAATGAACATGTGTTTCAGCTACTGTGTTTAGCCATCTTCAGATCTGCAACAAAACAGCTTTCAGCTTTTCAGTTCACATAAAATGAGTTCAATGCACAGCTCAATGATTGTATTTTATTACACATCTCTCCAATCTTGTTATAGTGGTCACCCCTACCCAAATACGATGGTGATGACAACATACTCCCCTACATAGAAGAATTTGAAGACATTGCTACCGCACATGACTGGACTTCCCTGCAGCAATGCAGACACTTCTCAGGGCTCTTGAGGAAGCGTGCAATAAAATGGCTTGCACACTTTCGCTCTGCTTACAATGACAAAGATGACGTGAATGGCTATTGTAACAACCAACCTGGGCGCTACAATAACCCTGGCAAATTTTCCTTAAACTTACCGTTGCTTGACTCCCTTGGGATGGGATCCTAGCACGGGCCAGCCCTCCTCTTGCACCCGTCCGTGTCACGGTAGCGCCGAACGGAAGTCTTCCCCGACAGTCGACGGTCGTATGGCCGCCGAACACGACGGAGAACCCACGGTGAACCCCCGGTGGATCTCACCGTGAGTGACAACGCGAAGAACCGGCCGACATGACGAGATGCATGGCAGAAACAGGACGGTGAAGTACCGGTGCAATCCCACCGGCAAACCCCCACCCTCACCGCGGTTACTTCCCCAATGGTAATTATTATAAATAAACAAGAGACATGGACCACAGTGGTTGAGTGAAAATATATACAGATGGTTTATTCTGATATAAACAAATAAAAACACTCATGTAGATAATGAAGAATCTCCTGGCTAATCTAGCCAGGAGAAGAGGTCATTAACCTCCACACATAGAAACAAAGCAAGTGATGAATGGTGGCCATCTTTGCCACCTGTTGAATAAGATGAGAGCACACAAAGCACATGCACAAGGCATAAGGGTTTCACTTCCACTGTCCAGTATAAAATGGCCACCGCCATTATATACACCCCAGGCTGCTCCACCTGGGGGAGGACAGTGACCCTTGCTGGCCATTTTGTCGTCTGCCTGGCAGCCTAATTACAGGCACCTAGCAGACGACAATGGGTATGTAGTTTTGCCCCACAAAGGAGCAAAACTGGGTCGTCACACTATGATATACGTAGGGTATTTTTACGAGCATTTTAATTGATTACGAGCTCGTACTCAGTGGAGTATTTAACATGAGAGTTGGAAATTCGCGATTTTGAAATAGTTTTTTAAAATAAAAACGGAATAAACCAATTTTTTGTAATTATATCACTCGATCAACACATATTTAAGGTGCACATTGCATTTTGAAAACTTAATATTGAACAACTTTAAATATGAAAAATAAAAATATTGCCGCGACTGTGTATTTTAAAAATTAACATTTTTTTTTTAACATTGGGTCTATGGGCTCAATAGAAAAACGATGCTAGTGCTCTTTGCGGAAATTTGTTGAAGTAATTTTGTGATGTAGCCTCTTAATTTCAGGAAATCGTCAATCTTTTCTAGAAATTAGTTCTATAGCAGGGGCGTAGCTAGGCAACCGTAAGATCTTCAACTGCAAGGGGGGGTGCAAGAGGTTTGCAGGCGCAAAAAACTAAATGAAAGTTGACCCTTTCCATCTCCAGTCAGGCAGGGCATGCCACTCATGGTCACCAATTTTGATAAAAATTAAATCGCGTGTAGAGATTACAAAATAATTAGATCCTTAGTTTTATATTTTGCCATATGACCATTTTTTGTTGAGAAAAAAATTCCCAAAGTTTGGGTATCGGACGCAAAAATGCATTTTTCTGTAAAAGTTTAAAATTCAATATCTCGTAAGACAGATTTGTATGAGATTTTCAGGGTATCATCTACATTTTATATATTAACACGCCTTCATTATTGTTGGTATTTATTTATAAGTTGGGATAAGAAATTCCCTAAAAAGTTGCGAATTTTGAAAAATGTGGCTTTTTTGATGCCCTGTATGATGGAAGTGAAAAGCGCCATTTTCACATGAAACACACCATTGAATTCTGTATTCAAAGACGAATTCAGAAATACCAATGAAGTTAATATGTATTAATAAATACAACAACTACACTGAAAACAAATTGTACATTTTGACAAAAATCGTCATTTTCATGGGTTTTTGACCTTTAAAGAAAAGTGGTTCTGCAACACTTAGAAGTCTGAATTTTTTGTAGACATGCACTAACTAACATACTAATATAGTCATTTCTCAAAAATGGTGGTATTTTGTTTGTTTGGTTGTTAGAACTTTTAATGATCGATAAGATATTGTAGATCGTGATATATTTATTTTTGAATACTAGTTATAATATAAGCAAAGTATAGAAAATATTTTAACAGTAAATGACTGCCACTGTTAAATGAGAAAATAAGTATTTGGAAAAACATGTTTCAAATATGTGAATTTCAACAAAACCGAGGTGAAACTGAAATACATAAAAATGGCTTTATTCGATAACAGGACATGAAAAGGGCCATGTGATGGTGTAGGTCTTCTGAAACACCATGCAACAAAACATAATTTGGCTAAAGACAGCTGTGGTGCAATTAGAAATGCTTGAGACTTTACAAATGTACAAAAGGTTTATACACATAACATCACTTGCATACTTTTGACAGAATGAAATTGACAAATACAGGATCGAAATGAAAAAAAACATGAGACATGTTTTGTTGCTGTACTAGGCATACAGCCTTGTTGTGTCTAGTGTAAAATTTTAAAGAACCATAGCAATAACTCTGATGGCTGAACATAACCTCAAGAACGTTACACCAAAAACAAGAAGCAATCGGAAGGATAAAATTGTGCAAACTGTTATACTCACTTTAACAGTATGTGACTGTTGGGTTTGTGTATAACAGTGAATTGTGGCTAAAACAAGTTGTTGCTATAAATCTAATAAGTATCATGCATCCAAATGAGCCATAATCATGTTATCTTTAGCCAACAATCGCTGACATGGTACATATTCACCCAAGTGAAACTACAGCCATCACAAGGCTGTACATGTTCATATCTTTTAAGTATTTCTAATTGCATGCACATTTGTTGCACGGTGTTTCAGAAGACCTCCTACACCATCACATGGCTTTTTCCATGTCCTGTTATTGAATAAAGCCATTTTCTGTGTATTTCAGTTTTGCCTCGGTTTTGTTGAAATTTACAAAATTTGAAACATGTTTTTCCCAATGTTAATTTTCTCATTTAACAGTGTCATTCAATTACTGTTAAATTATTTTCTATACTTTGCTTATATTATAACTAGTATTCAAAAATAAATATATCATGATCTACAATATCTTATCGAACATTAAAAATTCTAACAACCAAACAAACAAAATACCACCACTTCTGAGAAATGACTATATTAGTATGTTAGTTGGTGTATGTTTACAAAAATATTCAGACTTGTAAGTGTTGCAGAACCACTTTTTTTCAAAGGTCAAAAACCCATGAAAATGACAATTTTTGTCAAAATGTACTATTTTGTTTTCAGTGTAGTTGTTGTATTTATTAACACATATTAACTTCATTGCTATTTCTGAATTCGTCTTTGAATACAGAATTCAATGGTGTGTTTCATGTAAAAATGGCGCTTTTCACTTCCATTATACATGGCATCAAAAAAGCCACATTTTTCAAAATTCGCAACTTTTTAGGGACTTTTTTCCCAACTTATAAATAAATACCAACAATAATGAATATATGGCGTGTTAATATATAATGTAGATGATACCCTGAAAATCTCATACAAATCTGTCTTACGGGTTACGAGATATTGAATTTTAAAAGTTTACAGAAAAATGCATTTTTGAGTCCGATACCCAAACTTTGGGAATTTTTTTCTCAACAAAAAATGGTCATATGGCAAAATAAAAAAATAAGGGTCTAATTATTTTGTAATCCCTACACACAATTTAATTTTCATCAAAATTGGTGACTATGAGTGACATGCCCTGCCTGACTGGTGATGGAAATGGTCAGTTATGTATTTTCAAAAATAATTGAATAAATTAAGCGAGTGATTCCGAATCGCTCGCTTAATTTATTCAGTTAATTTCGAAAATAAATCGACTTTCATTTAATATTTACTTTTAAAAACGACATACTTGCACCAGTAAATCTTCATAGAGATCAATGGGGACGGCGGAATGGTCGCAACAACGGTAGGAATAGTCGACAAATAGTAGGAACAGTCAGAAGCTTAGGTTTAGTTAAATTAAGCTTGTTGCAGCCTCCAGTTTTTAAAAAAATATTCTTATTAAATCAAATTAGTCGATTGCTCAACTGTTCCCTAATTTGATCCTTATTTTTATATTTTGCCATATGACCATTTTTTGTTGAGAAAAAAATTCCCAAAGTTTGGGTATCGGACGCAAAAATGCATTTTTCTGTAAAAGTTTAAAATTCAATATCTCGTAAACCGTAAGACAGATTTGTATGAGATTTTCAGGGTATCATCTACATTTTATATATTAACACGCCTTCATTATTGTTGGTATTTATTTATAAGTTGGGAAAAGAAATTCCCTAAAAAGTTGCGAATTTTGAAAAATGTGGCTTTTTTGATGCCCTGTATGATGGAAGTGAAAAGCGCCATTTTCACATGAAACACACCATTGAATTCTGTATTCAAAGACGAATTCAGAAATACCAATGAAGTTAATATGTATTAATAAATACAACAACTACACTGAAAACAAATTGTACATTTTGACAAAAATCGTCATTTTCATGGGTTTTTTACCTTTAAAAAAAAGTGGTTCTGCAACACTTAGAAGTCTGAATTTTTTGTAGACATGCACATGCACATGCACTGGAGGCTGCAGCCTCCAGTTTTTAAAAAAATATTCTTATTAAATCAAATTAGTCGATTGCTCAACTGTTCCCTAATTTGATTAACGGGAAGAATGGTCGGAACAATGGACAAATTTGTTTTAATAATTCTTTAAAAAATGGGGGGTTGCGGCCTCAGACCCCCCTGTTCTGCGGTTCATCAAAATAGTACCTCCCGCCCAGTATTAGGGCTATGTAGAGAAAAGGTAAGGGGGCGCAAAGTTTTACGTGGCGGAGGAGGGGGGGGGGCGCAACCAAGCCTAGCTATGCCACTGTTCTATAGACTGAGTTTCATCATCATGTTGATGATGTGGAACCCATTCTATAGAATGGGTTTCATCATCATGTTAATGATGTGGAACCCTGGCTTGTCACCAAGGTTCAGAGTATAAAGTGAAGTGTTTTTTGAGACTCAGTTGGCAGATTTTGAAACAGAAATTCGGTGGTCAGGCAGAAACTCTGTTAGCTCCAACTAGGATTACACATTTTAACTTAAACTTTACAGTTTTGTGTTAATTTTGGTAGGCCTAAATTAGGCTTGAATTTTGTATGATTTTTTCCATCGGTTATTCAATGACCGTACATCAAGGTAAAACTCCGTTTTCATTCACTGGGCACATTCTGTAGTACGTTGCTCACCTATAGCTAGAGTTCAGTTACCACTGATTACAGTAGAAGTACAAAATGTTTTCTGACACTTGTGCACGGGCATTGAAGTACAATGAGTACGCAATGTTTGAGCTGTTCGCACCAAAACATTAGCGTAGCTAGGGGGGAAGGCGGTCGCCCTGGGCGCCCATGGTGCAAGAAGAAATTATAAAAAACATTTTCGCTCGCTGTGCTCGCAGTATGTATTCTGCAATCCAGCATTATGCCTTTAAGTCCGGGTACTGGTTTATTTAATAATTTAATAATTATTATACAATTATATAAATCGTTTCAATCACTGGATATCGATAATATCGTTTCGCCCCTCCGAGACCAGAATCCTGGTTGCGCCATTGATGTATATTGTATATTTCATGCGGGAGGGGCGGCAAACTAGAACACACCAAAACACAATACCTGAGCTATTCCACACTAATTCACCCAAAGGTGTCATCTCAGATATTAATTTAAAAAATCACAACACAACTAGAACATAAAAAATCAGGCCATAATTTTTGCCTATTATTAGCCCTTCGAAGTTTCACTGTTTTGCTGAAAATGATGCAAATGTAAAAATGCTAACTCCGAAACTACTAAAGATAGAACTATAGTTGATAGCTCAAAATAAACGTCTTAACAGTGAGAAGAAAAGAGTACTTAATCATCTTTTCATAATTTTAAAATTTAGGGTGTCAAATTACATGTTCAATTTTTAGCATTTTGGTCAAATTTGAAAAAACGGCCGTGTTTGTGTCAAACTTCAGGGTTAATATTTTTTGCAGTTATGCACTTGGGTCTAGTCTAGTATGTTCCACTGTTATTTTGATTGAACTATGACTGCAACATTAGCCAAAAAAAATTAGCCAAAACTTCGAAAAATCCAATTTGGGTGACCTTTGACCCCGATTTTCGCCATGTGGTGGTCCACCTACAAAAAACTAATTAGCTATGTGAAAGTTCATTACATTTCCTCTCCAGTGATGTAAATACCATAGATGACATTTTATAGATGAAGAAGTGACAATTTTTTGTTTGGAAAAGTTTGGAAAATATTTTGAACTTTTAATATAAATTGTAGCAAAAAATATGTGCATTAAACATATGCAAATTCAAAAACATGTAAATTTAATTTTTCAATTGGTCACTTTTCATATAAAATACATACAGTATATGCACATGTATTATACATACACTGTATACACATTACACATGGCTTATACATTTTAGTGACAAAACTTTTACAAGTATATGTATTAGGATAAAAAATGAGTTCTCTCCACCTATACCTATTTAATAAAGTGACCAATTGAAAGTTTATACATTAAACATTGATGTATTGTATTATATTCCATGTAATCTACAGGTTTTTTAATTTGCATATCTTTTATGCACATGTTTTTTGTTACAATTTATATTAAAGGGTCAAAATATTTTTCAAACTTTAAAAAATCGTCACTGCTTCACCTGTAAAATGTCATTTGTGATTTTTACATCACTGGAAAGGAAATGTAATAAATTTTCACATAGCATAATTACTTTTTTGCAGGAGGACCACCACAGGGCGAAAATCGGGGTCCAAAGTCACCCAAATTGGATTTTTCGAAGTTTTGGCTAATTTTTTTTATTATGTTGCAGTCATAGTTCAATCAAAGTAATTATGCCACATTCTAGAGTAGACCCAAGTGCATAACTGCAAAACATATAAACTCTGACCTTTGACCTCAACACGGCCTAAAGCGGGTTCAAATTTGACCAAAATTCTAAAAATTGAACGTGTAATTTGACACCATAAATTTTAAAATAATGAAAAGATGATTAAGTACTCTTTTCTTCCCACTGTTATGACGTTTCTTGTGAGCTATCAATCATTGTCCTAGCTTTAGTTGTTTTGGAGTTAGCATTTTTTTAATTTGTATCATTTTCAGCAAAACAGTTAAACTTCAAAGGGCCAATTCTAAAAAAATTGTGGCCCAGACTTAAAAACAAAAAAAGTTAGAGTATTTTTTAGGTTGTAGTTGTGTTATGATTTATTACATTAACATCTGTGATGATCAAGCAACAAAATTTGAAATTTTGGGTGAATTAGTGTGGAATGGCTCACCTAAAGCTTGTATTAAACTAGAGGTTTGTGTTTACAAATTATGCTTCTACATGGCACTATAGTCAACTTCTGGTACACCCACAGCTGCGAGAGTGGGCCCGGGCCCGGGACAAACAATAATTCTGGGCCCAATGACACAAAAGAATGCATATAGTTCAATTGTTCTTTATTTTTTTTCTGTAATATAAAAATCAAAGACTTTTTTTAGGTTTATTTTATCTGACAAACAGTTTAGATAACAAAGTGTGCAGTCAATTTGGGTTTGGGGCCTGGATCCATATAAACACTTATTACTAGTATTACTACGTATTACGATTACCGACAAAGAGGTTACAAAAATTATGCAATAAAATCACAAACAATAAAATTATATAGTAATTTGTAAAAAAAAATCCAGAGCCCGGCCCTACAAGACTAATGGGCCCCGGGAATTTGTTTCCGTTTCCCCCATCTCTTGCCGCCCTGGGTACACCAATAAAATTTTACACTAAATTTTTATTGGTGTACCAAAATGTACCAAAATGTACCAAAACAAGTATGGTACTTCTTATACCTAGTAAACACCCAATAATTTACATGCATTTAAATAATAAACGTGTTCTACAGAGCCCTGTGAAGGACAAACAAACAATATGTGGAATTCAATTTATTCAGTTAATAATCTGAAAATATTGAGTTAATACTTAAATATAATATATAAACTATTAACAAAATATTGATTTAGTATTTCAATTTAAAATAATAAAGTCAATTTTTATTTGGTTCATGTTTACGGAATCCAGTTAAGACATGAACAAAATAAAAATTGACTTTATTATTAATATTTTAAATTGAAATACTAAATCAATATTTTGTCAATAGTGTATAGGGTGAAAAGATCAGTCCAGGAACGATCCTGGCTCGCTTAGTTTTTTGTGGATCATTTGTTTTATTTTGGAGTGGCGTGAAACTTTGTCAACCCTCTGTACTAACGTACAGAGGATTGACATACTTCTATCAGTTGACGATACCAATATCCTGCCTTGGGTCACCTTTTGGGTCTTGGGTTCTTTTTCCTCCCAGTAGCATTAAGTCAATGGGGTTGTGTTCTTCTTGGAATATTAGTCTTAATTGACGATGAGTCATTTTTTTATATTTTGGTGACTACTGGTCAATCACATTGATTGGCCAGTTCGGTTTTTTCTTGTATTTTTGCCCAATCAGAGAATACTGAGAAAGTGTTCTCAGTATCCTCTTTTTGGGTACAAAAAGCCATGTATTTTTATGTAATTCAAGCATTCAGTAAACAGAAAATCTATGCCCAATTTGGGATAGACCTCAATGGAAAGAATTGTAAATAAACTGATCACATGCTTTAAAATTGCCATGTCTTATTTTTTATACTTACTGGACAGAACAAAAGTTCTCATCATTCACAATCTCGAACTACCAATCCGGGTGTAAATCCGAATCACCACTTCTAGATGCAACTTCAAGGGACAACACGATCAACTAGCTTTTAACGGGTGAAAGCCCGAGAGGTAGCAGACAGCTAAAAGATCCATTTTAACTGTAAATGTTCAATAATGAAGAACTTGTGAGGAATGAGAACGGGATTAATTTGTTCCCTTTTTCCCGAACCAGGATAGAATAAGTGGCTTAGCCAACCGCTTTTTGGTATATTTTCTCCTCCACAAAGGTGGTTCATTACAATCTAATATAATTTGCTAAGGGCTGACTCTATCCCTCCCAAACTCCCTCCCTCTCTTTGTGCACAAATGTTCTCGTAAACTACACACTCTAGAACGTAAAAATTAACCAATATACACAGCTTTAGATGGGCTTTTTGGTAGGCTACATTAGAATTTTCAATTTTCCTCCATTTACCTCATTTTTGTGAAAAATCATCAAATTTTACCAGAACCCCTGAACAAAAAAGTTGGCAGCCAGGAAAGCTTTCTTTATTGCATCACGCTTTTTTCAAAAAATAAATTAACCCACATGGGCTGTGGTAAAGGTCACCTTTGATCTCACAATTTACATTGGTAGCAAAACTGGTTATGTTTTTGGCAGAGAAGGGAGTGGTCTTTGGTTCAAGTCCTGGCTGGAGTTATTGTGTATAATTTTTTTCAATGTAAGCAGGCTTATAACAGGATCAAGTGAAGTATTTTTTCGAAATGTATATTGTGAAATATTCCCAATCGAAGCTATTATGCAGTGTAAGGCTATCACTATCGCACCCGTCGAAGACGGGCTTTCGTTCTAGTATATTGTAATGAACCACCTTGTGGTGGATAAAATACACCCAAAAGTGGTTGGCTAAGCCACTCATTTTATCCTGGTTCGGGAGGAAAGGAACAAATTAATCCCTTTCCGATTCCTCAAAAGTTCTTCCTTATTGAAGTTTTACAGTTAAAATGGATCTTTTAGCTGTCTGTTACTTTTCAGGCTTTGACCTGTTAAAAGCTGGTTGATCGTGCTGTCCCTTGGAGTTTCATCTAGAAATGGTGATTCGGGTTTACACCCGGATTGGCAATTCGAGATGAAGATGTCAATATAACTTTCGTTCTTCTTCCGAATTAATATAAAGAAATTAGACTTGGCAACTTTATACTCTTCATAACAGTTTATTTTCAGAATGTACAGAATTTGGCCACAATTCTGCATAATCTCAGTATCAGAGTAACAATTCAAAAAGTGCTTGCTTAACATGAAAATACACGGCCTTTTATACCCAAAAAGAGGATACTGAGAACACTTTCTCAGTATACTCTGATTGGGCAAAATCAAAAGTAAAAACGAAACTGGCCAATCAATGTGATTGACCAGTGGTCACCAAAATATAGAAAGATGATTCATTGTAATTAAAGACAAACTTATAATAGAAAAACACAACACCATTGACTTAATGCTACTGCTTATCAGGACAATCTCTTTGTATTAAGGGGTGGGACTGGGAGGAATAGAGACCCAAGACCCAAAAGGTGACCCAAGGCTGGATATTGGTATCATCAGCTGATATAACTAGGTCAAACCTCTGTACGTTAGTACAGAGGGTTGACAAAGTTTCATGCCAATCCAAAATCAAAACAAATGATCTGCAAGAAACTAAGTGAGCCAGGATCGCTCCTGGACTGATCGTTTCAATATTATGTTTAAGTATTAACTCAATATTTTCAGATTATTAACTGAATAAATTGGATTCGATATATTGTTTGTTTGCCCTTCACAGAGGGCTCTGTAGAACATCTTTCTTATATAAATGCATTTAAATTATCAAGTGTGTACTAGGTATTAGGCACATCGTTTAAATAAATTCAAATTGTTTTCAAAAGTAGTTTTTTATACTCTCTGCACACTCTGTGTGCACACCAAATGACCAATGGCAAAAACTGCAGTTTAGTCCAAAAGCAGCGTAAAGATACATCGTCAAAGTAACCAATTCTAAATGAACAGAGTTTCACATGAACAACCCCTAATACCTAGTACACACCTGATGATTTAAATGAATTTAAATAATAAACGTGTTCTACAGAGCCCCGTGAAGGGCAAACAAACAATATGTCAATTTCAATTGATTCAGTTAATAATCTCAAAATAATGAGTTAATACTCTCAAAATATTGAGTTAATACTTAAATCGAATGTAATAAACTATTGACCAAATAAAAATTGACTTTATTATTAATATTTTAAATTGAAATACTAAATCAATATTTATTAAAAAAATAATATTGGTTCATTTCCTTAACTGGATTCCGTATAATTCACCTAAACACATTTAATTTGAATTCATTTAACTTATTTGTGTACAACATATAAGAAACCCATGCTGATTATCACACAGATTATAATTATTGCTAATAAGAAAAATCATTCAGGGGGAATAAATAATGTGCTCAAGTACTTTACAAACAATCAGTTTGGCGTGGTTTTAACCGTTGTGGTTAAAACCACGTGGTTAAACCAGCTATTATTTTGTAAATTCTACTGAATCTATTGGTTTTCAATAGATGTAGGACGAATCCTAAATTTTCTCGAATCTGAATCCTTAAAGGTTCTCAAATCCCTCGAACCTCCCGAATCTCAAATCTTTTCAATCCTTCATAAAAGAATCCTATCGTATTCATTAAGAAGATACAAATAAATGAACTAATATTAAATATAAAAAATTATAAATAATAATAAACAATGTGGCACTCAGCGTCGCCACAAGGTGATGATATTGGTGATCCGGCCCATCATCCTTGTGCCACCGAAACTGCAACAATCGCAGGTTTTTTTTTGTTAGTGAACGCTTCTATTGGACGTCAATGGAGTTAAAACTAATTTTACCAAAGTTTCTAACGTTTCTTTTTTCAGGTTAGGATTCGAAAGACGAAAAAAGCGTGAAGATTCGAGTTTTCGAATCTCAAATATTTTACAAGATTCGATAATTCAAATGCCTCATTAGTCCAGTCAATGAATGCTCAAAAAGGAGATGTAGAGGACATGGTCAGGAACAGAATTTTTGACTTCAGGGCTGTGTTTGGAGTAGTTAGGAGGTAAACATACTAAAATTGCCCGGACTTATAAGGTGGGCGGGGTGCAGGGGGCACATAGAAGGTCACGTGTTTTGGTTTTTTGTTTATATCGCGAAAATGGAGCATTGTAGCGAAACTATTATTCTATTACAAATGAAAGCTGACAACATTTCCTACAATATTGTTTCTATTCATGTTTTTCTATTCTTAATAGTATTCGAGATATCCGCTAGCAAAAATAGCACATTTTAAAAAAACGCTTTTTACCTCACACTTTTCGACAAACGTTGCTTTCTAGCGCCTCAGCCCTTAGTTTTACATCTTCAAACAATCAAAAATTATAGCAGTTTAAAATTTTCGGGAAATTTCGAGATTTTGAAACTTTCTAAATATGTAAGGGTTAGATCTTTGTATATAAGCTGTATTTGCATTTATTAAAATCCAATCAAATAAAGACAAGCATTGTACATGTAATGGATAGACATTACTCGACTACACTACTGTTAATTTTAAGTGTCGTAATCAAAATGTGAAAAAATGACAAACAAAAAGGTTTTTCAACATAATTGTTGGTTTTGTATAAACTATTCATACAAAAATGTTGTTGTTTTGGCTCTCTTGGGGTGGGAGGGTCCGGCAATTGGCTCAGGAGGTAGCTCATATTCCTGATCTTCATCTATAATTTCTTCCACCTCTGTTTCCATATCTTCAAAGGATGTGTGTAGGGGCTCTATCTCTTCAGCGTCGTCATCCTCATTGTCCAACATGGGGACGCCATTTGGACAATTCCCCTGGCAGCTTTGGCATAGAGGGAAACAGTTTATTGAGATTTTCCTGCATCCACATTTTTTGGTGCACTGGCAGAAAATTATTTTCAAACTTTCTTCTGGTGCTGCGAGGTCTTTAGTCTGTAAAGGAGTGAGCTGGTTGTCTGCCTTGCACTCTCAGCTCCACAATTCAGGGTGTAACTCGTTTCCTAACCAGAGCTGAACCTG
Organism: Brachycybe producta; assembly: GCA_036925085.1. Taxonomy (NCBI): domain Eukaryota; kingdom Metazoa; phylum Arthropoda; class Diplopoda; order Playtdesmida; family Andrognathidae; genus Brachycybe; species Brachycybe producta. The sequence continues at coordinate 4,756,265 of JAUPFP010000010.1, read as the reverse complement.
ATGATATGTTCTGAAGGAATGCTCCTTCACTGCCCTCTTGATGTTTGCTACGGACTTGACAAACGACTGGTAGTGGTTGAGGGATCTCTCCTTTGCTGGGTTGCCATACAATTACCATTACAATTAGAAGTAGTACTCTGCTATGGCAGAATGACATAAAAGTCCACATGCAGCATTAAGCATTGTCAAGAACATACTGAATACATGCACATATATGAAAACAAAATGAATATCCAAATGTCAATCCACAAAACAAAATTATTCCCCATTCACCACTGCCTCAGGAAGAGAGTTCCATTGTCTTATAACTCTAGGGAAAAAAGATTAATATGAATCTGTCCTAGCAAAAATCTCTCTAATTTTCTTAGAGTGGCTTTATGAATATCACTGGACTGCGGCTTAGGACAATCACCATGTGTAATTTTCCCAAACAATTTCAAACTCAACTCAGCCCTGCGATGTGCCAAACTATGCCATTGTAGCACTGCCAGCATCTCAGTGACACTATCTGTAAATTCATGTCTGCCACAAACAAACCTAGCTGCCTTATGCTGAACCATTTCAACTGAGTGAGTGAGTGTGACAGAGTGAGGATTCCATACACTGCAGCAATACTCGAGATGAGGCCGAACCAACATTTTATAGGCAATAGTTTTAACTTGTGCTGGGCAGGTGCCCAATGTCCTTTGACTAAAACGAAGCATTTGTAGAGTTTTCCCAATAACACCATCAATGTGTTTTTTTTCAAAAAGGTCATCTGTCATTGTAACTCCCAAGTACTTATAACACTTGAAACTCCTTAGAATAATGTCATTCATACTATAATTTAACACAATTGTATTTCTACCCCAAGTTCACCTCATAACACTACACTTCCCCTCACTCAACTGAAGTTGCCCTGTATTACACCATCCCTCAATTGCCTTCAAGTCTAGAGCTATTGTTTCACAGTCTTGGATACCATCAACCTCTTAGTAAATTAGAGTATCATCAGAAATAGTCTACAGTTGCTGCCAACTGTGCTGCTGAGGTCATTAATAAATATTAGGAACAAAAGAGGACCCAACACACTACCCTGGGGTACACCAGATTTAACAGCCAACCACTCTAAGTGAGACCCATTTACAACTACACTTTGTTTCCTATCACTTAAAAAAGAAGTTACCCATTTGGTTACCTGCCCCAACCCATATACTGCAACTTTTGCCAGAAGTTTTGAATGTGAAACAGCATCATGTTATGGGTGCATATAAGCTTCCTAAACAGTTTTTTGTTTTGTTTTGTTTTAATTTCCCCTCCATTTCATATGACCCATAAAATGTTCAAGTATCAACTAAAAAAATAAAATTATTTGTATAAGCATTATAATGGTGATGGCTTTTTCTTTTCTCCTGAGGGGGCACAACTTTTTGTAGGACCTGTCTCCTCTCACTTAGAATTAGAAATATAAATCACTAAACCATTTTTACATTATATTTTTTTTTTCCCTTCTAATTTTTTTATATAAGTTTGTGTCCCAAATTTTTTGTTATTTTTTCATACCTTTATAATCTTTATCAACCCAGACAGTTAATTTTTTTGCTTTCTAACCTCATAGATAATATATTATAAGACTTATAGGCCTAAGTGCCTTCAAACTAATGAGTTTTTTTATATTTTGAAATACTTATAGTTTGGGGGATAAATTTTGTATTTTTTATATATATCCATTTGTACTTTATTGTTTGGGGGATAAATTTTGTATTCTTTGTATATATCCATTTGTACTTTATATAATTAATATTATTAGAAAACTAACCATTCATGGTTGTGCAAAGTGGAATTCGGCCCCTTGAAAATTAAATAAAAAGAGCTCAATTTCGAGCTAAAGACACAGTGAACATCGAGCCATCTCTTGGATATGTACCTTGCAAAGCCGTCTCTCTTCGAAAAGGTGCATTCCACAATTCTGCCGGTCACTACACTATTTGCTGCCTGCTTCCAGTGGTTCCCTGCTTGGGTTCACCACAGGAAGTTGTTGCTGGCTTTTTTGTAGCCATATCAAAAGGGTTGTTTGGGAACCTCAACCAGAGTATTCACCATGTTGCTGTTTTTGTAAGTGAATGTGTTTAAGTATTTGGTGGTGGTTAAAATGATCAAAAAATGTATCTAATTTAATTATTGAAAATTAAACAAATTAATTTGAACTTTTGCTTTCTGCGTTAAATTAGCATATAGTCTTCATTGGCTAAAAGGACCTAGAGTAGTTATATCAAAGCTCTTCTTTGAAAATCAAAGAAAATAATAGCTTACAATCAAATGCCTTACAAAAGTCAAGAAACATCTTGTCAACCTGTTTACCATTGTCTAAACTTTTCTGGAGATACATCTCAAGATACATTTGTGTCCAGGTTCCCAACCTCAGCTTGTGATGAGGAGCTGGAGAAGACTTCAGCTGCTTTACACATGTCTGGGTGTTTCTGGTAAAGTTTGATGAAACCAACTTTTCTTTTCCAAAATGCTGCAGAGGTTGTGTCACAGCCTCTGAAGGCATGTAGGAACAGACTGTCTTTCAGTCCTATCTGCTGCATCTGTTGAGTAGAGTATACATTGGTCTTGACATTTCTTCGGCCAGGTTTCACAAGTAAAATGTCTCGGTCAGCTGGAGTTTTTGCCATTAGGGAACTGTGGTTGTTTCTGATATTTGTATGGCTGTTGTAGCAAACAACACGTCAGCATTTTCTAATGCTTGAAGAGTCTCAATCCCATTGTTGTGGACTTCTGACCTCAACAGGTCAATCAGCCTACCTTTGTTGTGCTTATTAGAGAGGAATTGGTCTTGCTTCACTGTCCTTGTTCAGCTACCTTTGGGCTGTTTTCTGAGTTGGCATACCCATTACAAACTACAATGCAGCTCCTCCCAGGATAGTGGCTCTTGACGAATTTCACATATCACTCATAAATGGTGGAAACTGAGGTTCCTCTTTGTCATTAGATGTACTGTACATCCCTTTATGTGATTGGATTTTTAATAAATGCAATTTTAATAGTAGTTGTTTATTATACAATTACCTTCTCTCCAGGTTTCACAGTGTAAATACACAATATACAGCTTATATACAAAAATGTAACCCTTAAATAAGGAGAACATTTCTTAATCTCAAAATTTGCCTGAAAATTTCAGATTGCTATAACGTTTGATCATTTGAAGATAAACAATAACTCATTTTAAAGGAAATTTAATGCTCTACAACTTCTACTATGAGGACAATGCTGTAAAACTGTATACTGTACTTTAATAATTTTATTACATTAGTATTTGATCTTTGAATAAAAAACAAGAATGTGCAAAATATGCAAAATACAAAATAATACACTTCCCAGTGTGACAGTGTCATATAGTCAGTGTAGTCATTTTTTTATAAAAAAACATTTTTATAGTTTAAACCAAAAAAAACAGGTTTGAACAAAAAAACAGGTTAATTTGTTTTTTTTTCCTTCTTCAAACTAAAAAAATACAAGGTTTATAGTTAACTGCCTGAAACTTACCTGATTAAAAATTGGATTGACATTAGCTAATTTACACGTATCTGTAACAATGCCTACTTGTAGACTTTGTTGAAATCTTAGTTAAAGGTATGTGCCCGTTTCTTGTTTAAGATTTTTTTAAAATTTATGAAATGTATTTCATCTGGACCAGAGCTTTTTATTTGAATCTAATTTTAGAAGATGCTTAATTATCTCTTCTACATTAATAATATCATCTATATAATGTGTTGTTGGCACAAACATCTCTACTGGGTATGCCATTATATATTGTAAAAACCCTCTTGTATTGCTCATTTAATAAGTTATCTTTCTTTATTGTGTCTGAAACAACATTTCCCATCTACATCTACCAGAAAAGAACAAAATTCTCTGCTATGCCTGAAATTTTTAATGACATGCCAAAATAGTTTTGGATTATTTTAACTAGGACAATCAAATTCTCGAATCCCGCGAACTCTCGAACAATATTCGAGATTCAAAAACTCGAATCTTCACGCATTTTTTTGTCTTTCAAATCTTTTGAATCCTAACTTTAAAAAAGCTTAAAACATTGGTAAAATTAGTTTTAACTCCATTGATGTTTAATAGAAGCATTCACTAACAAAAAAACGGTGATTGTTGCAATTTTGATTGTATCCGGATCACCAATATCATCTTGTGGCAACCCTGAGTGCCACACTTGTGTTAGCATTTTTTTCTCTTAACATGAAGATAGCTAACTGGAGAGGTTTGCTTATTCACTGAAGACTGCTTAGGGATAATAATCTAGCCAAGTCTTTTCTTTGTTGAATAGTGTCTATTGGTTTAACATTATTTTAAAATCCACCACCATTTATAATTTTACAAAATAAAGAAACAAGCTTTTCCATCACCATACATTAAATAAAAAAAATAAAAATGAATTGTTGTAACAACAATTCATTTCTATGAAGTTGTCACATGTATATGATTTGTTGACTAAACTGTAGACAACAGCATGGCCACATTTATGGTGGTCACAGACTATACTAATGTAGCAGCTGTTGTTCCTCACAATACCATACTCTACTGAATTCTCTTTCCATCTTTTGTTCATAAATGACCCACCCAATGATATCAGTAGCTCGATCATACTGTTTGTTGATATTGATGTTATTTATTGACACCCAAAATAATGATGTTGAGATGGTGTTCTCAGTGGTATCTACAGCTTAAGAAGTGTAGATGCCAGATTATGCATGTTTCCTTTAAGTGTAATATGAATATGTTACTTCATTAGTTGGGGGTATTATGGTGGCGCATGGCAATGCCTTTAAATATCCTTGTTTAACACTCAAGATATATAATATTGCAGGAATTCTGGAATACAATCCTGTTTTTTTATTTTTGCTAGTAATGGCACATTTGAGATAGCAAGTATGCTGAAAGAAATGCTTGTAAGAGGCCAGATAGTGTGATTACAAACTGCTCCATGGGCTCGTCAGGCACAAAGTCATTTCTTGGCCCAACATTAATATCATCAGCACTGTTGTCAATATTAGCTGAAAATCAGCTGACAGTGGCCATTCTAATATTCATCTGCTGATATATAACCCCTATGAGTAACCATGCAATGTTCTAACAAGTTCTATTTATAGGGTACAAAAGCAGTACACAAGTCGTAGGTATGCCAGGAGTTTACGGTCCCCTGTCGTAACTCCATCAATCACCGATAGTCATGCCTGTTCTCTCGGTGTTAGGCTTATTCGACTTAGAACTTTTTTCTTGCTAATCCATGGTTCTGAATAGCATGCCTGTTCTCTTGGTGTTAGGCTTATTCGACTTTGAACTTTTTTCTTGCTACTCCACGTTCGTGCAATAGCACGATGCCATGAGTAGCATGCGGTTATCGAAGACCCATACACCGCATTATGCTGTATCATTCAGTACAACATTTATTTAGGACTTAGTTTATTTTAGTCCTGCTACATCACGGTCGTGCAATAGCACGATGCCATGAGTAGCATGCGGTTATCGAAGACCTGCATTATGCTGTATCGGTCAGTACAATATTTATTGTGTGGACTTAGATTATTTTAGTCCTGCTACTTCATGGTCGTAGTAGCATGGCGGTTTACGAATATACCCAATATCCGCCACATATGATTTGTATCTCTTAGCGGCCTTTATATAAAACAGGCTCGAGCCCCTTCACCATGACAAGGTGGAAATACAGCGAAGAGGGACAGGACAGGACATCACAGGAAAAAACATGCAAGCAGGCACACATGCAAACACACCCCAACAAATACCCCCACTCATGCATCCAACAACACTGATGCACAAACACAAGCACTCACGAAGAGACCGAAGAGCCGTAACGTATCGTTTGTACGGAAAACCGCGAAAGTGACTATGACAAGCGTCAAAAGTTTTCTTCCGAGATCTCTTCGTTTTGAGGTACAAGAAAGATAAGGAAGCACGGCAGACACGAGAACACTGAAGCACATGCAGGGTTTTTTTACCCACTTCATGAAGAGTCCGAATCGGAATGTATGATCGGAATCCCGCAAAAGCGACTATGACGACCGTCAAAAGTTCGTTTCTGAGAACTCCTCGCATCGTGGGTAGACGGACTGCTATCGTCGTCGCTGTCTGGGTAGACGACGAAAGGCCTGAACGATCTCTCCCCTCTAGGATGTGTAACGCCTGACGACATGCATGGTTGAGCGTCTGCATCAATTGTGTTTTGCGTGCTCTTCTCACGGGATGTGGAGATGAGTTCTCGAAAAAGAGCATAGTCTTGTGCGGTCTGCTCCACGTTCGGTTGGCAGTACGAACGTTCTGCAGTGAGCTCTCGATGTTTCAGAGCTCTGCAGATCTTCTCTCGTTCATTTTTCGACTTCCCCACAATGGAAGTCTGGAGAGAGCGCCGCGTACGGGTGACAGTGAACGGCACCCCATACTTTGCTGACATCCGCGAAAACTCTCGAGAAGGACTGTTCCACGCTGTGCCCACGGTATTGAGGAAGAAATTCTCTGTCTTCAGGACATCAACCATTGGTTTGAGGAGATGGTAATAGACCTCAAACATCGACGTTTGGTCTGATGTTAGGGAGATGCCCTGAGGACCCGTGGCAGACGTCTTATGGTCACGCACAAAGAACACATGGTCTCCTGACACTGCTTCCCTGCGATTCAGGTATTCCCATAGGCGAAGATTGATTATGGCCGATTGCCGAATTCTGTACGATGCTATGACGAGCATTAAATAGTGTTTAACCACACAATAATTGATAGCATTAAACCCGTTGTCAAGAAGGCGCGTAAGTGAGTCGTTTACGTGCTCCAGGAGTGCAGGGTCGCTTACTAACGATGTAGACATGGCCACAGTTTCTTCGGTGAAGGCATCTTTCACCGCATCTTCGCTCTTTTTCACACGGCTTTCGGCTTTCTGTTCCTTCTTGGCCCGTGCCATGAATTGCTTAATTACTTCTACGATGTGTGCCAAGTCGTCGTACAAGCGGCAATCCTTGACCCTCAAATCGGTTGCAGTCGTCAGGTAACGAAGGTAAATTAGTACGTTGCGGTAAAGACTTACGATGGTGCTTGCTTTCGTGCCAACACGTGTGAGCCGTAGTGCATAATTGTGTACGTGGTGGGTGTGTATCATAAGGCTTGGCACTGGTGTTTGGTGCTTGTCGCCTGTTGAGATGTTAATATAATACAACACCCTTGCAACCAGTCTTGCGTACATGAGCCGATGCGCACGGGCTCGATAGATCTTCTCTGTCTCCATGTGATTAATAAAATCCGTAAAGAAGGACAGGTTGTAGCGCATGGTTAAATTTTCCGCTTGCATCTTGGCAAGTACGAATCCCACACGATAGTTCTTGCGAGGAAACACTACCGGCAAAGCACCATCGTCATCGTCTTCCATACTGAATTCTCCTTCGTCAATGGGTTCTTTGTCAATGACGTCCGGGTTGTCACCCAACGTGCCCTGCTCCCACACAGACGGAAAGTTCTCGAAACGTGAACCCACATGATGTATGCATCTCATAAGTCCTTGGCGCACAATCGAGTTGTTAATTAGAGGCCCAAACCACATTTTTACTAGTCCCCAATCTAGTGGTGGTGGACCATTCATAAATTTGTCTTGCGTTTCATTGTTAATATCTTGACACTCTTGTTCTGTCTTTTCTTTATGATGGTCACGTAAGTGCCTTATGAGACGGTCATGGGTAGGGACATGGCAGAGCGGACAATTAAAGTTTCTGCGTCTCGTGGTTTTTTTCTTTTGTGGGTCACAGGGCACGTTTGGCAACGCCTTTCCTTCGTCAATTTTTTCATGCACGTTGTCAGGAATATGTTTTCGCCGTTTGCGTTTTTGCCGTTTGCGTTAGTGTTTTCGCCGTTTGCGTTAGTGTTTTCGTTTGTGTGTTCGTTATTATTTAAAGTCGCCTTCCTCGACTTGTTGTTGCGTCTACCCATTTTATTTTACGCTTCATAGTAGTGGGTCACTGAAACGACAAAAGCAACACACATTTTAGAAGCGATTCGGTACGTTCGGCAGTGACTGCAGAACGCCCAAATGAATCTATTATTATTCACAGACTGACGGCACAAAAAGCAAACGACCTTATATAGGAAAGGAAAGAATAAGGCCGTGGAAGAAAAAGATTGTATCCACAAGTCTAGGGAAATGTCTCTCTGTGCGATGAAACAATAACATCTCAATGACAAACAAGAGATTTCCCAACAAGCCCACTCGCCGCATCAAGGCTGGATACACGAGTGGGTGGAAGGAAATAGAACGTAGGATGAGGGTCAGTGAGCCCAAAGTAGGCCCATAGATCCTCAGATAACGGTACTGATCTTTTCTTTTTTCGCTTACACAGAAACATCGATTGGCCCCAACAATCGGTCCCATCATAAGCTACTCCGTTTCCATAAGTCACACTTTGGAAGAGCATGCATCGAAAGATGAAATAAAAGCCCGAAAATTTATATGTTCACAATCGAAGAATCATACATGGAAACGGCGATTGGCCCCAACAATCGGTCCCATCGTAAGCTGCTCCGTTTCCATAAGTCACACTTTGGAAGAGCATGCATCGTAAGATGACATAAAAGCCCGAAAACTTATATGTTCACAATCGAAGAATCATACATGGAAACGGCGATTGGCCCCAACAATCGGTCTCCATGTAACGAGTACTGATCTTTCCTCTTTGGCTTACACAGAAACATCGATTGGCCCCAACAATCGGTCCCATCGTAAGCTGCTTCGTTTCCATAAGTCACACTTTGGAAGAGCATGCATCGAAAGATGACATAAAAGCCCGAAAACTTATATGTTCACAATCGAAGAATCATACATGGAAACCGCCATTGGCCCCAACAATCGGTCTCCATGTAACACGTATGTTTCAGTTATCCCTGATTGAATTTGCCGCTTATTTTGCAATAAGGTGGAAGAAGCACCCATAGGCGGCATTTCTTTGCAACGTTTTCATTTAGTTATCCCTGTTTGATTTGCTGCTCATATTGACAAAAAAACAGAAAATGTGCCCATAGGCATAGCATTGTTGCAAAGTTTACATTTAGTTATCCCTGTTTCAATTGCCACTTTTAATGAAAAAAGGCGGAAAATGCGCCCATAGGCGGCAAATATTTGCAACGATTTCATTTAGTTATCCCTGTTTGAATTGCCGCCTATTTAAAAACAGGCGGAAAAAGCGCCATGTAGTATCACATATTGGCAACAATTTTGTTCAGTTATCCCTGTTTAAATTGCCCGCTCCTTTTTAAAATAAAGGTGGCAAAGCACGATGGTGGCTTCTCGTGTTGTTGTGTGTAACTACACAAGATAAGCTTGGCCAAAACTGGGTCTACGTTCCGTGTTAAACGTAAACCCCACACTAAGTTCATAGGCTTTAAGCCTAACATTTTTTGTCAATGAAGTCTTTTCTGACTTGTGCCCCCAGAAATGGGTGAAGTAACTCCGTAATATGATGAGAGTAACTCCATACCAAGATGGCAGCCTGGTCACAGTTGACTAAAGTCGGCCCTCGTTTGACCACGGCTGGTCAAAAGTGGTCCCGCCTTTCGTACAAATTTGGCCAAAATTGCAACGTAAGCATGCGGCATTTGTTTTTTCCGAGGCAATTAAGTCATACTTACCCCAATGAGCCAACATAAAATGTTGTAACAAGTTTAGATAAGTTTAACTAGACTAGTCTGTTTTGAAAGATGCTCAACATTGTGGTGCATAACATGTTTAAATAGGCCCACACGATCTACTACAGATGGAATGAATCAGAACCAAGGGGCAGTCATTGGCAATTGTAACGAACCACGTTCAGGGGGTGAATAGAATTGTCCAAAAGTATAGTAGCGCTCTTTTGAGCTATCAGAAAGTGGTTGGCTAGGCCACTAACTTTTTTCTGGTTCAGGAGGATGGGAACAAATTAATCTCTTTCGGTTCCTCACAAGTTCCTCTCTCAAGAACCTTTGCAGTCTTAAGGATCTTTTGTCGTCTGCTACTCCGCTTCTACTACCGTTAAAAGCTGGTCGATTGTGTTGTCTTCTGAAGTTTCATCTAGTACTGGAGATCCAGGTTTACACCTGGGTTGACAGTGCTAGATGGCAAAATGTTTAAGTTCTTCGTTCGGTTTAAAAATATCAAAATAAAACTTCTGCAACTTTTTAAACATAGTAACAGTTTATTTACATGTTTCTTCAGCTCTAGGCAAATTTGGGCAGAGTTTCAGTGCCCAAAGAATGCTTTAAAGACTGCTTAATTTTACAGAAAAATACACGGCCTTTTATACCCAAAAAGAGAATACTGAAAACACTTATTCAGAATCCACTGATTGGGTAAATACAAGTAACAAACAAACTGGCCAATCAACGTGATTGACCAGTGGTTAACAAAATATAGAAAAATGACTCATCTTAAATAAAAAAAATTAGAAAAGAATGTTTCATTTCATAGACCCAATGCTGAGGCGATCCCTTTCAAGACGATCCCTGTGTATTAAGGGTTCGGACTGGGAGGAAAAAAGACCCAAGACAAGATATTGGCACTATCATCAGCTAATAGAACTAGGTCAATCCTCTGTACGTGAGTACAGATGGTTGACAAAGTTCTGCGCCAATTCCAGACAAAAATGAACAAACCAGGATTGCTCCTGGACTTATCGTTTCACAATAGTTTTGGTCAATTTCATTTTGGCCAAAAGGAACACGTTTTTTTTTCTGAACAAAAGTAGAGCTGTGAACAGTATTTTTCCGTTTAGTAAAAATATCTTTAAATGCCATGCTTTATTGATATCTATGGAGGACAAAGAACTCTTCATCCAAGGTTTGAGGAATATTGATAAAACAATTTTTTTAAACGTGTTCTTTTTTATTATGTTTTTTTTTTTCATTTTTATCATTTTAAAATACTGTGTTCCTATTGGCCAAAATCAAATTAACGAAAGCTATCGCCAATGACCAGTGAACCAATTAAAGGATAGCCACTGTCTGTGGAATGTATTATCCAATATGGCTGCATCTGCAGTTCTACACCACCTCCCCATCTGTTTCTGTAGTATATAGTTAAAACTTGTCTTGACAAAATAAGGCATCCAAAACTATTGTAAAACAGTTAAATTGTTCATCTTAATTTTATTACTTATAAGGTAAAGTTCATCACACCTACTGGCATTAATGAATCTCTGTTGTGCTGAAATACAACTTATGGTCAGTTTTTTTCTTTACAAAAGTTTCAAATTACTACAAAAATGTAAATAACCCAGACCACAGTAAAGGCATCCTCTCTTCTTAACTTTCTTCAACCTTCGTGTCATACCATATAGCGTATGCCAGTCAAACTAAGTACTTATAACCATTGGTTGTGTAACAACTATGTGTATAGCTGTATATATACTTGTCCTAGATACTCCAAGATTCATGTACTGCATGATGCCATAAATGCAAGGTTAAATGATATTTGATGTGTCCGAAAACATGGTCTCGGTTTTATGTACCTTTTTCTCTAAAAGTGAGTTTTGAATATTGTAGCCAGGTATTTGGCTAGACCACATTTTGATTTTACAAGCTACCTTTCCTAATTGACAAACATATTTCTGCTTTTAAGTAAAATAGTATTTGTTCTGTTTGTTCTGTAATATGTTCATCGGGTAATGCGAAATGTTTGTGACGTGTTGAATTGCCGTTTGCTTGCTTGCCCTTTAAAGACGACCATAACCCCAGGAATTTGTTGCTAAAACTATTTTTAAAATAAAAAAGTTATCGAAATCAACACCAAACGACATATTAAATGCCAAAAAACGTAAAAAAATGACTGCATATTCAACTTAGTACACACAGCAATGCACTCGAAAGCCACATGTGATGTGGGGTAATTCAAATATTGTAACGTCCTGACTGGACCGTTACAATAACCGGTAAATTTAAACGAACAAACTTACCGTCACCGGCTCCACAACGGGGAATGGATCGTACCCGTAGCCGCCTCCACACGGTGATCCTCGGGATGTGTCGGCTCCCTGGAGCCACCCACGATGGACACAACGAAAAACCACATCGCCACACCGAGAATATCGCGGCTTCACCGCGAGCCGACACGAATTACCGGCCGAAAAAGGTCGGAGACTGACGGTGGTGTTGTCCCCAAACCGGCAACCCACCCTCCCGCGGTAACTCCCCAAATAAAAACACAACACAAGTGTAGATGAAATAAAAAAGTGTTTATTATACACTTACGACGTATAAGAGTGATGCAGTGACGATATTTACACAACTTGGCTGGTCTTCTTTACCAGCCAAGCCCCCATAAATATACAAAAAGCAAAGGCCACAGGCCAAAAGCAAACAGAAGATGATAAAAGCTGGACAGTGGAGGTCTCTTTGACCTCCACCCACAAGTCTTCTCAGGTCTCTTGTCCACAACACACTGCCCAGATCCTGTGGCTGTCTAGGCCACAGGAAACCTCCAGGCAACTCCACCTGGAGGGGACAGAGGTCACTTCTGACCTCTCACCCATTGACTTAATGGTGAGAGGTCTGCTGGCACCAAAATGGCGTCCGTCCCAACAGCCTACTGTAGCTGTCAGGCAGACCACCATAGGGAATTCGTCTGCTCCATCAAAATTTTTCAAATGGAGCAGACCAGGTTGCCACAATATGAAAGCCATAGTACTTTGCTATGAATAGGGAATACAAGTATTTGAATTGGGAGTTAATGTAAGGTAATAATGATAACATCAGCATCTGAGTAGATAGGTAGACTTTTTTTAATTGACGATGCATTATTGATGCATTTCTAAATAGATTTATGAATAATTAATCAAGTTTTAACTTTTTTAATTATATTAATGATATTTTTTATTTTAAAAATCACTTTTGCAATTGTTGGGTAAGTCTTGACAATATTTTAACAAGAAATTTCTTGGAGATATATATGGTCTCCAAGTAAGTTTCTAATTGCAACTTATGGCCGTCAGAGTTGTAAATAGGGCGAGGGGAGTGTAGAACCTGCCTTGGGCACACAATAAGCTTAGGATTGTGAAAATGAAATGCGCTTACAATATAGTGTATTATTAGTTGATTATGTTTAGCAATTGCATCATTATTTTTTTATCTTATTTTATCATTTTAACAAAATAACCATCGGCTCACAGCTCCTGACAAGGGGGGGGGGCGTTTACCCCTTTATAAAGTCAAATTTCTTATTTTATAACATATTTTATAAGAAAATTTTTTTGTCACTGTGCTGGTGTAAATGGAAAACGTTATGTACTGCAAAGCTTCAGCAAATTCTGTATTTCACATTTCTACTGAATTTCAGTTATTTCGACCCCGTTTAATTCAGTAAAAATGATACTTGTGCCTAACCCTTACTGAGAAGTAACATGAAGTTTATGAATGAGTATCGAAACCTTCATGTATTTAAAGCAGTTTTCTTATCTAGTCATTTTCAAAGTTTAATGTTTCGCTAACCCATAAACAATTTTGTGGGTGCCCTCAGGGCACCAGTTTTATGCTTGTGGCAATGGCAGAACTGACTGTTCAATACTTTTTTTACCCGACTTTGAATGGAAACTTACCATCCCAGACTCTGTCTAAGGGCTGGGACTGCATGCGTAGCACCGATGGTGAACCGTTGGGAAATGCCTACCTCGCTGAAGTCGACAGATTGAAGATGGTGATGAAGCGAGAAGCACGGTAGAGCACAATGGGCCCGCCGTGAACCGGCGCGAGCTTATGGGGTCATAAAAGCGACAATGAACAGGGAATTCCCCATGCGAACCCCCTTCCCCAGTAAACTCTCCAATAAACAACTCAAGGCAGTTGTACTCTGAAAAATATATACAAAAGCTGCTGGCCAACTTCGCCAGCAGGCAACCTGTTACACAGTGTAAAACAACAAAAATAACATGTGATGTCCATGTGAGTTGGCCTCCAACAGGTTAATCTTCCTCACAGTTTAGTCTACTGCAACACTCCAGATTACTGGCTGGCCTGGCTATTAAATACCCCGAGATGACTCCTACTGAGGGGACAGAGGCAACCCCTGACCTGTTAACCATAGAACCTTATGGCGAGAGGCCTGCTGGACAGAACATGGCATCCACCTCCATCTGCTCCTATAAATTATAGAAGAAAGGAGACCAGGCTGTTACATTATTGTGGGCATAAAAATTACTTCGTTAAAGCTCTTTGCCATGTACTGAAGGTTAAAATCATCCAGGAGCATGAATTAAAAACACAACTCAACTCTCAAGTTAAATGTTTTTATGTGCTTCCTGTGCTATACATTGTAATTTTTTTTAAATTTTTGAATGAAATAATTACTCTGTATGCAACGGAGAGGTTATGTGACAGAGAAACCATTTAGTTAGTCCAAAAGCAACATATAAACATTTATTCCCTGCGATACCAATATCCAAATTTGAATATAATAACGTCATTTTGCTTATAAAAATTGTTTAAAGCATGTAGAAAGCATGTTATAAAACATCATTATAGTCATATACTTTGTTAATTTTAATGTTACTGTTGTGTTCAGCATGTTATTTTGTGACAATAATTAATAAAAGTGAAAAGTTCATCAAAAAATAGGCATTTTCCAGTTTATTTTTTAACTTTTACCTTTATAAAAAAAGATTTGAAGATCTTTCCGACCCACATATCTTAACTCATTTTTAAACAAATCAGCAACAGCAAACATTTAAACACTTGTGTTTACCACGATCTCTTAGATAATTAATCTGTAGTCAAAGATAAGGGAACACAAATTACTTATAAATTAAATTACATGTACATTATTTACCCAATGCCCATTCATAACAATGCCATGGCAGCGGGAACATTCAATAATTGATCTTACCAGTGGCGTAGCCAAGGGGTGTCCAGTGGTCCGTACCTCCCTCTCGAGACTCTATATACATGCTAAAAAGACATGTGTTTATATTTGATAGTTTTTTTTCGGTCTTTTTTTTTCTTTTTCTCTTTTAACCTGTACCTTCAGAACTATTTTGTCCCACCACCATAATAAATGCTCAACTAAGCGACATTTCAGCTAATTGCCACGCAGTGTCATGCCACCCCAAACCACTATGTGGAACATTCTATCCAAGAAACAGCCCATATACTGTATATGCACCACCACAACTCCACCGCTTATTGAAGACAACTTAAACGCTCACACTTCAATATACAATTGAACACGTGTTGTTGTTTACCACAAAGTATGCTGGCAAAGGAAGACTCCTGAGTTTTGTCTGAATGTCACGTGAGCACGTTGTTCTTCTGGTTCTTTCATTTGCAGCTTAGAAAGAAAAAGTTCTTCTTGGTATTCCCCTTGATTTCAGGCATGGAACGTGTGTAAGTTCTACAAGCCAGTTTTGCATGTCGCAGCATGCCACCTTATAGTGGACGTTGCACAATTTGATTTCATATGATGCATACATGAACCCCCCCCCCAAGTTTTAAGGGCTAAATGTGATGCATACAATGGAAAGTTCTTTAGGCGGTGTGGTGCGGCGCACACGCTGTAGTGGGTGCATGTTTAGCTTTATTCTAAAGAAATAATTTTGGACCCGCCATAAAAAAATCCTGGCTACGCCACTGAATCTTACTCATTATTTAATTACTAACTTATTACATGTCAGGCCTCCTCCAACATCAGGGCACAGCACTAATAAATATTCATTTTAATTTTTTAATTTGAATGATATTGAATTCTGGAGCAATTTTGTAAACCACTTTCAAGATAAGAGAATCTGTGCTCGATTTTGTTCAAAAAGAAGTTAAGAAACTTTAAAGCGCCACAGACGTCAATGGGGCGATATGTAGACGCTATAAGGCCGATATAGGGGCGCTCACATCATTAACACTATTAACGTTTGCGAAAAATAGTTCTTAAACATATTTTTAGCGTCTTAATTAAAATATAAATGGTATTTCATGAATAAGAAAACAAAATGAACTTACTACGATGAAATGCACACAAGAGGAGTAAATATAGGCGACTCAGTACCTCCTAGAACTGTTCTTTTCTGGCAGATCTATTTTTCCGTTGGGTCGCGTTCCAACTTCCAAAGTTTGCTAGTCATTTACATAGTTATACCTCTTTCGCCTCTTAGGTTAATTTTATTTTCTTATTCATGACATACGTTTTATAGTGTAGAAGTCGTTAGAAATATTTTTAAAACATTTTTTTCGCAAACGATGATAATTTTAATTATGTTAGCGACCCTTATATCGCCTCATTGACGTTCGCGGCGCACCTTATAAACCCTATACGAAGAAGCTATATTAAGATAGTCTCTGAAAACAGAAATAAACTGTTACAGTGTGCAAAAACTTGCTGAGCGTTTTATTTTATACTTTCTAAATTGAATGAGGAACTTTAATGTTTTCCAATTTGAGCCGCCACTCCAGGTGCAAACCTGGACACCACACTCTAAATGGAACTAAAGAGGACTAAACGATCTAATGTCTTTTAGTTGGGCGCCAGTCCGAAGAGTAACAGACAGCTAAAAGATCCTTTAAGCTATAAAAGTTCGTATGAGAGAAACTTGTGAGGAAACGAGAGGGACTAGTTTGTTCCCTTCCTCCCGAACCAGAGTAGAATAAGTGGCCTAGCCAACCACTTTCAAGTAAATTCTATTTCCCTGAATTGTGGTTCGTTACAATAATTTATTTTTAAAAAAATGAACAGCCGGTCCAATTGACTACCAGCCCTTCTAACATGTGGGATATTTGCCCTAAAGACACTTGCCCTATGGACACTTGCCCTACAGCTATTTGCCCTACAGGACACTCGCCCTAAAACCATTTGCCCTAAAACCTTTTGCTCTAAAGGGACATTTACCCTAAAACGATTGGCCCTAAAGGGACATATTGTGCCATGAGTTTTGTTAGGTGTGCCGCAATTTATCAAGGCCAAAAGAAATGCTTTGTCGTGAGCAAATGAATTTTCTGAACCGCTCACTGGCTTACAATATAAATACTTCTACTCATCACAGTCTGTTTTAGTAGCATCTGGCAATTTGGAGCCTCCGACTTCAGTCATCGTTATGCTGATAGTCTTTGGTTAGGTTGTTATGTTACACAATAGATGATGCTGCAAAGTGTATGCTTCCGACTCCAAGCTGCCAAATGCTAACTAGTGTATGTTTTATCTATGCTACGTGTATAACAAACCAGTTGACATGAAAATCACAATAATTTCTTGATCTATCTTTATTTCGTGTATTCTCTATTCTCTAACTCTTCAACTTTTGACACTTTCTGAACTAGAAAAGAAAGTTTGTGGTGACCATGACAAACAAGAGAGTGAGGTATAGACTGGGAGGAAAGACACGAACTATTTTTCGCATGAAATCCACGACGAAAAGTCCACAGATTCACATTTATCGCTTGAATGAATAACATTTAACTTGGGGGAAATAGTAAAAGAAAGAAAAAATAGTTTGTTTTTTTCTTTCTTATTTGACTGGTTGTTTTTCTTCTTTTGCAATGAGCAATGGTGAGGTAGAACTATTCAGGCGAAAACAAATGTTTTTTTTAGAGGGAAGCTCTTCGATAATATCTTTCATTATTATTCTTGAACGAAACTCACAAGTAAGCTACTTTTGGGAAAAAAAGAGAGAAGAAATAATAGCCAGTCTTGTTTGTTCATCATTGTTATCCATTATATAAAATCTCAAGAAAAAAATGAAATTCTATTAGGACCGATCTAAAATTATTTTCAGTCAATTTTTAAACTGCTTTTAAACTGTCATCTTAAAATATATATTAAATAAAATATACTTTAAAAAGCGACATCATAAAATGACTTCAAAAAATCCCTACAAAGAGCGGTAACATCGTTTTTCTATTGAACACATAGACCCGATGTTAAAGAAGAAACGTTTGTTTTTAAAATACACAGTCGCGGCAATTTGTTTATTGTTCATATTAAAAGTTGTCCATTATTAAGTTTTAAAGGCGCAATGTGCACCTTAAATATATGCTGATCAAGTGATAGAACGACAAAAAATTGGTAAGTGCGGTTATATCTTTAAATACTATTTCAAAATCGCGAATTTATAACTCGTATGTTAAACTCCATTGAGTATGTACTCGTAAGCAAAAATACCAACATATACTGTATTGTATAAAAATACGTAAAAGTAATTTTAAAAAACTCGAAAAAAATTAGCACATTGCACTGTGAGCTTTTGACATCAACGCTATGATTTTACCAACTTATAGATGGTGTTTTCTGCGACTCGTTTCTCTTCTTGATCGTGCGGTGGCCACACAAAGAAGATCCGAGTTACAGAAACAGCTGGATGGAGTTGGATTACGATCATACTCCTGCATGGGGAAGAAATCAATGCAGAAGGATGGTGGCCATCCTTCTCTCTTCTCCTGTGTGTTGTTACTGATAGAAAATGTTGTAGCTTCTTCAGGATTGTATGTCTCCTGCCTTATGATGTCTCCGGCCTCTGTAGAGAAGTTATTAGTTACCGAACATAAAGACAACGCAGATTTCCATTACAAACACTTCATTCATTCTTGTATGGAAACACTCTAAGTTTACAAGAATGAATTGGTTATTAAAGGTGCGTCATCATGCCCAAGATGTGGTACCGAATAATCAACGTAATACAATTTAGAGCAAAGACAAGGACCAGGAACAAAAAGGAACACGGTTGTGACGACCCAGTTTTGCTCCTGTTGGAGCAGAAATAAATTCCCATTGTCGTCTGCTAGGCACCTGTAATTTGGTTGCCAGGCAGACGACAAAATAGCCAGCAAGGGTCACTGTCCTCTCCCAGGTGGAGCAGCCTGGGGGTGATATATAATGGCGGCGGCCATTATTATCTGGGCAGTGTAGTGAAACCTTTGATGCTGTGTGCATGTGATTGTTGCTCTTCATTTCAACAGGTGGCCAAGATGGCCACCATTCATCACTTGTTTTCTTTGTGTGTGTGTGGAGGTCAATGACCTCCCCTCCTGGCTGAATTAGCCAGGAGAGGCATAATCTTATTGAGTGAGTGTTTTATTATTCTTGTTGAATAAATCTATATTATTTATTTTCACTCTCTTAACCACTGTGTCCGTGTTTATTATTTATTTATAATAATACTGGGTGGGATATAATAGGGATAATATGGATAATAAGGAATCTAAACATTTTCCAAGATTCGCTTGATAGTGGTATACTGCCTAAGGCATGGAGGCAAGCAAATATCTGCCCAATTCTTAAAACAGGAGATAAAAATTGTCCATAGAACTATAGACCCATTTCTCTGACCTCTATTGTTTGTAAAACTCTCGAGCATATAATTTATTCTAATACAATCAAGCATTTAACAACCCATAAATTAATTCATGAAAACCAGCATGGTTTTCAAAAAGGCAGATCATGTGATACCCAGCTAGCACTATTCATCCAAGGCATACAATCTGGCTTGGATAGTAAGGGCGAATTTGACTTGGTATTTTTAGATTTTGCAAAAGCATTTGATACAGTGAAGCATTCACTACTAATTAAAAGAATGATGACTTTTAACTTAAATAAACAAGTAATTTCGTGGACATCATCATTCTTATCAAATAGACAACAGCGAGTCCAAATTGATGGTGCTGTGTCAGACTGGGCTAAAGTAACATCTGGTGTACCTCAGGGTAGCATTCTTGGACCACTGCTTTTCCTTCTGTTCATAAACGATCTGGCAGACAGATGCAACAGTACGATGCATTTGTTTGCAGATGATGCTGTTGTTTACAGGAGGAATAGGGATAATGAGGATAGTGAAGTCCTCCAAAGAGATCTAGACAGTGTTGAAGAGTGGTGCTCTGAGTGGCATTTACAACTGAATAGGAGTAAATGCAATGTTATGCGAGTTTTCCGAAAGCGAGAATCGTTCATGGCAGATTACACAATGGGAGATGTTCAGCTAACCCATGTTGATACCATCAAATATCTTGGCTTAACCTTGTCCAAGGACATGCTTTGGAAAGATCATATAACCAAAGCAGTTGCCAAAGCTAATCAAAGGCTGCGGTTTATCCAACGCACCCTTAAACATTGTAAAGAAAATGTAAAGAAGGTCTGTTACTTTACCCTAGTTAGACCTAGCTTAGAATATTGTTCCCCAATTTGGAACCCATTTAGAAATAATCTAAAAGAAGAAATAGAAATGGTGCAGCGTAGGGCTGCAAGATTTGTAAAGGGACGGTATGCGTATACTGACACCGTATCGTCTATGCTCCAAGAGCTAGAATGGGAATCATTAGCAGGCCGAAGAAATGAGCAAAGCCTCGCTCTTCTGGGACGTTTGCTGTCTTGTGATAACATTACCCTGCTTAATGGTTTACTAACTAGAAATCCTCGTAAAGGTAGATTTGGGCATTCAAAAACTTTCAAAGAATTAATGGCTAGGACTGATGCATATTTTTGGTCTTTTCTTCCTAATGTTATTAGACTATGGAATTATCTTCCTGTGAATAGTTCTTTGTTAGGACGATTATTTTTAAATAATGACAATCGGTCGTGATTGGGAGCAATCCCTCCCTGCCACATGGCTTTCGAGCTGATTGCAGGTGTACTTAATTGAATTGAATTGAATTGAATTTTCTAAATTGGAGTAATTCCTCCTCGTCACTTGACGGTGGGCGATAGAATGAAAATAAAATTTTTCTCCCAATTATGAAGTGAAATGCTACAACAAACTGCCTCACAATCACCTTCATAAGCAGGTTCTCTTTTTGATGTAAGGTTTTTATTGATAGCAAAAAATAAACCTCCACCTTTGATTAAGTTCCGATCTTTTCGGATTCACTACCAAAGATAATGTCGGGATTATAGCTTTCTATAGCTTCTCTAAACTGAATTACTTTATTTTTTATACTTCTGCAATTGATTATTAACATTTTTATTATATTTTAACATTTTTATTAACGTTTTCTTTTTTGGTCAAAAGAACTGTCTTAGAAGAATTTTTTTGTTAGAATGTTGGGTTTCCTTTTGAATAACTATTTTAGGTACAGTAACTAGATTTGATTTCTTCCTAGAATCAGGGCATTTATAGATTAGAAGTTTCCCTACAAACAGACTACAAACAGATTTCCAGAGAACAGAGCTCAATACATCCTTACCAGCTGTAGTCAAGTGAAGGCCATCATGCAGATAATACTTATCAGGTGCTTTAAGAAGCTCCCAAGAAGCATCTGCAAATGAATAACCAGCACTATGACAGAGAAGAGATAACTTGTGAAATCTGCTGAACTGCAGGGTTTGGATAAAAAGAACCCCTAGCATCATGCTCAAACCGTGGCAGGACAGTAGAAATCACAATCACAATGATGCGTTTTACCTCTAGAAAAGTGTTTAAGTCTCTCAGATATCCTCTTTGGCGCATCCATCTTGAGATTATTAGTGCCGGCATGCACAACTACAACAGGGTTAAGGCTAGCTTTGTTCAGTACTGCCTTAACTCGAGTAGTTAATTGCTCAACACGTGTGCTGGATAGCACCATGTAGTTGACTTCCCAGTTTTGCCGACCCTAACACCTCAAACAATACTGTCACCAATGAGGTGCACATCAATAGGCATATCAGTTTGTGGGCTATAATTAGTGGATGTTGAGGCAGGAATATCCTTAACCCCAGACAGCACACCAAATCGGTTACCACCCATGGTAGCAGAACTACCATTAGCCACAACACTGGCAAAGCTTTTTCTCTGTGGCCGAGATCCTTTGCCTTTGACCACCATCCATCTGTCTCCTGTCTGGGCTGCCTGATTCTTAACTACCAAGTCAGTCCCTACAGATACATTGGATGAAATGCCAGGCACAACATCATTCGTCTGGCATGCAATCTCGTGAGTCACTGTAGGGTGAGCATTGCAATGCCGAAGGAACAATTCCTTCAACTCAGCAACCTTTTTCCGCAAACAGGTGATATCACGGGATGCCTGCACTGAACGAGTGGAAAGAGCACCAGGTGGGGTCAAAGTCTTAAGAGGCATAGTTAAAACTATAATAAAGCAAGAAAGAGCCTAAGGTTCTTGGGCCTAAAGTGGCGTTTTGATTTGAAAATGCGATATCTCAGAAACTACAAGTCGGATTTTGATTCTGCTTTTACCAGCGTGTTAGGCACGCTGAGATCTACAAATCAAGTTTGAATAAGGAATTAGTTGCATTTTAAATAAAAAATGCGCACAAACAAAGGAAACAAAGAAAAAGGAGACAAAGGAAGTAGCTTCCTAAGCTAAAATCGCTCTAACTCAGAAAAATCCAAATTGGAATCCGATTTCACCACTGTATTCAGGAGACTATTAAAAACATCTTACTCTGTACCCTCCGATGGCACCCGATGACAATTTTAAATTAGTAAAATAGTTAAAAAATTGGGAGACAAGAAAAAAAACGTGCTTCTTCTTATGATGCTTATCAACATATGAAGGAGAGTGGGATACATATGATGAAAAAGTGGAGCTAGTAATCTCCTCATGCATTTACAATGGATTTTTATATTTTGATTAATTTTTCTTACACCCACATTGGGTGGTTGCATGCACACGTGCATGCCGAGATGTATCCGTGAAGTGCTTGTAGGGGGTCTGATGGTGATTGAAGGAGCTGGCTCTGCAGCCCAGGGTGGTGTGCTCCCAGGTGGAGATGATCCATCTATTCTCAAAACCCCGGAGACTCTCCAGGAAGCTTCGGTGAATGGTGGCATCTGCAGCGATCATCCAGGCCGGTGGCTGTCCGGTAAGGACACTATAGACAGCATC
Organism: Brachycybe producta; assembly: GCA_036925085.1. Classification (NCBI taxonomy): domain Eukaryota; kingdom Metazoa; phylum Arthropoda; class Diplopoda; order Playtdesmida; family Andrognathidae; genus Brachycybe; species Brachycybe producta. Next base: position 4,733,463 of record JAUPFP010000010.1, on the reverse strand, counting down.
CCAGAGGATGGCGGCCTGGTTGGTGGCGTGGGTGCTTCATACAATCATTGGAGCAATGTACACTCCGACCCCCAGGATACTGGTAGATCTCGATGTACCTGCCGAAGGGCACTAGGATGGCCATGGAGAGTTGTATGTGGTATGACATCCCCATGACTTAGTGTCTTTCTTCCGGTATGTAGAGGCATGGAAACCCATCCATCAGGTCGTAGTGTCCCAGGTAGTAATGTTCATGACACCTTGATGCACCAACCCAAGGCCAAAGAAGTCACGACCGACACAGCACGCGCTGTCGACCTGAAAGATCAACCGCCTCACATAACCACATTAATATAGCTCCAACAATTCCGGAGCCACCACCGGCACCCGCAACCTTACCACAAGTAAAACAACCATTCCGAGTTCCGACCGTAACCACCAGAAAACTACCGGTATACCGGCCGCTTCGCCAGGAAGCACAAGGCAAAAGACTGCTGAACAACTGCTGGGCACTCTGGCAGGAACATATAAGGCAAATCCGGGTCCATACATGGGCCGGGATGGCATTGTCTTGGTTTCTCGTTGTCTCACTGTGATGTGACATCTTGCTTTTCTCGTAATGATTCTTGAAGTGCTGGTGACCAGCCCAGCGTTGTCTATATACTCGTGTTTTCCGACCCCCCATTTTAGGTGTGCAATTCTAGAGTCCCATGGATTAGATGAAACTCCAATAGGCCACCGAAATTGTGTTTAATATTGGAAGTCCACAGGGTGTCGGTTTCCGGGTATTGAACGCCGTTCTTCATCCATTGTTTGTTGTGGTTGTCAGACAACCCAAATGCGATGTGAAAGGTATACCCATACCCATTAGGAATTTTATTCGATCGGTGGTGAAATGCAAACAGTGGTTGTGTGATGGGGCATCCGTGAATGACCGATGTGGCGTTAAGATAAACAAACAATTCGCAAAAAAATGTAGGGTTGTTTGGTAGGGTTATTGGTGAGGTGTTGATGAGTGGTTTATTGCTGATGTGGTTCTTGTTGTTGTGGAAGGTTGATTTCCTCTCCCCCTCCAACCCTTTGACAACTGTCCTCAGTTGTTTTGGTTTGATATGAACTATGTTCACCGTGTCTCGAATCAGTCTTCCAAACTTGTCTTCATGTTCTAGCTCGAGCACCATGTCGCTGATGATTCTGGTTACTGTGTAACCATCTCTGTATGAGTAACGTAGCTTTTTAGTTTTGTCAGGCACGATGCGCTGGTCTCGGACGAGCACTGGATCTCCGACTTGGTATGGGTATGGCATCTTCCATCAGGCATCGTAGTACTTATTTTGCTGCAAATGAGCCTTGTGCAGGTTGGCTTTCGTGATTTTAACCTCTTCCGTGGCAACCACAAAAGGTGCTGCAAGATTTGAATCCATAACCTTTGTCATGAGAGGTGTCTGGTTGTCAACTCGCAGTAGGGTGTCTGTCAAACATTAGGCGGTATGGCAAGTACTTCGTTGATGTGTGTATGGCGGTGTTGTAAGCAAAGGAAGTGGCTTGGAGATGGAGGTACCAGTCCCGCTGTCTTTTTTCAGGTCTTAGAAGTCTCTTGACGGTCTGCATTATAGTTTTATTCGTTCTTTCTGCAAGACCGTCTCCTTGCGGAAAGTATGCTGTTGTGGTGGTGTGCTTAATCCTTAGCTTGTCACACAGTGCTTGTGTGTCTTTAGCTGTGAAAGGTGTCCCTCGATTGGTGATTATCCTCCTGGGCATCCCGATGAGATACACGATTGTATCTTGGAGGAAGTTCTTAGTTGTTTCGGCTGACTGGCTGTGCAAGCTCATGCAAAGCAGAATCTGGTGGCATAATCCACTGCCAAGATGATGTGCTTGACACCACCCAGTGATTTTGGTAGGGGGCCGATATAATCGATCCCCCAACACTCACCTGGATCCAGGCAGTCCTGTGGTGTCTTGCATTTTTGGCACACTTCGCAGGTGTGCACATATTCTATGGTATCCTGCTTCTATGTAGTCCAAAAAAAACGTTGGCACACCTTTTCCAATGTCTTATCCTGACCGAAATGTCTGATTTCAGGACTGTCGTGTAGTAGTCTCAGAACTTCGGGTACCTGATGTTTAGGCACCACCGTCACAAGCTTTGGTGTGATGTTATCTTGGTACACAAGGGCACAGAGTATTCCAACCACAATGACGTAGATGTGATGAAGCTCGGAACTCGGATTGTTACGAAGTTCGGTTTTGAGTTGCATCACGTTTGGGTCTTTTTCTTGTTTTTCCAACCAGTCCCACCGCAGTGTTACTGCGTAAACCACGCTGTCATCAAGATTGTCCGGGGTGGCTTGCAGATTCCAGTCTTGAGGAACATCCACCGGACTTGTAGACTATCGTGTAGTCATATTTCTGGAGTAGCAACTGCCAGTGGCCCAGGTGTCCCTGAAGCTGTTGCGCGGACTTTAGGTAGCACAATGCGTGATGGTCAGTGATGATCACAAAGGCTTTGTTGAAGAGGTATGGCCGAAACTTGATGATACCATACACCACAGCGAGACACTCCTTATCGGTGGTCGAGTAGTTCTAATCAGCATCTCGTAACACTAGAGATGCCACCCAGGATCTGCAGTTCCTTGGCTGGCGACTTCTGGTATAGAATGGCCCCGATGCCATGGGCAGATGCATCCGTATGCATTCTGATTTCGGCATCCGGATTGTAAATGGCCAAAACTGGTGCAGTGGTGAGCTTGGTCTTCAACAAAATGAATGCTGTCTCTCTGTCGATCGTCCATGAAAAGGGCAACCCTTTCTTGGTCATAAAAATGAGTGGTTTGGCGAAATGGGCAAAGTTGGTGATGAAGCACCGATAGAAACCGGCCATGTCCAAGAATCACTTTACCTCCTTGACATTAGTAGGAGCTGCTAAGTCAGAGATGGCAACCACTTTCCACGGGTCTGGACGTACTCCTGCTTCTGAGCTGATGTGCCCCAAGTAGAGGACTTTTTCGTAACCGAAGAAGCTTTTGTCGGGGTGTAGCTTCAACCCGACCTCTCTTAGGAGTTCCAGGACGCAGACCAACCTCTCAATAAATTGTTCAAAAGTCGCACCGAACACGATGATATCGTCCAGATATACCAGGCAGGTCTCCCATTTGTGGCCGGCCAAAATAATGTCTAGGGCACGCTGCATAGTAGCAGGAGCGTTACGCAGACCGAAGGGCATTCAATTGAATTCGAATAGCCCACCAGGTGTGATGAACGCCATCTTCTCCCTGTCCTCCTTGGCGACCTCAAATTGCCAGAAGCCAGAGATCATGTCAAGGGTCACGAAGATTCTTGATACACGAAGTGAATCTAAAGCATCATCGATTCGGGGTAATGGGTAATTGTCTGGTTTGGTTATGTCGTTCAGACGCCTATAGTCGATGCAGAAACGCCATTGCCCATCCTTCTTCACCAAAACTACTGGTGAAGCATAAGGACACTTGGATGGTTGAGCCACTCTAGTCACGAGCATTTCTTCGACCATTTTCCTGATGATCTCCCGTTGTTTGGGGCCACTCCTTTGAAGGGGTTCCCGTATGGGGGCATGATCGCCAGTGTCGACCCGGTGCTCGGTCAGGCTGGTACATCAAAGCTCTGATGTCTTTAAGGCAAAGATGCACCAATATGATCTCAAGAGATCCATCAGAATGCGCCTCTGGCCGTTACGTAGTTTAGTCCAGAGTCGCATTGCCTCATCGAATTTAGCACCTGACTCTTTTGTCAATATCGGGTCAATGGTCGGTCTTCAATGGGAGTGGTGACCGTCTCCCCAAGAGTGGCTGGTGTAATCTCCTCTAAGGCACTCTTGACTTAAGCTTCAATACACTGCCTTCGGAGTGTCGGCTAAAGGAGGTCATCTTAAAAGTAGACTTTATTGGTCTGCATGGACACGAGGAGCTTCAGTGCCCCACCCAGGTCTCGGTCTAAGATGGCGTCGAGTGGGCCGGTGGCAGATTGGTTGGCAATTTCTACAGTAGCAGAAACTTGCCCCGTCACGGCGATAGTGGCTCCTCCAACCCCCTCGATTTTGGGAGGGCAAATGTGCCATGGGCAATGGGCATGGTGCCATGGCCCATGGCCATCGAGCCATGGGCTCGATGTTGAGTTGGAGAAGTTTTGCTATGCTATCAGCGATAACGCTGCCATGAGCTCCCGTGTCCACAGCATGTGAACATCTTTCCCATTAACAGTGAAAGTGATCTTTGGGATACCATCACTAACACTGTGTTCATCGATCTCCATCGGCATACAAGTATTCTTTAATTGTCGGTATAAGTCTTTAAGCATTCGGCGACAACAAGGGCGTCCTTGCAACAAAGTCCTGCCACCAGGAGTTAGTATGCCAACCATTTCATTGTTGGTATTCCCCAATGCAGTGGTGGCGATGTTAAGGGCCTCCAGGATGCCATGCCAAGTAGTGAGGTTGTCCATCTCCCAAGTGGACTCGGGGATATGGTCCAGCATCATTATTGGTATGTTGGCCGGAATGCTGATGTTGTGATTGGCATTTGTAGGAGGTGGGTCCGATGTGGCGGCCGGGGTGCCGGGATCCATATCGGAGGCCTCCCTCGTAAGATCGTAGGTCGGGTATGCGTACTGATGTTTTGTGTGCTCATAACTTCTATAGCGCGGTAAGTAGTACGCACTCTCTTCAGGTCGAACATATTGACCTGGTGCATGTTATCTGTAGTGTAGACCGTAGCGAGGATCGGACTGCTCTCGTTAATCGACAAAGTGCGGGAAAGAGCTGTCCAATTCACTACGGTATCTGTGATGTCGTGATCGCTGATGTGTTGAAGTACGTGGAGTTGGTAGCAGTGCAGGCGGCGAGTCGACAGCATTGTTGCTGGCTATTAGTTGGGCTACTTGTATTCTCAGCTGGTTAAGTAGGTACATGATGGTATCTATTTTACAGCCATCGCACAGCTGCGTTTGTGCGACAGAGCGCTCTGGCTGGGGTCGTTCTGATTGATGTGGTAGAGAGTATGATGGGTAGTACGCTGGTGGTGGTGACTGCTGTAGAGAGCGATCATATGAGGTGTGAGCCGTGCGCTGTGATGTTGGTTGGTGCACATCACTGCTAATGGCGGTGCCATGTTGTGGTGCCCCCAGGTGCCTGGTCGACTGGCCGGGTCCACGGGGGTTCAAATGGGGTGGCCAAGTGCGATGATGCTGCATATATAGTGTGAGTGCTGTATGTCTGTGGTGTCGGGTGAGTCCCCTATAGTATTGATGGATGCGTGCTGCCTCTAGAGTGAAATAGAGCCCTCCCGGCAGCCCCATTTAGTCGTTGGTGGGCATCCACTTATGTGGTGACTTGTGCAACACGTCGTAGTCTGTAGTATTGATGTGTGTAAGTTCGATCGCTGATTCCGTGTGGCTACTACACAATCGATCGAGGGCAGTGGCGGATCCAAGGGGAGCTCCGGGGGCTGGAGCCCCCAAGACAAAAGAAATTATATTAAAAAAATACATAAAATATAAAATTACAAATGTCCATATTTAAATTTTAGAGAAAAAAACCAATACTGTTAAGAAATTAGTATCAAAAATTGATAATTTTAGTCATAAATATAAAAAATAAGCCGTCTATTTGGTGGGTTCAGGGTGGCAATGAATTAAATCACATTGATTTAAATCATGATTTAAATCACAATTTAAATCAATTGATTTTTTTTAAATAAATCAAATGATTTTTTAAAAAAAATATTCAATTTATTTAAACATTAAAAGTATACAATAAAAAGAAAACAGTTCCCAGCACTTTAAATTATGTTTATAAAAATAAAAGTTGGGTGGTAGTCCTTTTGTTAATGCATTATTTTTGGGAAGATATGCTTGAGATGGATATTCTCAAATGGGTAGTTGTAATCATAATACGGACACATTGATATAAATAGCAATAGTAATCTATTTAAGAGCCTCAGAGGTAAACTGTGTTGAGTCACCAAACCTATATTTTACATACACATTTTACAATTTACATTTGAAAGTTTTCCTCTTCATTGAAGGAATAGGACTTAACATGGTATAAAACCATCTAGCAGCCGATGTGTAAAACTGGACATAACACTGTTCGCCACTGATAAAACTTGACAATCTGTTTAAAAACACGAATTTTATATCGTATGAACATGTAAAAAATTGTGTTTTTTTTAAAAAAAAGTGACTTAACACAGTTTACCTCTGAGACACTCATTTGCTCTGGGAACTGAAAAGGCTGCAAAGCTCGTGTTTATGTTCAGAATGTGAAATTAAAAGTGCTTGAATCTTATTATTTTCCATTTTTTTTTTATTTTGCAATTATTTTACTAACAACTGTAACAATGTAGAGCTCTTGTTACAGGGCTCAGGTTGTAGACCTCGATGACCCTGATGGTGAATGGGACGTGGTTGGTGAGAGGAGCGGTGTTGCCTGGGTGAGGGGTTCCTTTTGGATTGGTGATGGTCCTGGGAAGGCGGTCCTCTCGACGATGGCTCTTTCTTGGGTTCAGGTGGCGGTTTGGAAGTGGCCCCTTGATGGGGTCACGATGAAGGTGGTTGGAGAATCGGTGGTGTCGTTGAAGGTGGTGGTGTTGGAGGAAGAGAACGTCCAGATGCGGCTACCGCAGCCGGATGCCCTTCAGTGGCGAGGAGAGCTTCAATCTTTGTGATCTCCTCCTGGGGGAGTGGGGCCGTATAGGGCAACCCCAGCTCTCCCAGTCAGAGACACGCCAGCTGCATGTAGCAGAGGTCTTTCCTGCCTTGGTCGTGGTCCTTTTCTTGTAGGCGGCGAATGCGCTCCTCCAATCGTTCTTGTTCTTTGTTGGCGGCTGTGGGTGGTGGAGTCCCGGAAGACCTCTTCCCCAGGGCCCAGCTCCTCCTGGAATCATCTGGCCGGGGGCCAGACTCTTCCAGAAGTCTTTGGGAGGACCTATTGGCATGGTAGAGACATCAATGTTATCTTCTCGCTCCTCTGCCCAGTGTTTGGAGGTAGTGGTGGTGAGAGGGACCATGAGGGTGGGCTCTTCCAGCTTGCCTTCCCTACCCATGTTGGCTGGGCGTCGAAACAATGTCTTCAGGGGTTTTTTCCCATGCCGGTGGAAATTTTCCGGGACTGAGTGGTGTCGATGTGTGGAGTCGTGTCCGGGTGATGATAATCTTGTGACAGGCTCACTAGCAGTTCCCGCATGAACCTGTACAATCGTAGTTATTTCAGTGATCTTGGTGGTTTCAGTGGGTGGTGGAGCGGTCCCCACCTGTTCACCACCCACTTCCATTGGTGTTTCGTCAGGAGGTGTGGGGGTGGTGTTTGATTCACCCCTTTCTTCAGCACTGGAGGGGCCATGGTAATGGCGACCGCTCCATGTGCCTCTGGTGTATTTTGACATCGTTATTACTAAAACTGGGATAGAAAAAGTTTTGTTAGAGGGGGATAACCACCACCTCTTCCAAGACTAACGATGTTTGATGTTTCTGATGAATTAGCTCGTTCGACATTCTCATCCAAGTTCTTCAGCATGGTCTTCTGATGAATATGGCACGCTGGTTCTTCTGCAGATGGAGAATTCCTTCGTTTGGTATAAAAAACTTTTTGTGATGGTGTCGACATTTTTAGAACAAATAAAGAATCGGTCACCGATTCAATTTGTGAAAAAATGGATTTTTTGCAAAGTTTTTGAGACAAAACTGGATGGGTCAGCCCTCTTGGTGGGGTCACTATGAATTTTGTTTGATGATTGGGCCTTTCGGTGACGTAGGAGTTGTTTTGATTGGCCCAATTAATTTTTCCATTTTGATTGACATGGGGCTTTGTTTTGATGTCTTTTATAGCCCCGATTTTGTGGCTTAATTCTCATCGATGATGATGTAACTTCCTTTCTTCCCACAAAAAGTTTAAACTTGAAATCTTAAGTGGGTCAGTGAGTTTACTTTTTCTTCTAGCTGTGACATCATGAGAGGGGGATTACAATGTGTTAGAAAGTTTTCTTTCGGGTCCACGTGGCTTTTATTATGTTTCCAAGCGTGGGTAGCGGTTACCGCTACTATTTTGGTTTTGTTTTGAATTGAGGACATTAACCTTGTTGCCTCCATGTGTTCAACATGTGGTTTGTTTTTTCTCAATTATGTGGATGGTCTTGGTAGTGAGTATTTTTTTGGTTTTTCGTGAAATTCCATCGTTAATTTCGTTTCTCATTTCTGTATTTTGATTAGCGGTTGATATTAACGATGGAATTTGCATTTTTAATTTCTGTCATTTTTTTTGGTTTTGGAGTTTCGAATTTTAAGATGGAGTAGAAGTCTCAGTGGGGGGTTCTTCTGTGGATGGAGTTTTGGAGGATGTGTTTTTGGAAAAATTTTGAGGTATGGTTGGTTGTAGGAGTTCGGTTAGTTGTAGAGGTGGGCTGATATCCTCATCTATTTCTCCCCCTCCTTCCCTAAGATACTCGTCGAGTGTTTGCGTTTGACATGTACGATGTTTACAGTGTCGCGAATGATCCTTCCAAACGTATCCTAGTGTTCTACCTCCAGAACCGTATCGCTAATGATTTTAGAGATGGTATAGCCGTCTCTATAAGCATACCGAAGCTTCTTGGTCTCATCGGGTACAATCTTGTGGTCTTTAACCAAGACTTGGTTCCCAAATTGATACTCATGGGGCATTTTTCTTCTGTCATCACAGTATTTTTTTCTGCCTGAGTGGCACCTCATGAAGATTGGATTTGGCGGTTTCCAACTAATCAGCAGTTACTGCAGATGGTATGTCTTGGTTAGGGTCCATGACTTTTGGTAGTAGAGGGGCTCGATTGTCGACTGGCAAGCATGCCTTTCTTCCGAACATCAGTTTGTGAGGAGTGTACTTTGTTGATCCATGTAGAGAGTTATTGTATGCAAACACGGCTGCTTGCAACTTGAAATACCAGTCCTTCCGGCCTTTTTCAGGTGTCGAGTCCTTTGTCAGTTTGCATGATGGTTTTATTTGTTCTTTCTGCTAGGCCATCCCCTTGTGGAAAGTATGCAGTCGTCGTAGAGTGTTGGATACCAATTTTGCCGAAGTCTTCCAGTTTTTCAGGATCTGTTACCGACACTGATTGGACTGGGATGGTAGCGGCTCCCGCTACGACCTCCCATTCGTAGTCGTATTGCATGTGAGCCAAAACTTCGCCTTTCTGAAGGGTGGCTGGCATCTTATTAGTGTTTAGTACCTCGATTTTGAAGGTGGCTTCGTTCTAGCCTTGCATGAGGCCAGGTGCCTCGAAAATTCCTCGGTCGGCCTTGAGTTTTTCATCTGGTATGACGACGAAGAAGTCACTTTCTGTCAAAATCCTCGAGGCTTTAACCGCCACTAAGGTGATTTCTCCTCCATTGAGTCTTGTATGGCTCAGCACTAACAGGTGTTGCTCGATCCGCTGTGTGCAGTTAAGTTCCAATAGGTTGCTATTGTTATTCGAAGGCTCTTGAAGGGCGCTCCCCACGTATGCTTCTACACACTGACGGTGGAGAACAGATTCAAAGAGATCATCCTCACAGTAGACCTTGTTCGTGGTCATAGAAACACTGAGGTGAAGAGCTTTTCATAAGTGACGACCTAGAATGGCTTCTCGGTGTCCCTCTATGACATACAGTGGTCCCTGGGCACGTCTTGCACCAACTTCCACTGTAGCATTGACTTGGTTCACTATGTTGATGGTGGCACCTCCTACTCCAATCATTGGAGCTCTTGGCATGTGTTCGATTTTCAGGTCATGTTCTTTCGTGATGCATTCTGTGAGGATGCTGCTATGGGCTCCTGTGTCTACCAGCATCCAGATCTCTCGGCCATTGATTGAGGCCAATATCCGGGGCTGTTGAGACTGGCATCGTGGGCCCCAAGTTCTTTTACATCACAGCTGGCTGCCAACTTCTGGTAGAGGTCTTGCATCATGTCCCGGCAGCAAGCGCGCCCCTTTTTGGAGGTTTTGCCTCCAGGCGTGATGATCGCGACTGTCCTATTTTCTCGGCAACCGAAAGTGAAATTGGCCGAGTCGAAAGCTTCCATTATTTTATTCCAAAGGCCCAGGTATATGGTAGTCCTGGGCTTCAACTTGGGATGATCTGGTGGGTTGATGACTGTGATGGGTAAGTGGTCTTCAGAATCGTTGAGTGTTGTCTTCTCCTGCAGGGGTTGGTGAAGGAGCTTAGAGGGGATCTTGCGAAGTTGTCCTCCCAAACTGATGAGGGCATATTCGATACCATCCTCGCTGATAATATCAGTCTCAGCCAGGTCCTCCCCTGAGTGTTCCACAATTATTCCTCCATACTGTTTTACTTCCAAATTCCTTTCTGGTTGCTTGCATTCGTGGGAGAAGTGTCCTAGTTGTCCACATTGGTAACAGGTGGCCTTGCTCTTGTTGATGGTTGTTACCAGCGCATCACGGCAAGGGCCAGGGGCCAAGCTGCTTGGAGCTTGTGGACCCCCTGTTTTATGTGGTGGAGCAGTGTAGGATTTTCTCGCATTCTGTCTAGATTGGTTGTCTCGAGGAGGTGGTGCGGTCACCGCATGTTGTTCCTCATCGTTGTTCCTCATTCCGGAGGTAGTGGCCACTTATCCTTGGAGTAGAGAATCGCCTCCATAATGAGAACAGTTTTTTTGAAGGAGCTGAATGAATGGGTGGGGCGGAGTCCACTGCATTTTGGATTATTTAATGGAGTGAGCGCTGGAGCTGATTAATTCGGAGTTCATCGGACAGATCGGGGTAAATTTTGTCTCCTAGTTCGACGAATTTCCAAATGAAGGCTTGGGTGCTTCCTCCCTCTTTTTGGCGTAGTTCCCAGTAGCATTTTTCCAGGAGAGTTTGTTCGTTTGGTTTACCGAATGCGGAGGTCATTCTCCTCCTGAGTTCAGGCCAGGTCAAGTCAGGGTGGTGATACCGAAGCTTGCTGAGCCACGATCGAGCTGGTCTGGTGAGACAGGTGGTCATGAAATCCTCCTTGTGGTGGCATCTCATCGGTGCAAATTGGCAACTTCTTCAAATTCTTCCAAGAAGACACAGAAGGAGCGTAATCCATCGAACTTTTTGATATAGTCGGCGGGATGGCGGCTTCCGTATTTCTTGTTGAGTTCCTTCACAGTAAGTACTCTGGGTGGTGCCCTATAGACACCATCCAGTACCTGGCCTCGCCCTATAGTGTTGGGGTTTGGCCTTTGGTCCCTGTGGCGGTGTTCTCGAGGAGGAAATTGTGTAGCATAGATGGAGTTTCTGTTGTAGTTGTCTGGAGGCAGACTTAAGCGATCACTGTTGTTGTCTGACCGACTTGAGGTGTAGTCATAATATCTTGGCTCGATCGGTTGGGAATGAGGTCGATTCGCTTCCCGGCACCGATGGTGATGAGCCTCAGGGTAGGGTTGGTGAGCTGTCAACATCCTCGGAGGTCCAGGAGTCATCGGATATGTCCTTCTAGTGGGCAGTTTTTCTTATGAACTGGTGCTTGGTCGGTGGTGATCTACCTGTGGCTCCGGGTTCGAGTGTCTTTGAGGTTCGGGCTCTTAAGGTTTAGATGGGTGCCTGCTTCATGATGATTTTGGTTTAGAGTGGCTGGTAGACAGTTGAGTAGTCAGCTGGGTTCCCAGAGCGGCCAAAACCTGACGATCTCGGAGAGGTCCATTTCAGCAGGCAGCGAGAGGTTTGGTTGGGATGGTCCTGGAATAGTGAATTAGATACACTCCACGTGGCTAATAGCACAAGGAGAGAGATTCACTCTTCAGCAGTGTAGATTTTAGGGAAAGAAGAACAAAGGGTCCATTACCAACTTTAATTGGAGCACAAATGATGATGATGAAGTGATGAAATCGAAATAAAGTCTGTAGATCCACTTCTTTTCTTTTTAGAGAAGTCACAGCTACCGGAGTGATGTATTTGTATACACCCCACGTGGCAAATAGTACACAAAGAAGAACAAAGACTCTTCTTTAGTAGCTGAGATGGGATAAGAAGAAAGAAAGGGGTCGGTTACCGACTTTATTTTGATGAAGAAATGCACAAAAATGATGAATGATGATGGCTCTAATGTTCTTGGTTGTCTCCTTTCTGTTGATGGTGGTGTCTCAATGAGGTGGGCCACGTGGTAACGAAAAGAAAAGATCCAGAAGATGGTGGAACATGAAAAGGTAAGAAAATAAACACAGAAGACGGAGATTCGTAGATCACAGGCTGCAGTCCAATAGTTTTCCCTCTGCCAAAGGAGGCTGACGAACAGTCTGATAATTTACAAGTCTAATGAATGAAGGACAAAGAAGCAAGTGGACGGAATTGTTGTTCCCTTGTGAGCCCTAGGTTAGTGGGATGGCCCCAACAATTCGCACATGTGGTTCCCACGAGTAACGAAACAAAAAGGACTGACGAAGTGAACACGTGGCAATTTAGGTGTTTCACTTTTGGACGGACGGACGTTTCTTTTCTTCACAATGGCAAAGAAATATCTTTGAGGTACCCCGCACCTCCACCAAGTGTAACAATGTAGAGCTCGTGTTACGGGGCTCAGGTTGTAGACTTTCTTGACTGGAGTGGATACCGCTTTTGTCAAGAGAGGGTTTGTGTTATACCACCTGAGTCCTACTGGTGCCGGGGTCGTTCTCTTAGATATTCCGTTGAATTGTAGCTCCGCTGAAAGGAATCATTAGACAGGCGAGATGGATGCAGGTTCGACATTATACTTATTTATTATGACCAACCATTAAAACATAATAGAACAGAGAATAATTTCAGAAGTGTGGCGTGCTTTTGCCACTGGACCATTATATGAGTAGTTTCATAGTTTCAGTATCAGAGAATGGACCAGAATATATTGAAACATGGTCTTTTATACCCAGAGCCTGTGTACACCTTTTCAGGGGTACCCATGCCCTGGGGACAATGCTTCGATGGGTATCCATCTGCCGATACCGGAACCAGGATGTGTCTTGGAACTTTGGGGTCTTCAAGAGGGGGGAAGGGACGGACATACGTCCCTCACACCCCCAGAGACCCCCAGGCTAGGCGAAGGATAAAAAGGCGAAATACAGGGTGTTACACAACTTAACAATTAACAATGTTATTATTCATTTTTGCAGACATCATCATAACAAAAATTTAATATTTCATATAAATGAAAAAAAAAATCAAAAAAATCAGCCACCCTGGGTGGGTTTGAATCTTTGATTAGGGGGAAGTATGATTTGAGTCACATTTTGATCACTTTGTATTTGATGTTTTGGTCGAAAATGTAATCGGTTTGCACAAACTGAGCGTAGGTTAATTAGGTGCAGGGCCGTCTTAGGGCATGTCGGGGCCCTTGGGCACAAGAATTGGGGGCCCCGTTGGATAGTAAAAGAAAGTGAATGACAAGAAAAAACATTTTTCTGTTATGATTTTATATTTATTATGGTTAATTTGTTAGATGGCGTAGTTAATCAGTTTTACTAATAGGTAAGTAATAGGTATTTTTTATTATGAAAATGTTCACTGTTTAGAAAAAAATTTAAAATCTGATCTGGTGTCCGATTAACATTTCAATTTAGAAATGTTGACGGTAATTCTTAGTAGGTATCTACCTAAAAATAGAAAAAAAACAATTGAGCTCCTTTTTTTCGATCGGGGCTCTGGGCATGGGCCCCATGTGTCCTTATGGTAAAGACATTACTGATTAGGTGATATATGAGAGGATTAGTTATTATTGTTAGTTGATTAGTTGTTTTCAATTGATTAAACCTATGGTATTACCAATTTTTTCGCTTTATTTTCTAAAAAAATGTTTTGAAAAAATTGTGGGGGGGAATGTGGAGCCCCCTCCAACAACAGGTCCTGGATCCGCCCCTGATCGAGGGAAGAAACGAGCTACCAAAATAGATGTCAAATTGTCGTAACACTCAAATGTGTATCTTAAATATATGCTGCTCGATTGATAGAATGACAAAAAATTGGTTAGCGCAGTTATATTTTTAAAAACTATTTCAGTATTGTGAATTTCTAACTCTTATGTTAAACTCCATTTAGTACGCGCTCATAAGTAAAAAACATTCATTAACATGCTTGTAAAAATACCTGAAAATTATTTTAAAAAACCACAGTGAAGCCGACACATTGGAGCACGTGCTGATTTTTTTCTGCTTTTTTAAAATTATTTTTACATATTTTACGATATGAAAAATAAATATTACCGCAACTGTTTATTTTAAAAATTAACTTTTTTTTATTTAACATTGGGTCTACGGGCTCAATAGAAAAACGGGCACTCTAGAAAAAATATTGAAATTTTTTGCAAGGGCATTCTTATTTCTGATCATTTGTGTCCAGGGTCGTTCGACAAGCTGTCATTAAAGTGTACCCCAAAGTGATTGGGACAAACTTCTTTGTAAATGGGACAACATCTACTGGCAATGGACAACTTGGGACAACACTTCAAATTTTTTGGACAGCTTTTATTTTTGAGAAAAGTTGCATACAAAAATTGGGGTACACCTTAATGCCATACCCCAAACTGTTTGGGACAACTAAAACAACAACTGAAATAAAATATATAGCCAATGGACTGATTGGGACAAGTAAAATTTTTTTTTGGACAGTTACCATTTTTGAGGAATATAAGTGTAAACATTTGGGGTATACCTTAATGCCATACCCCACATGAAGATATTTCTTCAACCTTTAATAGTAGAAGCAAGGGACCTTTTTCATTGGCTTTTACTCTCAATGGACTTCAATGGACAGTTTTCAATTTTGTTCGGACACCTCCGGTTCCGGAAATACAGTCGTTTGAAATACCATTAAGGTATACCCCAAGGTTATCCTAGAACGGAAACCGGAAATGGGACAAGTCTGAAACTTGTTCCATTGGATTGTACTCTCAATGGACTACAATGGACAGTTTTCAATTTTGTTCGGACACCTCCGGTTCCAGAAATAAAGTCGTTTGAAATACCATTAAGGTATACCGCAAGGTTATCCTATAACGGAAACCGGAAATGGGACAAGTTTGAAACTTGTTCCATTGTATTGTACTCTCAATGGACTGCAATGGACAGTTTTCAATTTTGTTCGGACACCTCCTGTTCCGGAAATACAGTCGTTTGAAATACCATTAAGGTATACCCCCAGGTTATCCTAGAATGGAAACCGGAAATGGAGCAAGTATCAAACTTGTTCCATTGGATTGTACTCTCAATAAACTGCAATGGACAGTTTTCATTTTTGTTTGGACACCTCTGGTTCCGGAAATACAGTCGTTTGAAATACCATTAAGGTATACCCCAAGGTTATCCTTGGAACGGAAACTGGAAATGGGACGAGTCTGACACTTGTTTCATTGGATTGTACTCTCAATAAACTGCAATGGACAGTTTTCATTTTTGTTTGGACACCTCTGGTTCCGGAAATACAGTCGTTTGAAATACCATTAAGGTATACCCCAAGGTTATCCTAGAACGGAAACTGGAAATGGGACAAGTCTGACACTTGTTTCATTGGATTGTACTCTCAATGAACTGCAATGGACAGTTTTCAATTTTGTTCAGACACCTCTGGTTCCAGAAATAGTCGTTTGAAATACCATTAGGGTATACCCCAAGGTTATCCTAGAACGGAAACTGGAAATAGAAAAAGTCTGAAACTTGTTCCATTAAATTGTACTCTCAATGGACTTCAACGGACATTTTTCAATTTCGTTAATGCATTTTTCACATTGCCATTTAATTAGTGATAAAAAAAACATGTTAAAAGCTTTTTTCATTAAAAACAAGAAACGTATTGGGCAATGTGCAAAACAATTCCAAATTATAAAATTTCAAACGACTGTATTTCCAGAACCGGATGTGTCCGAACAAAAATAAAAACTGTCTATTGCAGTCCATTGAGATTACAATCCAATGGAACACGTTTGAGACTTGTCCCATTTCCGGTTTCCATTCTAGGATAACCTTGGGGTATACCTTAATGGGATTTCAAACAACTGTATTTCTGGAACCGGATGTATCCGAACAAAATTGAAAACTGTCCATTGCAGTCCATTGAGAGTAACTGAAGAAGAACTTTAGAGTAACTGAAGAAAACTGATTTTGATCTATGTAAGTAATTAGTTGTCTTATGTTTTGATTTGTTCTTATGTTTCATTCATTGAGCTCACAACATTAAACTTAGTATAGAAATAAAGGATGATATGCATTGTAGTTACAGTGTGTTAATTTGCTTAGGCTTAAGGGTTGTTTGTTCGATGTTTCTAGATGGTTTAATCTAATAAAAGAATGGCATATTTATTTGTGGTACAAATGCGTACGTTCTCAAAAAAAAAAAAAATGGAGAGGGTGCAAGGGTTCGCTTTCCTTTTTCTTTCCTGCTACTCTGGTTTGTCGTCTGCTACAATTTAGCAGACGACTTTTGGGGTTTTAGCTGGCAAGTGCCCCTTGCACCACTTACACCTTGACAGCCAATATGTGGGGATCGGCAGATCCAGATCTCTTATTTTCAGTTGGACCTGTCTATTTTTATTTAGTGAGTTATTAGTAACACAAACTCAGAGACCTGCATAACCTTCATTTATTGATGTTGCTCTTTCATTCACAATATTAATGTTACATAAAGTGGCATCCCTGGCCACCAAAACTTCATGGCCTCCAGCCAAGCACATCAATAAGAGCCCGACTGACTCCCCCAGGCTGTGTGACCACCCTTTATACCTGTGATCAGCCTAGGTCACATGGTACTAGGCTGGCCAATCAGCCTGCAGTTTACAATTCATATGTAAATGAATTTACTGGATTGACAATACATTGAGTCAATATGAAATATAAAAATAAACATTAAAGTGTCACATCTTCTATTTCTAGCATTAGAACATAAAAAGGAATTTATGTCCTAATGCTAACCATTGCAATTATCATTAAAAAACCATTAAAGAATGTCTCTTTTTAGGTATTTGGAAAGATTCATGTCTTTTGGTGTCATGTCTTTCCAAAGATTTATTAATTGAAAATGTTCATGAATCGTGTTTCTTAATTCGTATTAAAAAATTCATGCATTTTATGTCATGTTCTTTTGGAAATTTGTTACTGCTGCCCCTGAGAAAGGGCAGACATCGTAACAAACTAGTGTATCTGTTCTTTATCACTCATCTCTCCACCCATGCCTTTGCCACCCTCCATCTCTTGGAGGTGGTGTGGTTTACAGGAGGGAGAGATGATCGTGAGAAAAAGAGGCAATAGTGTATGACGTCACATGCATGTGACGTCACTTGACTCCTTGCTGCCGTCATAATTGTCAGGGTTGTTACAAGGGTCATAAGCCAATGATATAAACAACGTGCCTTCGAAAACTTTTATTCAGAAAGACGAATTTTTATTATTACAGTTTTAGACATACCATCATTAAAAAAGCATCGTTATTTTTATGTATTTCTACCAATACACCGAGAGTATCTTCTCATTTTACAGTTTATTTTTTTTTAAATTTCAAACATAAAAAGTTACAAGAAAAGCACAATGATGAACCACTTTCCTTTGTTGGAACTTTAAACATTTTCTAGTACAGGTGACATTTTACTATTTTCTTGCCTCTGGAATTATTATATTATATATATATATATATATATATATATATATATATATATATGTGTATATATATATATATATATATATATATATATATATATGTGTATATATATGTATGTACATATATATATGTATATTATATATATATAATATCCCAGGTCTGTGTATGTGTGTGTGTGTGTGTGGAGTAACAAAACCATTGAAGCACGTCGGAATTTATATAAATTTGAATAAATGAACTGTTTTTTTTCTCAAGGTCAGCTATATCTTGAACTCTTCCTTTGGAAAGTGTAGAAGGGGAGAGAAAGAAAAGTGGGAGGGGTGACTGAAATTGAAATGAAAGAAGTAAAAAAAGGAAAAACGACTCGCATGCGCACAATTGCCTGTGAATTTTGCTCCCGTCATTTATGACGGGTTACCCCACTAGTATATATATATATATATATATATATATATATATATATATATATATATATATATATTAAGCCAGGTCTATGTGTGTGGGTATGTGTGGATCTAACACTACAAAAACCTTGAAGCACATCGGAATTTACATGTATATAAATGTAAGACGTTGTGGCACTGACAAGCTTGTAAAAAACAACACAGATGGCGTTTAAATAGCTCCATGTTAGCATATGGCAATAAAATAAAATTTACATAGCAGATAGAACTTTATGTTAATTATGCAATTGGCCATTGTTTTCGGCACTTTTTGAATTAAACATAATTAAAAAAATAATTAATTAATTGTGTGGTTGCATTTTTATATGGTTATGATTAGAACTAAATTAGTTATTTGAATTTGAATTTGGTGTATTTCACGTCCTATGGACTTTAACATAGAACAGTGAAATACACGTCAGAACTACATGAATCACACAAAATCTACACAATATACACGAAATCTAATAGTTGTTTGCATAGCTAGGTTAATATTGAATGGTGTGGAATGTTTGGTTTGTTTCATTTTAGTGTAAAATTAATTGTAAAATATTTGTATAAATAACTGTAGTCTAATTGTTATCTGACAACAGTTCCTAAGTTTGTGATGTCATTTGGCACCAGATTTAAACTACAACTTAAAAACTGAACATGAAAACTCTTTAATGAATGTTGTCTGAGAAATATATTTGTTACTGTCAATCTGCAGCTTTCTTAGGCAATCTGCAAAACCACCAAATTGCTAGTGATTTTAGGAAATTTGCAGAATTACTAAAACAAACACAATCTGCATAAAGTCTAAAACACTACAGAATGTGCAGAATACCTACCCTTTTAGACAATGTGCATAATGCTTACATTAAACAGGCAATACGCAAATACACCAAACAACTAGGCAAAGTGCAAATAATCAACTAAAATTGTAAAAAAACCTTCAGTCTTTGTGAAGATTGCCTTGGCTCACTAGGAAATGTGCAAAAAACTAGAAAGTGTGCACATTAGCATGCAAAAATTGTAGGCAATGTGCTGAATTCCTAACTCTTTAGGCGATGTGCGCAATTCCTAACTTTAGGCAATGTGCAAAATGCGTATCTCGTCAATCAATGTACAAAATCGCTAACTTCAGGCAATTTGCAAAATTCCTAATATTTCAGGCAATGTGCCAAATTTTTAACTCTTCAGTCAATGTGCAAAATCTCTTAACTTCTCAGGCAATATGGAAAATCTAACTTTTTAGGCAATGTGTAAAATCTACCTGTGTTCTTTAGTTAGGTGATGTTTTGTCAAATGAAGCGTGTTGCAGTAGGTTGGGGAGAGTGCAGCCGCCAGCTTTGACACAGAACTATCGCTTTCTTTTCGATACATATCGGGTGTCATGACCGGCGAGGCCATGTCACAAAATCATAAATAATTTCAAATGATCATCATTTCAAAACTATTCAAGATATCACAATAAATGAGGTACGTGGCATTATTGAAATGTATATAGTGCCGTTGATACCACAAACCTTGTCACACACCCAGCAATCACCATGCATAGCATACGCCCTCCTTTGACACCTTGTTTACCGACTCGTGATGAGGAGGAACCTCGTTGTTGACGACGTTGCTCCCTCTGAAGAATCGGTGGTGCCGGGGTCGACTCTGTTGTCGACTGCTGCGGGCCAGCCTCTACTGTTGTTGAACCTCTGGGGGATGGGTTCACCGGGTGCGACATTTACTTGCCTTGCCTGGTACGGCCCACAAAAAGACCGTCTTTCCTAGGGATCTTGGATATAGGGCGTGACGATGCCGAAGTAACTCTAGTCCTTTTCGTTGGATTGCTGGAGGCTCCAGGCAGAGGGACTCAGGCTGTGTCTGAGTACCTTCTGCTGGATACTCCTCTATTTCAGGAGTACAGAAACTCAATATAGTTCAAATACACAACACTTACACAGGTTGATGTATAATAATGTCTCTTTACTAGCTTTGTTATTACATTATTCATAACACTCTTTACATTACTGTTTTACTCTAAGTCAGAACTTAACTCTTCTAGAACTAACTGTCTAGAACAAGACTTACTTGTTTTTAACTCTAAAACTCTCTGTTCCAAGTTCACTCTTGGAACTCTCAAGACTGACTGTCTTACTCAGTGTCTAAACTCTGCCCGTTTTGTCCAGAACTTATCCGGTTAAACTCTAGATTCTGACTGTCCTC
This sequence comes from Brachycybe producta, assembly GCA_036925085.1. NCBI lineage: Eukaryota > Metazoa > Arthropoda > Diplopoda > Playtdesmida > Andrognathidae > Brachycybe > Brachycybe producta. The sequence goes on along the minus strand of JAUPFP010000010.1, from coordinate 4,713,257 downwards.
ACACTCAAGTCTCAGGCTCACTTGTCCGGTCTCCTGGGAGTGGCAACTGTCACCTCAGGGCTGAATGATTGACCAACTGGGCCAATCATTGCCCTGGGCCGGGGATACTAAATCATAAGGAGAAATATTTCTGGGACTTATTTCCAATTTTCTCACGGTCGGACTTGGTTCCACGAATTTTCTAGAATTCGGGCCACCCAAGTCCGAACATCTGTGCACCAAGGGGTGCCTTACCGTCAAGACTGAATTTTGACTTAAGTGTTTCACCTTCTGTTTCTACAGGGTGTCACACAATCCAGTAGGAAAAATCTACTGGTCCAGTATGAATTGTCATAATTTTTTTATAATGGTTCCATTATCAAACCAGTAGGAAAAATCATACTGGCCCAGTATAACTTTTTTGACTGGGGTGGCATTATTGAAATGTATATTGTGCCGTTGATACCACAAACCTCGTCACACACCCAGCAATCACCATGCATAGCATACGCACCGTGTAGTGCGAAAACAAATGAGGTGTCAAACGATCCATCTTAACGAGCTCTAATTGTACAGTCTAAAAAATGTAAAAATGTGGCACTGTTGAAACTTTTAGACGTCATAAACAGAGAAAGAACAATTGATTCAAAAACCCTATGAACCTCCATTGCTTTAATATATCGTCATTTAATAAGTGATACCTGCACCCTGTTTCTCAAAAATACACGTCTTGTAATACAAGTGAATTCTCACAGAGCCATGATTGGACAAACAGCAAATTGACAATGTTATTCCAAATTAATAATTCGTAATGACAAATTGTGAATTTGTGAAGTATGTCTTTTACAAACCGTAGAGTTGCCCTACAGACATTTACCCTGAACCCATTTGCGCTAAAACCATTTGACCTAAAACTGTTTGGCCTAAAACCGTTTGGCCTAAAACCATTTGGCCTAAAACTGTTTGACCTAAATCCGTTTGACCTAAAACCGTTTGACCTAAAACCGTTTGACCTAAAAACCATTTGCCTAAAAACCATTCGACCAAAAACCGTTTGACCTAAAACCATTTGACCTAAGACCATTTGACCTAAAACCGTTTGACCTAAAACTGACCTAAAACTACTTGACCTAAAACCATTTGCCCTAAAATTGTTTGACATAAACCTTTAATGCAAGTGGTCTTAGTTCAATTGCCCCTTTAGCGCAAGTGGTTTTAGGGAATATTCCTTTTGGGGCAAATGGCTTTAGGGCAAGTGTTTTTAGTCAATATCTTCAGTCAATATCTTTCAAAATAATTTTGTGTTTATTTTGTGACATTTTACACGTGTTGTACTTATTTTTCCTCATTTGTTATGCCAAAATCCCAAAAGCATAAAAAATGTCAGTTACAAGGTATCACTTATTAAATGACGATATGCCAATTTATTTTATTGTTAAATGTTGCAAAGATGTAGACACATGCATGTGCATGCACATGTATACACATTTGGAGAGTGCAATTTGGGTTGTAAAGGGGTGCACTGTTTTAAGCAGTAGGGGTGGCATGGGGCACAACCAAACCTAGCTGTGCTACTGACTCAGTGCCCATACATCCCCCAGTGCACTAAAAAAGAAACAATGCCCCAAGAGCTTACAATGTTGCTTGAGCATAATATGCCCCTAAACTTGGAATATGTGACATCCCACAAGTCTGGGATGCCCCAAAGTATACAATGAATCCAGAGGTCATGCAACCTCCCAGCCCATGATGCCCTTAGAGCCCACAATGTCTCAGGAGCTCTCAAAGTTCATAACACCTCAAGAGCAAATGAAGCCTACGAGCTGTTCAAATACAAACACTTATAAAGAAATTACATTATAAACTAGAAGTATAACATTCTGGCCCACCGTTCAAAACACTGATGTAACCTTAGATGGTCACTTACCATTCCAGACTCTGGTTAGGGGCAAGAACCGCACATGTAGTGCCCTTGGTGAACCACTGGGTGGCATTTGATGACCATGCAGTCTCCCTTGCCAGTGTTGACAGTCACATGAAGGTGACAAAATGAAACACACTGAGGTGACCACAGTGGCAGCCAAAGAATAATGTTTCCCCACCAAAACTTTTCTCCAGCAAAACTCCCCACAATGAACAACACAAGGCAGTGATTGAATAATATACAAACAAATGCTATAATTATTTACAAGGTGGATGATTATTTACATAACTCCTGGCCAACTTGGTCAGCAGGCAACCTGTTACACACTTTAATAAAACAATAGAAATACACACGCGACTTCCACGTGTGTTGGAGGCCGACCTGGCCTCCAACAGGTTGTGTTGTTCTCCAGAAATCCAGTCCGCTACCAACTGCATGGATTAATGGCTATTCTGACCATTAATTTTCCCAGGTGGCTACTCCTGAGGAAAGTGGCAAGACTGACCTCTCACCCATAGAACTCTGGTGTACAGCCTGCTATACACAATATGGCAGCTGCCTGGCTGTCTCGTGTAAAAATAGGTAGCCAGGGGGATACCATGTTGTGTTCAGCAGGCTGCTCACCATAATGTTCTATTGGTGAGAGATCAGATTGCAGTCTGGCAGACAGTCATTAGGAAATGTATTTGGAGGAAGCAGGCCAGGCTGTAACACAAGTCAAAAGGATGAAATGGTAATATTAATAAGTGTTAAATATATCTGTATCACAACTGCATCCGTTCAGACACCGAAGGAGGAACCTCATTTTGTCAAAATAGATAAACAAAAGAAATTGCTTTGATGGAACACTTTGTTGGATCGAACTAAGTAGTGAATGATGTATGAAACTCACCAAATAATGAATAATAGTTACTGACATATATGGACTGCATTTATGCCCATAATGTTTTCCTACAAGGTGATTTCGAACATGGTTAGAGATTTTATTATAAAAATATGTTTTCATAATTATACCTTCATAGTCCTTCATGGTTTGTTGCAGTTACATTCACCTTCATAACTGTCAGCCTCTCGAAGGGGCATGTGTCGACACTTGTCGACACTGTGTCGACACGCATGGATGTGCTATTTCCGGCAAAAGACACTCCATATAGAATTGCCTCAGTTTTGGAACCATTACTGTCATCCAAAAGTGGGCATCTTTTTCTATATCTTGACACCACACACTGTTGTTGTCATGATTTTTTTTAGTATAAACAACAAAATAACAGTGTTTTCTGCCAGTTATGTTCAGTTGCCCTTGCACTTGATAAAAATAGTTGTGCTGTTTCTTCAGTTGTATTACTCCATGTTTATCTTTCTTCAAACAAAAACCACGAATCTTTTTTGTAACTGCTTCTTCCACTGTAAGATCTCTTGCACTGTAGGGGCACTTCACCTCTAATATGCTATCTTCCCCAATTAATCCATCAGGAGAAGCAGCTAAATATGGATGATCCATGTCAACAACCAATCCACACTGTATAACTTGCTTCTTCATAATTTGTTCGAAAGCTTTGACAGCTATTTCTTTTGTATTGTGTCCATATACAATTGATTTTTTGTTGTTGATGTTTGGAGGGTAAAGTATGCTTGATACCTTTGACCGGCAACTTTTTTGCAACATGTCATGAATAATAATAGAACGTTTAAAATTTGAAGCTGTCAGCCATTGCATTCGTGCATGTTTCCACTCATCATTTGATGCCTGTTCTCTAATTCTCACCTCCAAATTGTCTCATTTTGTAAGTGATGGTATCTGCAGGGTTTTCAAAATTTCAGCTTTTTGTTTTGCCATGTCTTCATCACTTAGCATGAAGTGCACACCAAAATTGAAGACATCCCTGCATTCCTGAGTGTCCAATGAATGCAAGGAATATAACAACTTCATTCTACATCAAATAGTTCGTTTCCAATTAAGTTTAGAAGTTGCAAATCCATGAGCAATCTTAGACACTTCAATGACGAACACTTTGAACTGGTGTAACTTTTGAAGCATGCAGTGCACACTGGAATTGAAGACATCACTGCTTTCCTGATTGTAAAAGGAATGCGATGCATCTAACCGCTCCATTCTATAAAAATTAGTAAAAATTGTCCAAAAATGACATTTTTTCATGAGTGCCCATCTTGGAAGTTTTTCAAAAAACAGCAAAAAATGAAATAACTGGTGTAACTTTTGAAGCATGAAGTGCACACCAAAATTGAAGACATTCCTGCATTCCTGAATGTCCAAGGAATGCAATGAGTCTAAGAACTTCATTCTAAATCATTTATTTCATTTCCAATGAATTTTAGAAGTTGCAAATCCATGAGCAAGCTTAGACACTTCAATGATGCCCAATTTGAACTGGTGTAATTTTTGAAACTTGCAGTGCACACTGGAATTGAAGACATCACTGAAGACATCATTGTAAAAGGAATGCAATGAATCTAACAGCTTTATTCTACATCAATTATTTCATTTCCAATGAATTTTAGAAGTTGCAAATCCATGAGCAAGCTTACACACTTCAATGACGAACACTTTGAACTGGTGTAACTTTTGAAGCATGCAGTGCACACTGGAATTGAAGACATCACTGCATTCCTGATTGTAAAAAGAATGCAATGCATCTAACAGCTCCACTCTATAAAAATTAGTAAAAATTGTCCAAAAATGACATTTTTTCATGAGTGCCCATTTTGGAAGTTTTGAAGCATGAAGTGCACACCAAAATTGAAGACATTCCTGCATTCCTGAATGTCCAAGGAATGCAATGAATCTAACAACTTTAATCTACATGAAATATTTCATTTCCAATGAATTTTAGAAGTTGCAAATCCATGAGCAAGCTTAGACACTTCAATGACGAACACTTTGAACTGGTGTAACTTTTGAAGCATGCAGTGCACACTGGAATTGAAGACATCACTGCATTCCTGATTGTAAAAAGAATGCAATGCATCTAACAGCTCCACTCTATAAAAATTAGTAAAAATTGTGCAAAAATGACATTTTTTCATGAGTGCCCATTTTGGAAGTTTTTCAAAAAACAGCAAAAAATGAAATAACTGGTGTAACTTTTGAAGCATGAAGTGCACACCAAAATTGAAGACATTCCTGCATTCCTGAATGTCCAAGGAATGCAATGAATCTAACAGCTTTATTCTACATGAAATATTTAATTTCCAATGAATTTTAGAAGTTGCAAATCCATGAGCAAGCTTAGACACTTCAAAGACGAACACTTTGAACTGGTGTAACTTTTGAAGCATGCAGTGCACACTGGAATTGAAGACATCACTGCATTCCTGATTGTAAAAGGAATGCAATGCATCTAACCGCTCCATTCTATGAAAATTAGTAAGTCAGGTTTTTGGCAACTGGGCCCATAGTCCTTTGCACTACCCTTGTTATTGTTTTCTTGCCTGCTGATGTTTTTGTTGATGGGAGTAGCCGTTTGCATACTCTTGAATGTTGCTCACGTATTTTACGTTTTCTGTATGACACCAAAGCAGGAGGAGGTGGTTGTGAGATACACTGTCTAATAAAGGGTTTCTGCCATCCAGCACCTTAAAGTTTATTGCAGGCTGCGGCCATCACCCTTGTGGCATAGGATATTCCAAGGCAGTAGTTAACACGCTTAACCCCAATCATTTTACATATTAATCCCATAAATTGTTCAGCAACATTTGTTGTGCAATTGTCTGCCAAACTGTCAGCATGTTTCTCTAAGCGTCCATTTGCAGCCATGACTGCTGCATACACAGCACCTTTTTCAAACTCTGGTGTCATCACAGATTCATGTTTTTCATTTTGGTTTTTCCAAAAATATGTCCTGCAATTACCATGAGCACCAAAAATGTCTTGGGGCATTCCGCAGGTCATGTTTGAGGTTTATAATTCGCTGTTTGACAGTTAGGTCTTTTTGGTTGAAGTTGTACTCAACAGCTTTCCTAGCAGCGATACCTAGTCTTTTTGATCTTGATTTCAGGACCTTTCTATGTTCCCGATTTAATTGTGTATTTCCACAAATGTTTTTAATCTTGTTGTTATAAACCCTCAAAAGGTGATTTGTACATTCGATCTTATATACAGGGTATTGTCTACTTTCAAGAATATTGTTGAATGTACTTGAATCTCCATCAGCAATAATATAGCGATACGCTAGGTTGTATTTCTCTATACTATGCTGGAAACATTCCACAAGGATGTCTTTTTCCATAGCTGATGAACTGCCACTGAAGGTTTTGTTGCAGTTGTGTTTCTGAGGTTCTGTGTCTGTGTTCTATGCACGAGCACATATGATGCAGTACTTGTTTCTTATCTCAATGTCAAGAAGGCCTCCAGTTTCAGCATCAAAAACAACTGCCATTCCCAACAATGTGTTGAAACTATGACCAAATGATCATTTTGGCCAAGAACCATCAATTACCACTATGATGTAAGGAATCCCATTGATTACATGTCCTGCAGCTCTTGCTCTTTCGGCAGCATCACTTGCAACTTTCCTCATCTCAGCATCCAAATATGTTTTCATGAGTTTGTTGAATGTTTCTGCCTCACGTGCAAATTTTTTTGGGTGCACTGAAGGTATACCCATGACAGCTGTAAGTTCGTTTAGCTGAGACTGACCAATACCTATACTTATACTGCCCAGGACAGTAGCAGCATTGATTTTAAATTTGTTGGCATTTGATTTTGAATTTAGTGTCAGTGTGATGTTGCATGCCTTACACTGGACGTTGAGGAAACTGACAAATCCAGATTGTTTCGATTCATTTAAGTTTGACAAAAATTATTCCGTACATTGCTTGCTGTGCTTTGCAATGCGTTTTAAGAATGTATTCAACTGTTTCAAATTGATAGTTTGTGACCCTATTGGTACTTTGTCATCAACTTTTATATGTTCAAAGTGAAGTTATTGGCTGATAGATGGTTGACTGGTGAAAGAATGACTATCAAATTTGTGACAAGTAGGTAATTGACTTGTGGATGGTTGATTTTGATGTTGTTGACGTGTATGTATCTGGCTGGTGGAAGAATGTCTATGACATTGTTGACAAGCAGGTAGTTAACTTGTGGATGGTTCACTAGATTGCATTCTGTGTGCATCACTAGCATAGTGATTAGCAACCTCTACAACAGTCCACATGTTTATGTTGCAAGTATTACATGTCATAATTGGTTTATTTAGTTCAGGGTGTGTACTTTGTTTCATAGAGAGTTGGTCCTCTGACACTGTTTCCTCAGATGGTTTTTGCAATTGCTTCTTGATGCCCCTTGTATGTAAAAATGTACTGGCATTTTTTAACATGTTTTTACATACATTTCATTACATTCTTCGTTTATACTCACTCGACTTTCACTTTCCATGCTAACTTGATTTGTTTTCCTTTTTTGTTCTGCTACATGGTCTTGCTTTTGGTTTACCCATTTTTGTTTTGGAAATGGACGTCCAACAGAAAATAAGCCGACTATTGTTTGCACTTTGTGACAACTGTTAGGTTGCATACAAGGTATAAATGGACAACAACAAGCAAATGCACACAACTAAAATAATAAATTAATAACATAGTATTTGTAATGCACAAATTGCATAGCCTAAAACAAGAAATGTTGTCTGCAGAAAATATATAAAAGCATCAGTAAAATAAACACTGAATGTGAATTTGTATTTTTTATTGAAACCAAAATATGAAACAAATACAATCATTGCATAATTAAATAAAGGTTCAATTATTTCCCCCTCTTTCTATTTAACCTTGGTATGACCTATCTAGGGAATACCTTGGTGATTCTCCTACATGTAGGGAATTTCCATTTGCTAGGTTTATTTAAAATTATTTTTGGCGCCATCTGCTGGTTTTTTCTTTAAGTTTACCAGTGCCACAGCCTCTTAAATGAATAAACGAACAGCTTTTTTTTTTCTCAAGGTCAACTATATGTTGAACTCTTCCCATCCAAGAACCCCATGATATTAAATTGGAAAGGGAAAAAGGTTGGAAAGTGTAGAGGGGTGAGGAGAGAGAGAAACTTGGAGGTGGAAAAGTGGGAGGGGGTGACTGAAATTGAAATGAAAGGAGTAAAAAAGGTACAAACAACGCGCATGCACACACCAGAGAAAATGAAAAACTCATTTTCTCTTTCAAATATAAAAAGGGGAGGGGATAATAGTAGCAAAATTCAACTACAGTTTATCACAGGCAATTGTGCCCAGCATTAGAATTTCTTTTGCTCAGCCCTTTTATGAACGTCATCAATTTCTAATTGGTTTGTTACTTGGTCTGATGTCAAACAAGGGCGGAGGAAAAGAAATTCTAATGTTGGGCACAATTGCCTGTGAATTTGGCTCCCGTCATTTATGACGGGTTACCCCACTAGTATTGAATAGTTTTTAATGCAATGATCCCATGCGCTTAAATAATGACGTACCAGAGGCTTTAAAATTTCACCATGGTATTTTAAATTCTATACATAGGATCTACTCATTACTAAATTACTTCGAAAAACCTCCGCAAAGCACGCTAGCATCGTTTTTCTATTGATCCCATAGACATGATGTTAAAGAAGAAATGTTAGTTTTTAAAAATACACAGTCACGTCAATATGTTTATTTTTCATATTTAATGTCGTCCAATATTAAGTTTTCAAAGTTCAATGTGCACCTTAAATATATGCTGATCGAGTGATAGATTGACAAAAAATGCTTTTTATGTTAAACTCCATTGAGTACGCCCAAATAAGAAAAGAAAACATCTATTGATATGGTCGTAAAAATACCCAAAAATAATTTTAAAAAAAAAAACAGAAAAAGATCAGCACGTGCGCCAATGTGTTGGCTTCACTGTGGTTTAATTGTGTTTTTTTTAAATTATTTTTAGTGCTTTTACTAGCATTTTAATGGGTGTTTTTGGTTTGCTTACGAGCGCGTACTCAATGGAGTTTAACAGAAGAGTTAGAATTTCGCGATTTTGAAATAGTTTTTTAAAAATACAACCGCATTTACCAATTTTTTTGTCATTATATCATTAGATCACCATATATTTAAGGTGCACATTGCACTTTGAAAACTTAATATTGGATAACTTTAAATGTGAAAAATAAACATATTGCCGGAATTTGCCGCGACTGTGTATTTTAAAAATTAAACATTTTTTCTTTAACATGGGGTCTATGTTCTAAATAGAAAAAATGATGCTAACGCTCTTTGCGGAGTAATTTTGTGATGTAGCCTCTTAATAAGTGTAAATCCACTATAACAAATAAATACCTTACCTTTACAGGCTCCCTTATATTAAAATGATCTCAATGACCACTGGTCATTCCTAACTTTTAAGTGCACACATTTAAAAGACACCACATGATGTTGGTAGACGATAGTTTTCGCTGCTTACTAAAAAAAGGCCTATAAATAAATATATGAAGAACTTAGTCATAGCCAAGCTTTCGTATCTTTTTCATCACGAAAAGGGGATTGTTGTAAAGTCAATCGGAAGAAATCATGTATTTTTTACTGCAGTGAAGCAAAGCATAACAAAACAGGGCACAAAGTGGTCAAAAAAAGTTTTGCTGGTTTTTTTCTTCTTCTATACTTCGATCGATTTTGTTTTTTAATACAGCCTTCAATTTATCTTAAAAAAAAACTCTAATAATGGGTATTATAGGGGAATATAGGAAAGGGGAGGATATAAGAGTTAATACCAAATTCCCAAAAGCTTAATAGGATGGAGATATTTCTACAAAATAACGAGATTTTGAAGTTTTTGTAAAAAAAAATCCTGTTTGTTACAACACCTAAGCCTATGTGATTTGTCCTCCAAGAAACAAGTCTAAAACAAATCAATACAAATTCTATCTATCAAAAGGATTTTTATAGAGGACATATCGCCCTATATCCTTAACATCTACAGTATGTAAATCTCTTGAACATATAATTTACTCTTGCACAATGAAAATCAGCATGGTTTTAGAAAGGGCAGATCATGCGATACTCAGTTGGCACTATTTGTACAGGACATCCAGTCCCGTCTAGATACTCAGGCTGAGTTTGATTTAATATTTTTGGATTTTGCAAAGGCATTCGACACAGTGAAACACTGACTGCTAATTAATAAACTAACATCATTTAACATTAATAACCAAGTAATTTCATGGATATCTTCCTTTTTAACTGGTAGACAACAGCGTGTCCAACTTGATGGTTGTGTATCGAACTGGACTAATGTAACATCCGGTGTACCTCAGGGTAGCATACTTGGACCGCTTCTCTTTCTTTTATTTATAAATGATCTCCCAGATAACCAAACTTGCACAATGCGACTGTTTGCTGATGATGCAGTTATTTATAAAGAAATTAAAAGCAGTAAAGATGTTGAGGTTCTTCAAAAAGACCCTAACAGTATTAAAGAATGGTGTTCTCATTGGCACCTAATGCTAAATAGTAGCAAATGCAATGTTATGCGAGTTTCCCGTAAGCATGAATCTTGCAGGGCAGATTACCGGATGGGGGATGCACTGTTGGATCATGTTGATACCTATAAATACCTTGGTTTAACACTTTCCAAAAATATGCTTTGGAAGGAACATATAACAAGATCAGTAGGCAAAGCCAATCAAAGGCTGCGTTTCATACAGAGAACATTAAAATATTGTAAAGAAAATGTAAAGGAGGTCTGTTATTTTGCACTAGTTAGACCAATATTAAAATATTGTTCACCAATTTGGAACCCATTTAGAGTTAACTTAATACATGAATTAGAAATGGTACAGTGCAGGGCTGCAAGATTTGTTAAAGGTAAATACATGTATTCTGACAGTGTAACCCTCTTGCTTAATGAACTTCAATGGGAATCATTTGCTAACCGTAGATCGGAGCAAAGCCTTGCTCTTCTTGATTGCTTGTTGTCTACAAATAACATGGGATTACCAGAAGGAATTTTCACAAGAAACCCCCGTATATGCAGACATTGCCATCCAAAACCCATTAGGGAGTTAAGAGCTAGAACTGATGCATATTTTTGGTCTTTCTTTCCAAACGTGTTTAGACTATGGAATGCTCTTCCTGAAGATAGCTCCCTGTTAAGACGAGTTCAATTATTTGATGATGATGTTTAAAGTTTTGCCTGATTGACGTGATTTGTGATTGGGAGAAATCCCCCTGCCACATGGCTTTCGAGCTGATCGTAGGTGTAATGATTTGAATTGAATTGAATAAGTTAGTTGTCATTTCAATTTTTTTTAAATAGAAATAAACAACAACAGTATAAGTATGAGGTAGAAACTAAGGTTTTCAAATGAGCTGTAAACATGATACAGCAAGTGGACTGTAGTTCAGTGGTGAACTAAGGAACACACTTGTAATTACAAGTGATTTTTTTTCAGTTTTACAACTTTTACTTGTAAACCACAAAAGATCACTTGTAGCTAGCAAGTGTAGTTGACAAACTTGTTATGGTCACTTGTTAACAACCAAAGATTTTCTACCTAACTCAAAAGGTAAGTAGTGTTTTACAAGTTTTTTTAAATGAAACAGAAATGTCCTTCCCATCTCGTATTTCTTTTATAATACACACTTTATTTTCTAATGAAACACTTTTTTATGTTTTGACACTATGGAATTACACAAAAAAAAAAAACGACTATTTTATAATTACTGAGATTTTTTGTTAACTACACTTGTTACAAACAAGTCAAATTTAATTTGTTCCCAACAAGTTGTTACCTACACTTGTAAGCTACAATTGTTACTCACAAAGACTTGTAGTTTTATGCATGAATATTCGTGAAACACTTGTAACCAACAAGTTGTGATTACAAGGACTTGCAAAATACTTATTGTAATGGACAAGACTTGTAGTTTTGTGAAACGGGCCCCAGATATGTTGTATGAGTCTGAATGTTGGGTAGCCAAGAAGAGGCAAGAGAATAGACTGCAGGTGGCTGAAATGTGGATGCTAAGGTTTATGTGTGGAGTAACAAGAAAGGATAGGATCAGAAATGACTTTATCAGGGGGAGGGTATAGGTAGAAAGCATAGTAGAAAAGATGCAGGAAAATAGGTTGAGATGGTTTGGGCATGTAACTAGGATTGAGTAGGATGACGTGCTTAAACAGGTGATGGGGTTGGACCTGGTGGTTAAAAGGGGTAGAGGAAGGCCCAAACAAGCTTGGAATGTGGTGGTAAAATGGGATATGGGGGCATGTGGGGTCTCTGGGAGTTTTGCACAAAATCGAAAGAAGCGGAGAGATAGAACCGTAAGGCTGAAGATCAATTCAAAAGTTTTTTTTAAAAAAAGTCCAGAGTTTTCAATTTCTTGGGGTATATTTAAGAGTGCTAGTTCATTCAGATTATATTTGGACATTGTGTTTCTGAAAAAAAGGAAAGAATCCCATGGGCTGGTCAAAATGTAATGGGGGTAGTTAAGTGAATGATAATTTGCTATTTGCTATTTGGTCATGTTATGGAATACAGTAAAATTCAGGTTTTGGTTGTATTTCTCCAGGTTCTCCCTTGGATGCACCATGGTTGTAGTTTCAGGCAATTAGCACAATGCCTAAGTTAAGGTTATGTCTAAAGCCACACTAGGAATTTTCAAACAGTTTCCAAACTTCTAGCAAATCATAGGCATGGCAGAAGTATAGTTTTGGGGTAATTATGTGATGAGGGTTTGAGAGTATCCTACAGTGGCCCCATGAATCAGGGGTCAGAAAGAAACTATTTTCTTGTCTTGTTGAAAGCAGCAAGGCATGAAGTTAAAATATAAAATTTAAGTATAAAAACATGTGAGGGTGCCTGTCCTTGCTTGGATTTGGGGGATGATTGTCCCCCTGGCCAATGCCCATGTTGAAAACAATTTCAAAATAAAATTTGCAACAATTTTCAAATAAAATTTTGTTATTCCCCAATGGCCATACCTATATAGGAAAAAGACACAAAGGGTTAACATATAATGTTTGAGGTTCGACCCCCCATTGGTTTGTTTTTTGTTAAACCTTGGCTGGGAGGGTTTTATTGGTACATATAGAGGGGTACTGTGTTGGCCTTTATAAAATTATTAAATTGGTCTTACCTGGTACTGGTTTCTTATGGATTGCTTTGTTATTATTGTTGATGTTGTTACCACTGTTGCTGATGCTGTTGTTGCACAATACACTTAGTTTTTGGTTAATTTAATTTTTTAATTTTTTCTTTTCAACTTTCAAGTTAGAAAACACAGGTTAAAACATAAAGCTATGCACACTCGTTCCCCCCAAAAGGTTACCAGTCTCATTCTTAACTCTGCTACGACACTGTCTTTTCCATCACCACTCTCTTTGAGAGTCTGCCACACTCTGACAAAAAAAATTAAAGTCACTAACTATAATCGGATTTTTGTTTTTTCCCTATCTCTAATTGGTTAATTTGGGCTTCTTCTCTAAATGTCTTATTGGTCAATCATATGATTGACATAATTTCATCAGGTGATTAATATGTGATTGACAGTAGTTACATTAGATGATAATTGAAGTTAATCCTTTTAAAAGGGGTCAATTTTATTTTACCTTTTTTCTAAATTATTGTATCTATATTTCTTGTCACTATATGCAGGTGTTGTATATTTCTTTATGTGACTTCAATATGTGTTAGTAGTAGTATCATATTACCTCTTTCTAATTTTTGAATTAAGTTCCTTGTTTATCCATTAAGGAGAAAAGTATATTATATTATTTTACCACCTGCTATGTCCATCGTAAATTTTTTATAAAGTTTTTTACATCGGCAGATGTTCCTACTCAAATTACATTTGTCACATTTTTAATTGTTCATCGTTTTATTATTTTTGTTTTAAGTGTTAGGTGTCTGATTTCTATTGTTTATTTCTTTCTATTATTAGTTTCGTATGTTAGGTGTTTGTTTTTTCTATTTTACTCTTTTACTAATATGTATTTCTTTTTTGTTTTTTCAACACTTAACAATTTGGTGTTTTTAATTTTCTATCCAGAATAGAAAACAACAAAGTTTTTGCGAACAATGCAGGTCTTGACGTATTTGCAAATATGAGTCATAATTTTCTTACTTTGAACAACTAAATCACACTCATACGTATCAAAAGCCAAACAAAAGTGAACAGAAGCACACAGAAAGTTGTTTAAAATTACCGATTAAATATCTTTCTGTGTTTCTCTTTAATGTTTTTGTGTATAATGTAAAGAAGACATGGAAAAACAAGGAAAACGTATTTCACGAATTTTTGTTTTTTACAAGTGCTTCTGTCTTCATTTCTGTTGCTATTTAATTTCATCGCTGGTTACAGGTATCATCCAGGTTGCAACAATTACATTTAAAAAACAAAATA